>CM077251.1:30059812-30399812 GCA_039654775.1 Spinibarbus caldwelli
ATTTTATTTTTTTAACAGGCAAACGGTAAGGGGTATTGTGGAACTGACATGTCCGGGCATGGCATTGTCATGTTTTATGGAAATAAACATAATTTTTCAATGTTTTATTTCCATAGCCATAATTCAGTTCCTTGCACATTTTATTTGTATATTTGTGTTTGTATCACAGAAAATTAAAGTTTCTACATTATATTTAGAACCTTGAATATTTATATTTACATTATATTAATGAATTTTATACAGTATCAACCACTAAAGCAACCCATCACAGTAAACTTTCTGCAATTTTTATATTTTCATGAACATAATTTAGTATAATTTAATTTAAAAAGCACATTTATTTAAATTTTTTAATTTAATTTAAAAAGTTATGCTCATGGGTACAATCATTTGGAGTATTACTACACTCCATAGACACTCCATGACACTCCATAGACAAAATGATTTTTGTTTACTGTACACCTACCCATCACAAAAACAACTCTGCATACAACCATTTTTAATAAAATATTGTTTTAAGCTATCTGAATTATGACGACTCAAGTAGTTTCATCATAAACCACATTGTCATATCAGTGTGATACCCATGTCATTATACAATTTTGTGTTCTGACAAATCATATAAATAAGCACGCACATAAACATTTCAAGCTAAAGAGAGACTTGTCTCTATTTTAAAGAATATGGAAATATATATGACAACATGTTACTACCATGTTACTAAAGCAAATCATTCATCATTCATTTTAAACAAGTATTCAATATTTAAGTTTACTGAACTTATAAAACACGTAGTAACAAACATGTTACTAAAGCAAAGCAAATCTTTTATCGTACATTTTAATAATGTATTCAACATTTATTTAACACTTCATTCTCTTAATTTAAAGAACATGGTAATAAACAAAATATATAATTATATATGCCATAGTAACAAACATGTTACTAAAGCAGAGCAAATCATTTATCATACATTTTTAAAAAAGTATTCAACATTTAAGTTTATTGAACTTATAAAATACATAATTATTTTCTTTTAAAGAAGGTGGTAAAAACCTGTGATTATATATAACATACTGTATAAAAATAAAACATTTTATATTATTCTAGGGGCAGTGATGTTCATACCTCGAATGAAATGTTTACAAAATGTACCTAAGTTGGGAAATTAAGTCCTGCTTTGAGCTCACAAGAGTGAAATGTCAGTCTGAGTTGGGCGAGCTGATACATACACATACACACACACACACGTTGGTTTTTATGTTTTCTGGGGACGTTCCATAGTCGTAATAATTTTGTACTGTATAAATCGTAGACATACCCATCACGCAAAAATTCTGCAAACTTCCATTTTTAATAAATTATTGTTTGTAAGTGATCTTAATTATGACGACTCAAGAAATATCCTCATAAATCACATTTACATTCTTATATTAGTGTAATACCTATGTCATTATACAATGTTGTATCATGATAAGTCATATAAACAAGTACGTGCATACATAAGCATTTCAAGATAAAAAGAGACTTATCTCTATTTTAAAGAATATTATAATAAAATATATAATTATATATGACAGCATAGTAACGTTACTGAAGCAAATCATTTATCATACATTTTAAACATGTATTCAACATTTATTTATTGACCTTATAAAACACATCATTCTCTTCTTTTAGAGAAGATGGTATCAAATAAAACGTCTCGGTTACGTACGTAACCCTCGTTCCCTGATGGAGCGAACGGAGACGTTATGTCGTGACGACATAGGGGATTTACTTGGAAGCCCCAATCATCTCTGACTTTAAGAGAAAACGCCAATGAATATTGGCTAGTGGATTTTGCATACCTGAGCCACTCCCTGCCCTCACGGGTATAAATAGGCGGCAGGTGCATCCACTCATTAGGTTTTACGCTGAGGAGCCGAGAACGAGTTCCTGGCAACCAGCGATGGTTCAAGATTGTGGCATGGGGACATAACGTCTCCGTTCCCTCCATCAGGGAACGAGGGTTACGTACGTAACCGAGACGTTCCCTATCTGTCGCTCACTACGAGTTATGTCGTGACGACATAGGGGTCCTATGGAAAGCACCACAACCTGAACCCCGTCACAACCTTGTGGCATGCAGATGCTGACAAGCGAGTGCGTGACAGACAAATGCCATGCAAAGGTCGCAACCTTCCCATCGCCCCAGCGCAAATTCGCTAACCTTGGTGCCTGCAGGGACCACTGAGTACATCGCTGCTGGAGATAGCCAAGCCGCTGTTCCTTTTCACACAGAAGTCGGAAGGGATTTCGACCTTCAATGAAAGATAGCTTCAAGTCTTTCCTATTTGTTGTTACAGCTTGGCAGTAACGACGGGGAAGCGAGCCTTCCGGAGAAGGGCGCTACGGAGGCCACATCCTGCCCGAAGGGAAACACTGATATGGCACTGATATGTGGAGACACTGATATGGACTGACCCAGGTCTGGGGCAGTACTACATACGACTGGACCCTGGGGCAGATCCTACCTAGGGTAGGGAGGAGAGCTGCCAGCAGGGCCTGACAGAGGCTCTGTCAAGGGAAGACACGGGTTTACCGTGAGGGAAACCTTACCGTGGAAGAATACACATATGGGATTACCCGAAGGGAATCAAGCCATACGGACACCTAGCCCAGTACAGGGGCTGACCGGAGACCCGGGCGAGCTAACACCAGTCCTGGGCCTGGCGTCAGACTGCTCCGCCCAGTCTGACTGCCGGGGGTGCTGGAGGAACTCCACCAGGGTTCACCATCCGGGGAACTGAACTGGTGGAGGAAAAAGGCGCTCGTATCCCCGGGTGAGGGGGAATGGCGCAGCAAGCGTGACACCGGCCAGCTCTTCCCGCCACTTACCTGTTACCCAACACACGGGAAGAAACTGGCTCAACGCGGAGACTGTAGAATCTCGCGAAGGTGTTCGGTGTCGCCCAGCCCGCAACTCTACAGATGTCTGCCAGAGAGGCGCCGTGCACCAGCGCATAGGAGGAGGCAACACTCCGTGTGGAGTGAGCCCTCACCCCCAGGGGGCACGGCTCGCCTTGAGACTGGTACGCCAAGGCGATGGCATCCACTATCCAGTGGGCCAACCTCTGCTTGGAGACAGGCTTCCCTTTCTGCTGACCTCCGTGGCAAACAAAGAGCTGCTCAGAGCTTCTAAGCTCCGGGTGCGGTCCACGTATATGCTCAGTGCTCTTACGGGACACAGCAACGCCAAGGCTGGATCTGCCTCCTCCGAGGGCAGTGCTTGCAGGTTCACCACCTGATCGCGGAAGGGCGTGGTGGGAACCTTAGGCACGTATCCAGGCCGGAGTCTCAGGACAACGTGAGAGTAGGCCGGCCCGAACACAAGGCACTCTTCGCTCACCGAAAATGCTTGGAGGTCCCCGACCCTCTTGATGGAAGTGAGCGCGGTCAGGAGCGCTGTCTTAGCCGACAGAAATTTCAGCTCGACTGAGTCCAGCTGCTCAAAGGGACCCCTCTGAAGTCCAGCCAGGACGACAGAAAGATCCCAGGAGGGCATCAGGGGTGACCTAGGAGGATTTAACCTTCTGGCACCCCTCAGGAACCTCACGATGAGTTCGTGCTTTCCCAGGGACCGGCCGTCCACTGCATCGTGATGGGCCGCAATAGCAGCCACATACACTTTCAAGGTGGAGGGTGACAGCCTACGCTCCAACCTTTCTTGCAGGAAAGAAAGCACTACTCCAATCGTGCACCTTCGGGGGTCTTCTCGACGAGAAGAACACCAGTTCGCGAACAGACTCCACTTCAGTGCATAGGCTTGCCTTGTTGAAGGAGCTCTAGCGTGAGTGATGGTCTCTACCACAGCCCGTGGTAGACCACTCAAGTCTGCCGCGTTCCGTCCAGGAGCCACACATGGAGGTTCCGCAGATCTGGACGCGGGTGCCATATGGTGCCGAGCCCCTGAGAAAGGAGTTCCTTCCTCAGAGGAATGCGCCAGGGAGGGGCTGTCGCGAGGAGTATGAGTTCGGGAAACCAGGTCCGGGTGGGCCAGTATGGCGCAAACAAACAGGACCTGCTCCTCGTCCTCCCTGACCTTGCACAGTGTCTGTGCAAGCAGGCTCACTGGGGGAAACGCATACTTGCATAGAGCCCGAGGCCAGCTGTGTGCCAGTGCGTCCGTGCCGAGGGGGCCCTCGGTCAGGAAAAAATACAGCTGGCAGTGGGAGGACTCGCGGGAAGCAAACAGGTCTACCTGAGCTTCCCCGAATCGACTCCAGATCAGCCGGATCATCTCGGGATGGAGTCGCCATTCTCCGGGGAACGTGAGCTGTCGTGAGAGCGCATCGGCTGCACGATTGAGCTCCCCCGGAATGTGGACAGCACGCAACGATTTGAGCTGCGTGTGACTCCAGAGGAGGAGATGGCGGGCGAGCTGTGACATGCGACGTGATCGTAGACCTCCCAACCGGTTGATGTACGAGATAGCCACAGTGTTGTCTGTACGGACCAACACGTGCTTGCCTAGAAGCAGTGGCCGGAACTGCCGCAAGGCAAGGTGCACTGCCAACAGCTCCAGGCAGTTGATGTGCCAAAGCAGTCGAGGCCCTGTCCAGAGCCCCGAGGCTGCCTGCCCGTTGCATGTAGCGCCCCAACCCGTGCTGGAGGCATCTGTCGTGACAACACCATGCCGGGACACTTGTTCTAGGGGCACCCCGGCCCGTAGAAAGGCAAGGTCCGTCCAGGGACTGAAGGAGCGGCAACACTCCTGTGTGATGTTCACATGAAGTGTACCGCGGCGCCATGCCCATCTCGGGACTCGGGAGTGTAACCAGTGCTGAAGTGGTCTCATATGAAGCAATCCGAGCGGCGAGACTGCGGCTACGGAAGCCATATGCCCCAGGAGCCTCTGAAAAGGGTTTCAGTGGTACCATTGTCCTGCCTCTGAAGGAACTCAGGCAGTTCAGCACGGACTGGGCACGCTCGTTAGTGAGACGCGCCATCATACTCACCGAGTCTAACTCCACACCGAGAAAAGAGATTCTCTGCATGAGGGAGAGCTTGCTCTTTTCCCAGTTGATCTGAAGCCCCAGCTGGCTAAGTGCCGGAGCACTGGGTCCCTGTCATCACACAACTGTTCTCGCACGCGGGCCATGCTCGAGATAGTTGAGGATCCTGATGCCCACTTCCCATAGCGGGGCAAGGGCGCCCTCCGTGCCCTTCATAAAGACACGGGGGGACAGGGACAGCCAGAAGGGGAGAACACTGTACTTCCCTGCCTGACCCTCGAGCGCAAACCGTAGAAACGACCGTTGTCGAGGCCATATCGAGACATGAAAGTAAGCGTCCTTCAGGTCGACCGCTGCAAACCAATCCTGGGGCTAGGTGCATCCAGGATTGGCCAAAGGCCACCGCCTTTCTTGGGTACGATGAGGTAGGGGCTGTAAAACCCCTGCCTCATCTCGGCTGGAGGGACCAGCTCGATTGCATCCTTTGCCAGGAGGACAGCAATCCCCTCACGCAAGACAGGTGCGTCTCGGTCTGCCACCGAAGTCTCAAGAACGCCGCTGAACTTGGGAGGTTGCCTGGCGAACTGAATCGCATAGCCAAGTCAGATTGTGGGAATGAGCAAGCGGGACGGGTTGGGCAGCGCAAGCCACGCCCCCAAACTCCGTGCGAGTGGCACCGAGGGAACAATCGACATACCCGCGGTGGTGCAGCGGCAGGGAGTTGAGCTGGATAGCCCAGAAGGCATCGCATTCTGACCGATCACAGCAGAACTCCCCACATCCCCGGAGGGACTGGTCAGAGATGCGTGGAGAGGCATTGCGTCTCCCAACCGCAACTTCTTGGCTACTGGCAAAAAAGAGGGGGCTCGTGGACGAGAGTGAGGAGGCATCGTGTCGCTCATTGTCGACCCGCGAGCCTGAGGACCCGGAGGAAAAGGAAATTGCTCTTTCTTTGACAATGTGGAACAGAAACAGAAGATTCCCCACCCGGCCCTCCTCCGGGGGAAGGAGCGGCGCTGTCCTCACCATCTCCCAAGAAAGAGCAGCTTCCCACATCTCCGGGTTGCCTGTGTCAGGGCCGCTTTGTCACCTTCCTGGACGATTTAGGGGCCGGCCTGCGAGAGGCTCAACGCACCGGCTTAGGCGACAAGCAGACCGGGGCTTGCCCTGCGGCGGAGCGGTGGCAGATGATGCATCACGCCGGGGCAAGATGTGTTGGATGGCCTCGGTCTGCCTCTGTACTGCCGAGAACTGCTGGGCACAGTCCTAGACAGTGTCGCCGAACAGTCCAGCCTGGGAGACAGGAGTGTCGAGAAAGCGCACTGTCGACATCGCTCGTCTCAGCAGGGCTGAACCATAGATGGCGCTCTTGGACCACAAGTGTGGACATCACCTTCCCGAGGGACTGCACTGTGACTTCCGTTGCCCATAGGGGACCAACCTCGGGTTGGTACTACCCTCGTGCATTTTAATGCCTTGGCTTGGTGTACTCGCAGGATAGCCATGGCATGCCGAGCAGAGGCAGCTTGGCCCGCAGCGCTGTAAACTTTGGCCGCGAGAGCGGTCGTCAGCTTACAGGCTTTGGACAGAGACGAGGACGATTCCACCAAGTGGCGGCGTTTTGCAGGCACAGGTGCACCGCAACCGCACTCTCCACCTGGGAAATGTCAACGTACCCCCTAGCTGCCCCGCCATCGAGGGTAGCGAGGATGGGGGAGACAAACGAGCCGCTTCTGGCCGTAAATAGGGGCCGTCCACAACTTCATCAGCTGCTCGTGCACTTCCGGGAAGAAAGGGGCCAGGGCAGGGCGTGGTCGCGAGCCATGGCCCGTGCCGAGGAGCCAATCATCTCACCACGAGGACTCGGGACTGAGAGGTGTGCACGCCTCCAGCCCGATGCTCGCGCCGGCCCGGGGAAAGCACGGCCGTCAACTCTGGGTCCGATTCGGCGGCAGCCACGACACCCGAGGGAGGCAGCCCCGCCGAATCTTCATCCTCAGAAGATGATTGCCCATCCCCCGATGCTGCTATCGACATCTGATCCTCTATCGGCGCGCCGAATGAAACGCTGAGCGCGCCGTAAGACGGCACAGCAGAATCATCGGGGAGCCGCACAGAACAGCTGCTGCGGGAGGAGTGAAAGGTCCGTGGGGACTGGCCCGGCGGAAGGGCTCTCACTGTAACCCTCAGATCACCCAGAGCACTAGCCGATGGTTCTCTGCTCGTAGCAGAGAAGCCAGCGCGGGTAGTGACAGAGGGAGCCTCTCTCATCCCCGTGAGGAGAGAGAGGCGCGATCGCAGCGCTGTCATGGTTACACGCTCAAAACGAGCGCATAAACCATCCACGATCGCAGCTTCAGCGTGCTGCAGACAGGGACACCGCTGTTCGCACCGTAACGCCAACCAGAACAGATTCCAGACAGATGATGAAAGGCTTTGTGGAGATCAACACGTTCATCCACTCAGCTCCGAAGCAAAAATCTAATGAGTGGATGCACCTGCCGCCTATTTATACCCGTGAGGGCAGGGAGTGGCTCAGGTATGCAAAATCCACTAGCCAATATTCATTGGCATTTTCTCTTAAAGTCAGAGATGATTGGGGCTTCCAAGTAAATTCCCTATGTCGTCACGACATAACTCGTAGTGAGCAACAGATAGGGAACTGTGATTATATATAACACGCTGTATAAAAGAAACATTTACTATAGTTTTAGATGAAAATATAAAAATGCCTTACATTTTTCAGAGTGCTTAGAGGTAGGTTAGATCTTTATGCAATGACGTCCTTTCCGCGAATGAAATGTTTCCAATAAAATAGATAAATCTAAAAATAAAACAAAAATGTTTAAGTTGAAATATAAACAAAACTCACAGATCCTCCCAGGGCTAAACATCATAGTGAAATGGATTGAATGCTTCAAGGCCCACTCAGAGATGAGGAGGAGTCTCTGCGGTCCATAACAGCTCATGTGTCAAGTTAGTCTGCTACCCCTTTTCCAGAGTGTACGTTTTCATCTTAAAAATGTATTATTATTATTAAAGTATAATCTTAAGTGTAAATAAGATTTTTCAAAATTAAGATTGTTTAGACGAAATCTTAAAGGTTTTAAATCAAATATTTTACTTATCTGTTTGCAGATTGATCCTAAATTATGATTTTTATTCAACAGTACCTGTTCAAATCTTAGTTTATCATTTTAAAGGAAACTTGTACTTAGTTTATTTTATCAGCCTTTTCTGAACCGACCTTTATCAGCGTGACAAATATCATATACTATCAGTATACTATTGGTTATCTATACTGAAAAATATATGTATAAAGTTATAATATGTGATGTATCCACTTTGTATGCCGGTCTTTGAAGAGAGATTTTATGACTTTTGTAGGCACCAACCCTTTCCCCCACAATGTTCCGGCTCATTTAAAATGTTTAAGTCAACTACAGACATGTGAAAAGCTTTTACAAAATCATCCATGTCACCATGACACGCATTCTGTGGAGTTGTAAACTACGCTTGAATGAATCAGCACATGTGAGAAACATCTTCTGTGGATCAATGGATCTCCTGAAAATATTTAATTGCGCTTAAAAAAGCAAGCTAAATGAAGAAGCGTACACCACACCAGACTCCCAGTGTAGAGGGTGACACGGGAGTGGATTTTCAAACCTCTCCCGTCCCACTCCCGCAAAAAAAAAAATCTCATCCCGTCCCAATCCCACAAAAAAACTGGGGGAAAATCCCATTCCGTTCCAATCCCGGAAGAATGACTCCCATTCCCTCCCACTCCTGTGTTGTTGTTGTTTTTTTTTTTTTTTGTTGTTTTTTTGTACAGTAAAAATACAGTACAGATCTATGGAAGTCCATTTCCGCCACTGAATAAAAAATTAAAAATGTAATTGCGACTTTTTATCTCACAATTCTGATTTTTTTTCTCAGAGTTATAAAGTCATAATTGTGAGATATAAACTCGCAATTCTGAGAACACATCTGTCTTTTTTCCCCCTCAAAATTGGACTTTATAACTCGCAATTGCGAGTTTATATCTCACAATTCTGTGAAAAAAAGTCAGAATTGTGAGATAACAAGTAGCAATAACCTTTTTCTTTTATTTTTCATTCAGTGGCAGAAACAGGCTTCCATACAGATCACATGTGAAAATGTGAAAACCTTAGTTGAATAAAAATCCAAAATTTAGTTTTTTGTTATTATATTGAACTGAAAGCCAGCTTAAACAATGCACAGTGTGCATTGCACAAACATTAAATTTCATGTAAATCATCCATGCTAACACACGTTTTCTATTTTTTTTTCTAATTTTTTTTTTTAATTTGAAAGTAGACATTTCACTCTCTATGATATATTTTTCATAGACAGAGTTTCGAAGTTTCTCGCTCAAGTTCACAGAGACCTAGACGGCAGAAAGCGCATCCTGTTTGTTTTAATTACTTTACAGAAGCGCAATGTTTCGTTGTTATTCTGAATGCACACAAATAAACTTAAGAGTCTTTACAGATTCGGAAGATGTATTAGGCTACTTTTATCTGTATGACCAAAAATTACGGAGATTTTAAGAGCAAATGAGGGCACCGGCGCCTGTCCTGTAGCGAGCGCGCTATTCAGCTTCCACTCTCCACACAAACACTTCAATAGCGCACATTTCTCTAGGTTAACATCATATTGAGCGGACATGTAAAGTTGCTACTACATACATCTTTCAGATGAAAAGCCATATTTGAGGTCGATGAATGATAAGTGAGCGTTTGGATGTCCTGCCCGAGTGTATTACCACATAGACCAGACCAGCATAGGCGTCGATTTATGTTTCTGCCTGTGGGTGCTCCACCCCCCCCCCCCCCCCCCCCCCCCCCCCCCCCCCCACAAATATATATTTTCAAATATTTCATTCACATTACTCAGCAATTAATTATACTGGGTGTTCTTTTATTTTTCTTTCTAGAGTATAATGTTACTTGGATGGTGCTGAATTTACTACACAAAATTTATCTTGCGAAATGAAACGGGTGCGGTTAATGTATCGACATAGAACTAATTTTTAACACGACAGTTTTATTCTTACATTTACTATAATAAAATGTATTATTAGGGCTGAGACTATTAATGTCAGTGAATAAATACATAGATACACAGTTGTTTTCCGTATTCTCAAACAGCCTCGTGGTAGAATTTTCGCTAGGTAAGCCAGCGGTTTTGGGTTCTAATCCGCCCTCACATTTTTTTTCCGCCCTTATTAAATTCAAAGATGATCATCGTATATCAAGAGCAGGGACACATTTGTGTGTATATTGTTTTGTGATGTAACCGGAATGAATAGGTATGAAGACTGTGCACGAGCCACAAGAGAGCGTTCCGTCACTAATAACAACACAACGAACATTGTAGCGCTACAATCGCAAAGACATGTCCCACCTGTAAATTACGCCTATGCAAAAATACACACATTCTTTCTTTGAGGGTTGTACTTCACTTAATAACATGATTTAATAAATACCTGTTTACAATAAGCACTTATTCGCACGTACACAGGCAAAGTTTGAGGGCGCACAGGTAATATCTGAGGGAGCGCAGCAGAGCCATGATCACTATTGGAGAGCGAACCCGCTGCAAGCCGAGAGATTCGTGCACCCCGTGGCACCCTCTTGTTACAATAATGCACTCTTGACATTTGCCATTAAAATAACGCCAAAAACTACCTCAAATGAACTATGAAAATGACAGTAAAGTCGTACAAGCTGCAGTCCATTTCTTATTGGTTAAAATGAACGAAGACTATCTCGTGTTTTTCCTTGGGTGCTCGGTCATTTCCGTGGGTGCTCGAGCCCCTGAGCACCCACAGGATCGGCGCCTATGTAGACCAGCCATTAACAATCTGTCCATCACGGACTGTGTCATTCACAACCAGCCACACCAAAACAAACAGGAGGAGAGCATAAAGTGACAGAACAACTAGAATTGAGTTCAGAATTAACATATACACTTTATAGTTTTTTTATATAAAAGGTATATTTGTGTATAAAGTTGAGTATCATTACTATTCCCGGTCCCGCCCACTCCCGCTGACATTTTTTCCTGTCCCATCCCAATCACGTGATTCGTAGCGATTTTGTTTCCCATCCCGCAGGATTCCCGCGGGATTCCCGTGACCCATGGGATTCCCGAAAAAATGTCAGCCTCTATCCCGGTGTCCTGTGTTAGAAAATACGTACACTGTTAAAACCTATATACAATATGTTACATTTTAAGGTGGCTCGTGTTTCGCGTATATGATTGTATGTATGTATATGATTTTACTTTTCTTATTTTTTACAAAGATTCAATTCAATTCCTACTAAATATAAGTTCAAAACATGATATTACAAAATAAATCATGTTGACAAATGTGGTTGTTGCAGTGTTTTTAAAAATTGGATTATTTAAAAAAAAAAAAAATCTAAAGAGATCCTCACACACACACACACACACACACACATAATGATGTCATTCAGGAAGGTCAGTAGATCAGATTGGGATATGCAAGCTAGTTTTCAAACTTTTTCCAAAATCAAGTATTGTAAATTTGCAGTGGTGGAGGTAACGGGTACTTGTACTTTTTTGAGTATATTTTTAAAGCTGTACTTTTACTTGTACTTAACCCTCTGGGGTCTGAGGTGATTTTGGAGCCCTTGAGATGTTTTGACATGCCCTGATATTTGTGCTTATTTCAGCTACTTATAACATACTATTGACCAACATGTATTTTTTTTGTATTCAGCACAAACTGTGCTACAATAGGCCTTTATCACATTTCCGCGTTCGAAAAGCGGAAGTTTCAAATAGTAGCGTAAAAGAACTTCTGCTGCAGCCTCTATCAATGGCTGTGCCCGTAGCGCGGGATTGTTGCGATTTATTTATGTAAAATTTCGCACAGATACGTCTTCGAAACACATCAAACTCAGTTTACAACCATTAAGTGAGTATTGTGAAACCAAGGAAGATGGTTTCATGATATTCCGATGAATATTTCGTGACTTAAAGGGGAGCCCGCGAGCCATACTGTATGTGTATGCGCAATACTTCAGAATCTGAGCACCTTATTTTATTACAGAACTGCAAGAAAACATTACAAACAGCATATCACATTAAAGAGCATTTCAATTAGCCAAAGCTTAAATATTAATTACGACAAAAGACTGTTTTAGATTATTAAATTAAAGGTTATGGGAAAACTTATTGTATTAAAAAATAATGCTCACATTTTTCATGCTTACGATGCAGTCCTCAACAATTACATCAAATTAAAGTTGTTCAAATAAACGAATATTTCCAGCCCACAGACGATTATAACTAGATTAATCATCTTAATAACGAGTCATATCCTGCGTGATTGAGTGCAGTGACTGAACAGCATTATACTGTACAAAAACGGGAGGATAATCATAGTAAATATAATGCAAAAATAAACAAAATATGAGCAGCGTGTGTTATTCATTAACCTCATGACCGGAGACAGTGCTAACAATCGCGTCAGTCAGATAATGTTACACATTAAAATGAAGGATGGTATATATGGTAGAGCATCATTATAAATAAACAGTTTTAAATATTGACATTTATTGCAAAGTCCAGCTAAATTAGTTTAATCTTCTTCATAAAACTGGCGACTGTCCATTGACAATAATGGAGGCGGAAATTCTTTTACGCTACTAAACGGAGCCAGATGTGACGACACGTGGACTGTGATAAAGGCCTATAATATGTAACCCTGATGGATGTACATGTTTGCATTTTATAGAAAAAAAAAATATTATGCGTAGTTAGTAAGTTTTGGGGAAAAAAAAAATGTAGCTGAAATAAGGCCATAAAACCCACACTAAATAGTTCTGAATAAGACTTTTGAGTAATCAGTCTTGTAGGCTAGAATATTTACTTCAAAATTATGTGAAAATCATTCTGCTTACTCATTCACAGAAAATAATATATTGATTTAAATTTTTAAAGACATGTTTTGTGATCGAAAGCCTATATGCGAGGGAGTGGCAATGGCCCTGAATATTAAGTTATTCTCACCTGAGAGACAAAGGGCCCACCCCTAATGGCCCATCAGTGTGACTGTGACATTGAGGCAGGTAAGACAGAATGTCATGAGATTGAAAAAATGTTTTTTTAAAATTATTTGTATTTTATTTACAGCACAGTATAATCAAAACACATAATGAAGGTCAAAGACAGATTGTGCACACTGATCTAACCACAGAGATGTGAACAGACTTTGAGTCATTCCTGCAACAGATTCTGTCCAACAAGTGAAACAAGTAAATCATACCTGATATTTACGTGTGTTATTTAAGTGTTTCTGCTTCTTTCCATGGATTCAAGGAGAAAAAAACATAATCGGTAGTCAAGGAACTTGTTTTACCATAGAATATCAGTGTAGTTGAACATCTGATGTTGGTACAGCGCTCTCAGAGGAAAACTGTTTGAAGAAAGTCATCAGGATTCATCTGTGGTGCAGGTATCTGATTCAATAAAACACAAACCACTAAAAAAAACAAAAAAAAAAACATTTGTGAGCATGTTAATATCAGGAGCATCTATAGATTTTGTAGCCATAGACTCACGCATACTTTGTACTATCATTAAAAAAATAAATTTTATATCTGAGAAACTAATTATTATTGTTTAGCATGTTATTAAAATATATTTCTGAACAGAGTAGGCTATTAATAATAAACACGTTCTAAACATACTTAGACTCGTAGCATTCATCATGTTACAGTGTACACTCATATTACTTTTATTGTTTTATATAGAGCATGAAGACATCATTGTGCTGTAAGAAATTTAAATACAATGAATTGCCTATCATATTCAAAATGTTTTACTCTATTTCAAACATTGTAGTCAGAAATTATAGTTTAGGAAAAAACCCAACTATGATTTTGTAGTCATATAGCCTAGTATGTATGATTTTTTAGCAGCCTATGATATGATTCTGTAGCCACAGACTCACGCATGTTTTGTACTATAAAAAAGGATATTTTATATCTGAGAAACTAAATATTATTGTTTAGCACGTTATTAAAATCTATTTGTGAACAGAGTGTTAATAATAAACATAGTCTAAACATTCTTAGACGCGTAGCATTCGTCATGCTGTAGTTTGGGAACAACTAGTAAATGTGTTCCAGTTCATGCCACAATAACACGTTAACTAATGCAAAAAAGAAACATTACTTACTCGTCAGATTGATCTCCTCTACTGGATGAAATCTTGTTCTTCTTTTGAGGGAAATCCAGTCTTTACTCAGCGCGTCTTCTTCCAGAAACGAACAGTAGCCGCGATGAACGAACTCCTCGCGCTTTGTTTATGTTGGGCGTTTCCATGCGCACGTGTCTCACGTGGATATTTACAAATGAACTGCGCGAGCCGCGAGGGGGCGGGATTGCATTAAATATAATGAGTTAGACGGGAAAGACTGAACACCGTGTTGGTTACTTATTACTTTATCACAAAATATTTGTTTTCGATAAGACTTACTTCATTTAAAAGTAGATACTTCAAGCTTTCTTTAGATATATCTCTCATGTCTGTGTGTTGAGTATTTGCTGAGTTACAGTTCATTTTAGTGACGCGTTTCTAAAAGCAGTTCTCGGAGACGGAGAAGACAGAGAGCGCACCCTGTTTGTTTTCTTTATTTTCCAAAACCACAACATTTTGTTTGTATTGTGAGTGTACCCGAAAAAAAAATAGACACTTCAAAGTTTCAATTGATGTATAACACTTATCTCTATGACCAAAATCGACTGAGTATTTCTAGTGTCTTTCACACTGATAAGAAAAAAAAAAAGAGCTCGTCTCGCCGGCAAGACAGCTGACCCCAGAGAGTTAAGTACAAATTAAGCAAAATAATCTACTTCGTTACATTTAAATCATAGTTCGTTACTGAGTTCGCCCAATTTGAACTGATATTCAAACCTTTGATGGCATTTCAGTAGCCAATAACGATATCCGATCGTAAACGGACCAATAAAATCCCTGATATCTGAACCGGGAGAAACCCCGCTGCAGCAGGTGAAGAGCTGATCGGACAGTGAGGGAGCTCAGCGTGATTTATGGACTCAAAGTTTGGAGAAACAAACGACATGGTAGTGTTATCATAAATTTCTATATTTTGATACCAATACTGAAATATTTGACACGGTTCCATTAATCATTTTCCACAGTATCTACCGTATATAGCCTACACCGATACACGCTGCGTCTCTCTCCTCTCCGACAGTGAGTTTGACGCGCATCGCCTCCAGTCAATATAGAGGCTGAATGTCCAAGCGGGATTGCAGGTATTCCGCATAATTTTAATCATTCCTGCGTAAATGTGTCGAGTGCTTTATTGTAACATGAGAACACAGTCATGTAATCGCAGAAAACTGGATGCGAGCTCTCAAATAGGCCTAACTTATACAAATGAACTGCCTGTCCTCTCACTCCGATATTGCTTGTGCGCAGACAATCGCGATCGCTCCGTGCTTTTAAAGTAGAAATTATTTCTCTTTGCTCCTGAATTAAACTTTGTCGAAAGTTATCAACCATTCAGAATAGATCCACGCCTGCCCGATGAAAATCCTACTAGAAATTTTATTGGCTGTAAGTGAAATGCACCAGAAAGTCTTTCAACAATCAAAGATGGAACTTTAATTTCTTTACAATGTAAGTTTATGCTAGAAATGTTTTGGAATGGGATATTTGTCGGATTTGTACATATCAATATCCTAGTCTGCCTAACTGCATCACTACATTGTACAGACATTACACGTCAACTGATGTTCCATTTATCTAAATAAATAGGCCTAAAATATATGGCTCTTAAATCACTGCTTTTAAAAATTCAGTGTTGTCATATTTCGAATACCTCAACTGAATTGAGGTCATTTGTTTTATAATTTTATTACTGACTGTGTACTTTTTTTTTTTTTTTTTTTTTGGTAAATTCAACTCAGTTTGAAATCAAATGTGAAATTAAGCTTCCTTGTGTTGTAAGCTTTTGCAACAAAGTTACCCTATTTTAAAGACACAAATACACAGAATGAGCAAATGTTTAAGATTGAAATTTTTGTAATGGTAATTGATCAATATTTATATGTTTGTACATAAAGGCCTATATTAAAATCTGTTCATCATATAAAGCGGATGTGTCTTTTTAGAAGACTTGGATTAAACCAGTTTCAAAGCTTGAAATAATAAGCTTGAAATAATGATTGCCTTGAAAAAATGGATGGACAATTTATTTATTTTTTTAAATATTAAAATATCTATATGGCAGTATACAGTATGTGGTAGTTTTGCCAATGGTATTGAAAATGATTAGTCATCATAAAATCAAAATGACCCTACTTACTTTTTTAGTGCAGATTACCAGTCTTGTGGTGAACAATTAAACCGTGCAAATCAATACACTGGAAAAAAAAAAATTGTCTGCCATCATAATCTTGAAACTGAAAATTTTGCTTCCGCTCTGGACTGGTGTCTCGCTCTGATGACGTCAGTTTGAAGGCTTCGGGAGAATCCCCTTGTTAACTATGATGTAAGGACTGCTGTTTCCGGGTCCATGCCTCTACTCATTTCACTTGAGAATACTATCTCAACAGCCATTTATGAGCACTATTTAATTAATATTATATATTTAAGCTAAGCATTTAAAAATTTGCTGTGTAATATTTTAGTCTCCGTGCTCACAGTGTCTAATATTTTAGATGAATCACTGTCTGGCCATCTGGGATTTCAGTATGGAAATAAAGGTTAGGGTTATATTTTTTCAGTATTACATGACATCGTGGGTGTATATTCGCACAGTTTGTTGTTTTCTTGGGGCATCTGGCAGAGCGTTAGGACCCAGAAGTGGTGAAGCGTGATGTCAGACGTAACAAGCAGATATTCTTAACCACTCCTATCCAACCGTGAATCTGCTATGAGCTAGAGGTGGAATTTTCAATATCCAATATTCCATTTCACTCAATAAGATAAAAGTGGGTTTTGTTCAAAGTAGCTATTTTCCACATAGATCTTTGATATGAATATTTTTTTCATTAAATATCACCTGCTAAAAAGTAACTAGTAACTAGTACTCTGAGTAGTTTTTGAGAGGAGTACTTTGTACTTTTACTTAAGTACTGTTTTGGCACCACTACTTTTACTTGTAATTGACTATTATTTCAGCAATGTAACAGTACTTGTACTTGAGTACAAATTGTCAGTATTCTTTCCACCACTGTACATTTGTATAACACTTACTGATTTCAAGGCATAAACCTGCTTTAAAGCTTAAATAAAAGGTTTCCAGATGTAGTTTCATATCCGTTGTGTTCTAACAAAGTCATTAATCGATTCTCTTTGTTTTGTAAGATTTACTTTTATTACTTCTATGAAGGATCACGCTACCTTTATAAGTCTGATAAATATGTGGCGAATACACGATAAAACGAGAATCAGGCTACCAAATAAGTTTGATGCAATGTTTTTAAGAAAGAGATTTTATTTATTTAATTTATTTTTAAATACAACTAAATCAGATAAAATTTTATACTTTCTTTTTGACAAACCTACATTTCAAATTATTTTTCCCCGAGGTGTTCATTATCCGAGTGGAACTGGTCTTATTTGGGGGTCTAAATAATGCGGGGATCTAGATGAAGCTTCTTAACTGAACAAAGAAAACATATTTTACATTCATTCAACATATTTCATTCAATTTTATATATTTATTGATTTATTTATTTTTATTATTATTTTTGCACGAGTATCGTGGCTTCCTGCTCTTTTTTAAAGGCTTATCTAATGCTTTAGATGCATCAGAATGTGAATTTTTCACCATCCAAAACAAATTTAAAGAGTTGTATCAGCCGAGCTTGTTTCACCTGTTTATTACTATTTGTTAGGTTATTATTATTTTTGACTCACATATAGAATAATTATGGAATTAAACTTATCGTCCATGCTTTCCCCCTATACAGACCCCAAATATAATATCCAAACAAGATCTATGGGGCCACAGTTGTAAATTCAGGTGACCTGTAGCTACCCATAAAGTGTATACATCATTTAAGAAAAGGGTCATAATGCATACAGAATACAGAAAACCTCCTCTCGATCTACTATGACTGTCATTTTACAAAGTCAGACGATCAGGATTATGGATGAAGCTGTACACATTTTGTTTGTTGGACTGTATATGTCATTAGGTGAGGCCTTCTCTCTAAGAGCCGTCAGCATTCAGCATTTATAGAAATAAATGAAATTAAGAAAATTTCTACTTGAGAGCGTTTGACTAAGTCAGTATTACTTTTAGGACAATTATCCAACTCCATATCCATACGACAAACCGTCAGCACGAAAAGTAAGGCTTGCTGATTTACACATACAACTGAAACATATCTAACCATTGCTCTGAAAGATACACATTCAGTAAAGTTGAGGTTGCACACCCTCTTGAAAAGGCTACAGACACAAAATATCAAGGAATTTTTTGCGCACCTTATGTAATTCAAGAGACAGTTTCTAAGAAAAATTACCATATGAATACAGAAAATTTCGCTTGGGACATTTGGGTATATTTTTGTAAATGTTGTTTCAAATTACTTTTTTTTTCTTAAGCCACTACATCTAGACCTCTTATTCATATAGCTGATGACAATGTTCACATTTTATTTGTCGTACTTGTTTCTTTCTACATTTCCACTTGACATTAAAGAGTAGTCCTGTGTGTACTTCCCATCGGTCATGAGCATAAGCATCTACCGAGTGCTAAGATTTTTCTGTTTTGTCCACTTTTGGCAGATTTGCTAGTGGGACAATGCCGCCTTGTTGTAATGTGATCACAATTAAGAACCATAACATTACACTAAATGACCTTGAAAAGGTTATAGATATGCTCTTTTATACAGGAAATATGTTTGCACAACAGAAATATGTATCAGTATAACAAATACCTAATACTGAAATCCTCTCTTCTAAACTATTGTTTTAATGATGATTTTGATGGCCTACCATTCTCAGATTTTGATCAAATATGCAGCAAGTGTTCACAGGAAAGCGAGAACAAATACATTATAAGATAATTAAAGGAAAGTCCTTCTACAAGAGATTGCTTAAACTGAGATTGTGATATGCTGAAGAGCTTTTTCTGGTCTGTCTACAAAGCGGTCGTGAGACACAAGGCCTCAATCTTACTATTTCACTGTTACATGTACATCTATTTCATTTAGAGCACATAAAGTTACGCATTACAAGTTGAAGATGGTGTGGAAACTATTTTCTGTGTATGTGTCTCTAAACATGACATGAATAAATCCCTGTTGTTTTAAGCGAAAGCGATGATTCAGTCCGTTTTATTCAGTCATTGTGTTTTAAGTGTCTGCCTTTTAGTTTTGTTCCAGGAAACAGGTACAACTGTAACTGTGCATTGTCATGTCTGTCTGTTCTTCTTTAAGAAAACATGCGGTCAGTAGTTTTTAACATCTCTTAATTCTCTTAATTTTTCACAATTGCAAATGTATCTTTAGCTTAAATATTAGTTTTTTGTCAGTTACAAAAGTGTCAGACATGATGGTTATATGTATTTTTAAATAATTACAATAAAGTTACAGGTTTCCAGTACTTGGGCGAACCCTTGACAGAGTGTTACTCAATCAGTCTACTCTGCGTTATCTTTTCACAAAATATTCCATTGAATGTCACTAAGACAAATTCTGTAACAGCGTTCATAAATTAATATAAATGTACAAATCTTTATAGAGACAATAAGAACAATATGGTCTAACAACACAAACATAAATGCTTGTTCTAATGGAAGGTTAAAAGTGGCCTTTCCTTTCTTTGTCTGTCTTACTTTGCTTAATAAAGTAAGCGATAGTTTCACTATCGAGTATGGACAAATCAGAGATGGCCGGATGGAGTTTGGGGTTGAATTTAGAGGTTATTGCGATTTCTGAGCATCTCAGAAAACCGAAGAAAGCCAATAAAAACATGGCGTCGAGGGTACGAGCGGTTATGGATAGAATGGTACCCTGTGCAGAGATTTTGGATGCATTTTGTAAGGATGTCCAGAGTCATAGGTTGTCTGGAATCCGGGCTTAACTGTTGAGAGCGCTGAATTCCTCTGATTAGAAGAGAAGTTTTAGAATTATTTATTTCGGGGGAGGAGAAGCCGTAAATTAGTTTGTGAAAAAACTGAACACCACTTAAGTAACCTTTAATAGATCCGGCTTGGAGGTTCTTAACGGAATTAAGGTAGGAAATAAATTACGTAATTGCAAGGAGAGAAAAATCGGGAGAATGGCAGGTTATAGGAGAGGTGAAATGATTTGAAACATCTCCAAGCTGTTAGATATCAATGGATAGTTCTAAGTGAAACTGCATGGAGGATAGAATCAAGTGATGCGTCGAGGAGAGGTTTTAAGGGGTGAGTTATGGGAATATGAGTTGCGAATAGTGATGTACTGGGGTTGGCGATGGATCCGCCTCCGGAGCCAGCACTCTGAATTTCTGAAACATAAAACAAGTGAGTGAATCAGCAATTTGATTTTTGGATCCGGTAATGTGCTTAGCAGTTATAATAAATTGATCACATGCTGAAATCCAGATTAGACGTCTTAGTAGTGGCATGAGAGTGAAGGAATGGGAACGGCCTTTATTTATGCGGTGAACGGTTGCTTCCTTATCGCAGTGCACTAAGATGCTGCTAGACGTCCAATTTTTTTCCCCACAAAAAGGCAGCGACAACTAGAGGGTAGAGTTCGAACAGTGCTGAGGACTGGGAGATTCGAGCATCTGGGAGGCCATGGAGACGCGAACCAACACCCTTGGTAATATCCCCTGAAACCGACGGATGGGGCTGCGTCGGTAAACAATTGAATGTCGTCGGGGAGAGAAACCAGATTGCTGTAAAAAAAAGTTAAGCCATTCCATTGTTTAAGGAAGGTAGTCCATAAACTGATCTCATTACGACAAGCCTGATTTATGATATTTGAATTTATGATCGTCTAAGGCATGTAAGGAAGATGCGAGTGCAAGGAGATGAGAGATGAAGGGGCGGCCTTGGGGGATTATGCGCATTGCGAAGTTAAGGTAACCGAGCAAGGATAGGAGATCGCGTTTGGAGAAATCATGGCCCTCTGCCAAGGAGGAAGCCACTAAGATTATTCGATTTTTTCCTTAGGCAGCGAAGCCTGGAATTTGACTGAATCCAGGTTAATGCCCAGAATTTCGATGAATTGTGTTGGTCCTAAAGATTTTTCCTGCGCGATGGGGATTCCCAGCTCCACGAAAATTCTTTGGACTGTTGTGATATTTTCGGCTGGGATGGCATCGGGAGGAGATATGATAAGAAATTCATCAAGCAGGTGGATTAGGTGAGGAATTGAATACCTGTTAGACAGAATCCAGCAGATTGCCTCTGATAACATGTCGAAAATTTTTGGGCTACTTTTACATCCGAAGGTTAGGCGCACTGAGAAATAAAACCTACCGCGCCAACGGATCCCAAATAAATGCCATGAATCTGGGTGGATAGGCATCACTTTGAAGGCAGAAGTGATGTCTACTTTAGCCAGCCATGCGCCGCGACCTACATTTTTGATCATGATGATCGCTTGATCTATAATGTGGTAGCGCAGAGAATATTCCTCAAGGGGTATGAGGCTGTTTATGCTAGAAAACGGGAAATTACGTGGAGCTGATAGATCGATTATCAAATGATTTTTTTCCCAAAAATTCTGGTAACCACTCCGATAGGGCTGATGCGAAAAATCTCAAAGGGGTGAGTCCATGTAGTGCCAGGACTGTTTGAGGCCAGACAATAGATAACTGGTGAAGTTAGTGTCTGGGTGATGTGAAAGTTCAGAGGATAGACGAGAAATATTGACTGGAGTTGATAAGTAGTTTCTAGCTGTTTCATTGGTAGCTTTCATGACTGGACATACTGTACGGGCAAGAGCCCCGCCACAATAACTACAGACGTGGAGATACTTGCATTGCTGTCTCACGCATCTTCCTCTGTTGAAGTTTCTGCATACCTGCTGATTACCAGAGAATGAGATAGATTCTCTCCTGGAATACGATATTGGATTCGCAGTTGCAGAACGAGGGACGTAGCTGGTGGATTTGACTTGCGTCGGTTCTGGGCAGGGTATTATAGCGGGATTAATTTGAGGGCATGAGATGGTCGAGTGAGCTACTGACCTGCAGACTGCGCACGATATATTGCGACAACTGAAAAATATTCTGTTGTGGAGATCAGAGTCCAGTGCGCCCCAATAGGGGAACTGATTCCACTGAGCAACACATACCGCACATTTGGCTGAAAATAATTTATGGTACGTGTAAAAATGGGTTCCGCCATAAGACAGCGCGATTTCCACGATTATCGCCAGATAATCATTAAGTTTGCGCCGTCTATGGGGAAAAGCTGAGCAAACTATTTCCGTGTAACGGCCGAATGCTATAGTGAATTCGGAAAATGAGAGAGGGCAGGATGAATTGGGAGTTGGATATTTCAGTGTTACAGAAAAATCTCCGCAATCTATTTGACGATGGGTTTTGTCTGGAGGTAGCAGAGAGAGGAGAGATGAGATATCAATGTCCGCACCTGCGAGGATCTGATATTTGATGGAGTTAGTTACAGGAGGTGGTTCCAGAGCAGCAGCATTTGGTGCGGTAGGTAGAGGGACTGCTGTGAATAAAGTGAACTGAGATTTAGATGGGATAGAAGGGTTGGAAGGAAGATAGGGAGGGACTGTAACCATTTCCGGAGGTAGCCTCACGCACGGATTAGCCCCTGGTGCTTGGGGAAGCCCGTAGAAAGAAGTAGAAAGAAAAGAGGGAGGAGGCCAGTAAGATACGTTGCTGGCTGATGATGCCTTACTTGGATGTCTGCAGCGGGGGCTGCTGGCCATTGATAGGAAAAAGGAATAGCGGAAGGGTAAGGGTAAGGTGGCTGAGCTTGAGCGGCTAGCGGAGGCAGCCTCATGCTAGCGTCTGCAGCCGGAGGTAGAAGGAAGGGAGTGGGAAGGATAGGAGGTTGGGAAGCCACGACCATGGGCGGTGCTGCGTGCGGCGCGGTAGCTGAAGGTGCCGCAGTGATTGGTTGAGAAGTGGAGGGAGGCAGTGCAGTGTGAGGAGCAGCCGAGCCTGGGGCGCGGCCCAGGCTTGCTGACGGCCTGCTCCGTCTTGACGCTCGAGGGGAGCTGGAACTTGATCTGGAAGACGATGTTAGAGAGACATGACAGTTTTTAGCCTTGCGGGCTTTAGTTACCTTTTTGGAGGTGGGTGAATTAGTATTTTCCAGAGAGATGTAAAGATCATAAAGCTGAGCTTTGCTCATTTTTTGAGAAAACTTAACTTCAGAATTTGACAATGCTTGTCTCTCATCCTGCGACGGTCCATTGGTGGAGGTGAACGGAGACTTCATGGCTTAGGTGTGCTAGTAGATGGCCTTGTGGGCCTCCGCCCGAGGCGCCGAGGCCTGGGGCTTGGCAGTGGAACCAGGCCGAGGAGGAAGCACCTTGGAGCAGGCAGAAGGAGGTGCCTTTGATCCGGAGGCTTGAGAAGCAGGTTCTTTTGAGCCGGAGGCTTGACCAAGATGTGCCTTAGAGCGAGTAGCTTGCGGTGGAGCATCCAGCTCGTTGTCAGATGGGAAGAGCTTGAGTTCAGACATTTTTTGGCAGTCGAATGAAGCTGGATGCCGGAAAACTGTCATTGGACAGAGGTAGACAGTCTGCATATATATATACGTATTGTGCTTGTTAGGATAGTTAGCTAAACGAGTTGCACCTGCTCCAAATTAGCTGATTATCTGATCGTGCTCCTCCCAAACCTTGTTAATAAAACATATGTTAAAAACTGCTGACCACATATTTTGTTAAAGAAGAACAGACAGACATGACAATGCACAGTTACAGTTGTACCTGTTTCCTGGAACAAAACTAAAAGGCAGACGCCTAAAGCACAACGACTGAATAAAACGGACTGAAACATCGCATCGAACAACAGTGATTTATTAAAGTCAGGTTTAGAGACGCGTACACAGAAAATAGTGTTTCCACACCATCTTCAACTTGTAATGCGTAACTTTATGTACTCTAAATGAAATAGATGTACATGTAACAGTGAAATAGTAAGACTGAGGCCTTGTGTCTCGAGACTGCTTTGCAGACAGACCAGAAAAAGTTCTTCAGCATATCACAATCTCAGTTTAAACAGTCTCTTGTAGAAGGACTTTCCTTTAATTATCTTATAATGTATTTGTTCTCGTTTTCCTGCATATAACACTCGCTGCATATTTGATCAAAATCTGAGAATGGTCTTCATCTAAAAACTGCACAAAGAAAAAAGTATAGAGCAGCATCAGCTACCAGGGGTAGGCCATCAAAATCATCATTAAACCTTTAACAATAGTTTAGAAGAGAGGATTTCAGTATTAGGTATTAGGTATTTGTTATACTGATACATATTTCTGTTGTGCAAACATATTTCCTGTATAAAAGAGCATATCTATAACCTTTTCAAGGTCATTTAGTGTAATGTTATGGTTCTTAATTGTGATCACATTACAACAAGGCGGCATTGTCCCGCTAGCAAATCTGCCAAAAGTGGACAAAACAGAAAAATCTTAGCACTCGGTAGATGCTTATGCTCATGACCGATGGGAAGTACACACAGGACTACTCTTTAATGTCAAGTGGAAATGTTGAAACAAGTACGACAAATAAAATGTGAACATCGTCATCAGCTATATGAATAAGAGGTCTAGATGTAGTGGCTTAGGAAAAAAAGTAATTTAAAACTACATTTACAAAAATATACCCAAATGTCCCAAGCGGAATTTCTGTATTCATATGGTAATTTTCTTAGAAACTGTGTCTCTTGAGTTACACAATGTGCGCAAAAAAATATTGATTTGATATTTTGTGTCTGTAGCCTTTTCAAGAGGGTGTACAACCTCAACTTTACTGAATGCGTAGCTTTCAGAGCAATGGTTAGATATGTTTCAGTTGTATGTGTAAATCAGCAAACCTTACTTTTCATGTTGATGGTCTGTCATATGGATATGGAGTTGGATAATTGTCCTAAAAGTAATACCGACTTAGTTAAACACTCTCAAGTAGAAATTTTCTTAATTTCATTTATTTCTATAAACGCTGAATGCTGATGGCTCTTAGAGAGAAGGCCTCACCTAATGACATATACAGTCCAACAAACAAAATGTGTACAGCGTCATCCATAATCCTGATCGTCTGACTTTGTAAAATGACAGTCATGGTAGATCGAGAGGAGGTTTTCTGTATTCTGTATGCATTATGACCCTTTTCTTAAATGATGTATACACTTTTTGGGTAACTATAGGTCACTTGAATTTGCAACTGTGGCCCCATAGATCTTGTTTGGATATTACCTTTGGGGTCTGTATAGGGGGAAAGCATGGATATAACCATAATGGAAATAACTGTGCCAAACATACAAGTAAGAAACGGTTATAAAAACTGAAAGAGAAGTGAAACAAGTAATAGGAAAGAGAATAAATGAAAAGCGATACTTATTAAGTGTAATATTATATAATATAATATTAAGTGATTTTTACCCTAGAGACAAAGGGCCCTCCCCTAATGGCCCATCAGTGTGACTGTGACTTTGAGGCAGGTAAGAGAGAATGTGAGGAGATTGAAAAAAA
This sequence comes from Spinibarbus caldwelli, assembly GCA_039654775.1. Classification (NCBI taxonomy): domain Eukaryota; kingdom Metazoa; phylum Chordata; class Actinopteri; order Cypriniformes; family Cyprinidae; genus Spinibarbus; species Spinibarbus caldwelli. Next base: position 30,085,530 of record CM077251.1, read on the forward strand.
TGTTTTTTTTTTTTTTTAATTATTTGTATTTCATTTACAACACAGTTTAGTCAAAACATACATAATGAAGGTCAAAGACACATTGTGCACACTGATCTAACCACAGAGATGTATAGAGACTTTGAGTCATTCCTGCAACAGATTCTGTTCAACAAGTGAAACAAGTAAATCATACCTGATATTTACTTGTTTTATTTAAGTGTTTCTGCTTCTTTCCATGGATTCAAGAAAAAAACAAAAAAAAAACAATCGGTAGTCAAGGAGCTTGTTTTACCATAGAATATCAGTGTAGTTGAAAATCTGATGTTGGTACAGTGCTCTCAGAAGAAAACAGTTTGAAGAGACTGAAAGTCAGCAGGATTCATCTGTGGTGCAGGTATCTGATTCAATAAAATACAAACAACCAACCAAAAAAAAAAAAAAAAAAAACATTTGTGAGCATGTTAATATCAGGAGCATCTGTGTATATATATATATAGGTTTATATATATAGCCATAGACTCACGCATGCTTTGTACTATTGTAAAAACAAAAATATTTTATATCTGAGAAACTAATTATTATTGTTTAGCACGTTATTAAAATCTATTTTTGAACAGAGTAGGCTATTAATAATAAACATGTTCTAAACATACTTAGACTCGTAGCATTCATCAGGTTACAGTGTACTCTCATTGTCACAGATCGGCCAGGCTCCCACGCCAGCCAATCACAACGCACACCCTCACCTGAATATTGATTGAGCACACCTGTATGTCATTAGATCATCATCAACCAAGCACTATAAAGACACACACCTCACTGCACTCAAACGTCTGGTCTCGTTTCTACGAAGTGGACTCCTAAAGCTATCCCAGTGACTTACCTGTTTGTTTACTTACCTCCTGTGTACACTCCAGCGTCTTGTCTCCATTTCTCCAGCGTTTGTCTCCTCCAGCGATTCCTGTCCAGCTCCTCCAACCTTACAGTGAGGTGTGTGTTTCCCCAGCTTCCACGAGTTCCTGGCAAGGCAAAAGACATTTCTTCAGCTCTCATCCTTTATCACTATTACCATTGAAGTTTCTACTCTCCTGCAATCAGTCACATTTACTCTGCTGTTCAATAAATCATATTGGTATTTACATCTAACCTGTTGTGTGAGCCTGCTTCCGTAACAGAAGACTGGACCAACACCGAAGACAGCATGAGTAAGCCCGATCCCTTCCAGGAACTCGTGGATAACCTCCGACGAGTCCTAACACCGATCACCTCAGCAACCAGCACCACTACTTCCTCATCTCCAGTCATCGCCAGTCCCATGGCCAATCCAGCGCCGTTCTCTGGTGTGGCGGAGGAGTGCAACGGGTTTATCCTGCAATGTTCTCTAGCCCTGGAGATGCAACCGCACCTGTACCCCACCGAAAGGTCTAAAATTGCCTTTATTATATCCCTCCTGACAGGTAAGGCATTACAATGGGCTGAGACGATTTGGTCACAAGCAGGCCCAGTCACTCAGTCACTCAATAACTTCATCGCTCACTTCCGTGAAGTTTTTGGCCGATCCACGGGAGATTCCACCATCAGTGACCAGCTGTATCACCTCCGCCAAGGCTCCAGATCCATTAATGAGTATGCCCTCCAATTCAGGACTCTAGCAGCAGCTAGTGGATGGAATGAGCGATCTCTCCTCACCTCTTACCGTCAGGGGTTAGAACCCAGACTGCGGTTGCAGCTTGCCAGCTATGATGATTCCTGCGGCTTGGAAAACCTCATTCAAATGTCCATTCGATGTTCCACTCGTATGCAATCTTGCTTTGAGGAACAACCTCAATTAACCCGTTGTACTCCCTTCCTGCGCCACTCAGATGCAAACCTCCCTCCAGAACCAGTTATTGAACCCATGCAAACGGACAGCACACGCCTATCAAATGCTGAGCGGCAGAGGAGATTCAATATGAGATTGTGTTTATATTGTGGAACCGGTGGCCATGTAATATCTTCATGCCCAGTTCGCCCTCCTCGACTTCTGGTGAGTGCCCTTAACCCTGTCAGTCAAAATATGAAACCACTCTCAACTGTTGTAATGCTTACTGCCTCCGATATCTCTCTTCCAGTCCATGCCCTCCTTGACTCAGGGTCCGCCGGGAACTTCATATCAGGAACTCTCTGCCGCCAGCTCAAGCTCCCAACCACTACCAACCAAACAATTTACCAAGTCCAGTCGATAACCGGAAGACCCATCAGTCGCCGTAGCGTGAAGTTCCTTGCGGGTCCCGTTCAGCTGAAGATTGGTCAGCTACATGAAGAGAACATCCACCTACTGGTTCTGGAGGGAGCTACAACAGATATCATCCTCGGAATCCCATGGTTAGCACAACATGAACCCCAAATATCCTGGCGCACGGGAGAAGTCCTGAAGTGGGGCAACCAGTGTTTCCCCGATTGTTTTCCACACATCCCTCAACCATCTCTGCGTCATACCAAGTCTCTATCCCTAAATTCCACCTCCATTGAGAGTCCTGTGGACAAGCAATCCATCGACATACCCGCCTACTATGCCCCCTTCAGAGACGTATTCTGCCCGAAGAGGGCCTCCCAATTACCTCCTCATCGGCCATGGGACTGCGCAATCGATCTGATTTCAGGTGAGCCAGTGCCCCGGGGAAAGATCTACCCACTGTCACTACCCGAACAGAAGGCCATGGAGGAATATATCAAGGAGGCACTCAAGCAAGGTTACATCCGCCCTTCAACGTCCCCTGCTGCTTCGAGCTTCTTCTTTGTAGCCAAGAAGGACGGAGGCTTGCGGCCTTGCATAGATTACCGGGCACTCAATCAGATCACAGTGAAATTCCATTACCCTCTTCCTCTCGTCCCAGCGGCCTTAGAACATCTTCGGGGAGCCACCATCTTCACCAAGTTGGACCTCCGCAGCGCGTACAACCTCATCCGGATACGTGAGGGGGACGAGTGGAAGACAGCCTTTGTGACACCTACCGGCCACTATGAATATCTTGTTATGCCGTATGGCCTTGTCAATGCCCCCTCCGTATTCCAGGATTTTATGCATGAGGTTCTCCGAGAGTATCTTCATCGGTTCGTCCTGGTCTACATTGATGACATCCTCATCTACTCTCGGATCAGGGCCGAACATCGCCACCACGTTGCGGAGGTCCTGCAACGCCTGAGAGAGTTCAACCTGTTCCTTAAGGCAGAAAAGTGTTCTTTCCATCAACCCTCAGTGCAGTTCCTTGGATACAACATTGATAGTGGTGGCTACCGGATGGACGAGGGGAAGGTGGAGGCCATCAAAACCTGGCCCATACCTTCCAACATCAAGGAACTCCAACGATTCCTGGGTTTTTCTAATTTCTATAGGAGGTTCATCCAGAATTATAGTGTCATTACCAGTCCACTCACCAACCTGTTACGCAACAAGCCCAAGTCTCTGTCCTGGACACCTGCCGCTACTGAAGCCTTTGAGAGATTGAAGGAAGCCTTTACTCATGCTCCAATCCTCGTTCACCCAGACCCCAAGAAGCCATTCATCGTGGAGGTTGATGCCTCTACCACGGGTGTTGGAGCAGTGTTATCTCAGTAGCAGGGGACTCCAGCCCAACTCCATCCATGTGCCTTCTTTTCCAGGAAACTCAGCCCAGCGGAAAGGAATTACGACATCGGCAACAGGGAACTTCTGGTCATCAAGTTAGCCCTAGAGGAATGGAGGCATTGGTTGGAGGGTGCACAACACCCTTTCTCTGTTCTCACCGATCACAAGAACCTGCAGTACTTGCGCGAAGCTAAAAGACTCAACCCACGCCAAGCCCGCTGGGCCCTCTTCTTTACTCGGTTCAATTTTACAATCTCCTACCGACCCGGACCCAAGAATGTTAAGGCGGATGCTCTGTCTCGTCTCAATGCTCCAGAAGAAAACGAAGAAAAACCAGAACCCATAATTCCAGAAGGGATAATCGTTAGTCCCATCCAGTGGAACCCCGACTCAGTCAACTCCTCCAATGCTTCCATGACCACTCCGCTGGGCTGCCCACCAAGTGTACAGTATGTCTCCCGAACACAGCGCACTCCCCTCATTCACTCCGTTCATACATCACTGGGCACTGGCCACCCCGGGGTCAACAGCACCCTCTCGCTGCTGAAAGATCGCTACTGGTGGCCCAACATGGCCAGGGATGTGAGAAGGTTCGTCCAGGGTTGCGCCAATTGTGCAATTTCCAAGAGCCCACGCCACTTACCAGCAGGCAAACTCCTACCGCTGCCCGTTCCCAACCGTCCATGGTCACACCTGGGAGTTGACTTCATTACAGATCTACCAGCCTCAGATGGTAACACTTGCATATTAGTGATAGTGGATAGATTCTCTAAATCATGTCGTCTTCTCCCCCTCAAGGGCCTGCCAACAGCCATAGTGATGGCTGAGTTGCTCTTCAACCATGTTTTTAGATATTATGGCATCCCTGAGGACATTGTGTCGGATCGAGGCCCGCAATTCATCTCCAGAGTATGGAGAGGCTTCTTTAAGCTCCTGGGTGTGGCTGTAAGTCTATCCTCTGGATACCATCCCCAGACAAACGGGCAGACGGAGAGGAAAATCCAGGAAATTGGTCGCTTCCTGCGGACCTTCTGCCATGACCACCAGGACTCTTGGAACCAGTTTATTGGTTGGGCCGAGTACGCTCAGAATTCCCTGCGTCAACCTTCAACTGGACTCACTCCCTTCCAGTGCATACTCGGCTACCAGCCACCTCTATTCCCCTGGTCTGGGGAACCATCAGAAGTGCCAGCGGTCGACTACTGGTTCCGAGAGAGCGAGAGGGTCTGGGACACTGCTCACCATCATCTCCAGCGAGCAGTACGCAGGCGCAAAATGACAGCAGACCTTCGAAGATCCGAAGCTCCCCAGTACCAACCAGGACAGAAGGTCTGGCTGTCAACAAGAGACATCAAGATGCGCCTGCCCTGTAAGAAACTTAGTCCCAGATATGTTGGCCCCTTCACCATCTTGAAACAAATCAATCCGGTCACCTATCAACTCCAACTCCCTCCACAATACAGAATTAATTCTACTTTCCATGTCTCCCTACTAAAACCTTATCATCCTCCTGTCTCTCCCTCCACAGAGCCTGGTCCGAGTGAAGAACCCCCTCTCCCGCTGATATTGGAAGACGGTGCGATCTATGAGGTGAAGAAGATCCTGGATTCCCGGCGCCGTGGTGGTCAGCTGGAATATCTCGTAGACTGGGAGGGCTATGGTCCGGAGGAGAGGTCATGGGTCCCCAAAGATGACATCCTAGATCCAACACTGCTCGACGAATTCCATTCCACCTACCCAGATCGACCAGCTCCCAGAGGAAGAGGTAGACCACCACGATGTCGGGGTCCTCGGCCCTCTGGAGCGGGCCGTGGAGAGGGGGGTAATGTCACAGATCGGCCAGGCTCCCACGCCAGCCAATCACAACGCACACCCTCACCTGAATATTGATTGAGCACACCTGTATGTCATTAGATCATCATCAACCAAGCACTATAAAGACACACACCTCACTGCACTCAAACGTCCGGTCTCGTTTCTACGAAGTGGACTCCTAAAGCTATCCCAGTGACTTACCTGTTTGTTTACTTACCTCCTGTGTACACTCCAGCGTCTTGTCTCCATTTCTCCAGCGTTTGTCTCCTCCAGCGATTCCTGTCCAGCTCCTCCAACCTTACAGTGAGGTGTGTGTTTCCCCAGATTCCACGAGTTCCTGGCAAGGCAAAAGACATTTCTTCAGCTCTCATCCTTTATCACTATTACCATTGAAGTTTCTACTCTCCTGCAATCAGTCACATTTACTCTGCTGTTCAATAAATCATATTGGTATTTACATCTAACCTGTTGTGTGAGCCTGCTTCCGTAACACTCATATTACTTTTATTGTTTTATATAGAGCATGAAAACATCATTGCGCCGTAAGAAATTTAAATACAATGAATTACCTATATATTCAAAATGTTTTACTCAATTTCAAACATTGTAGTCAGGAATTATAGTTTGGGAAAAACCCAACTATGATTTTGTAGTCATATAGCCATCCTGAACATCATGTATGATTTTATAGTTGCCTATGATATGATTCTGTAGCCATAGACTCACGCATGCTTTGTACTATAAAAGGATGTCCTTTGTACTATAAAAAAAAAATGATATTTTATATCTGAGAAGTAATTGTTATCGTTTAGCACGCTATTAAAATATATTTGTGAACAGATTATTAATAATAAACATGGTCTAAACATTCTTAGATGCGTAGCATTCATTATGTTGTAGTTTGGGAAAAATCCAACTAGTAATGTGTTCAAGTTTATGTCACAATAACACGTTAACTAATGCAAAAAAGAAACATTACTTACTCATCAGATTGATCTTCTCTTCTGGATGAAATATTGTTCTTCTTTTGAGGGAAATCCAGCCTTTACTCAGCACGTCTTCTTGCAGAAACGAACAGTAGCCGCGATGAACAATCTCTTCACGCTTTGTTTACGTTGGGCGTTTCCATGCGCGCGCGTCTCACGTGGATATTTACATATGAACGGCGCGAGCCGCGAGGGGGCGGGATTGCATTAGAGATAATGAGTTAGACGGGAAAGACTGAACATCGTGTTGGTTTCATACGGATTACTTTATCGCAAAATATTTGTTTTCGACATGACTTACTTCATTTAAAAGTAGACACTTCAAGCTTTCTATAGATATAACTCCCATGTCTGTGTGCTGAGTATTTGCTGAGTTACAGTTCATTTTAGTGACGCGTTTCTAAAAGCAGTCCGCGGAGACGTAGAAGGCAGAGAGCACACCCTGTTTGTTTTCTTTATTCTTCAAAAGCACAAAGTTTAGTTGTTATAATGAGTGTATACAAATAAAAGTAGACCCTTACAGATTTGAATGGAGTATTGCTCTTATCTGTACGATCAAAAATGGCAGAGTAATTCAAGGTCATTTCGGCCTTATTAGGAAAATCTGCCACAAAACGCGTATCCGCGTTTGTCGACCCCAGAGGGTTAAAAATAAAATAAATAAATAAAATCCCTTTCTTAAAAACATCGCATCAAACTTATTTGGTAGTCTGATTCTCGTTTTATTGTGCATTCGCCAAATATTTATCAGACTTGTAAAAGTAGCGTGATCCTTCGTAGAAGTAATAAAAGTAAATCTTACAAAACAAAGAGAATCGATTAATGACTTTGTTAGAACACAACGGATATGAAACTACATCTGGTAACCTTTTATTCAAGCTTTAAAGCAGGTTTTTGCCTTAAAATCAGTAAGTGTTTTACAAATGTACAATACTTGATTCTGGAGAAAGTTTGAAAACTAGCTTGCATATGCCAGTCTGAACTACTGACCTTCCTGAATGACGTCATTATATGTGTGTGTGTGTGTGTGTGTGTGTGTGTGAGAGAGAGGATCTCTTTGGATTATTTTTTAAAATAATCCAATTTTTAAAAACACTGCAACAACCACATTTGTCAACATGATTTCTTTTGTAATATCATGTTTTGACCTTATATTTAGTAGGAATTTAATTGAATCTTTGTAAAAATAAGAAAAGTAAAATCAGTCTATGGCTACAAAACCTATAGATGCTCCTGATATTAACATGCTCACAAATGTTTTTTTTTTTGTTTTTTTTAGTGGTTTGTGTTTTATTGAATCAGATACCTGCACCACAGATGAATCCTGATGACTTTCTTCAAACAGTTTTCCTCTGAGAGCGCTGTACCAACATCAGATGTTCAACTACACTGATATTCTATGGTAAAACAAGTTCCTTGACTACCGATTATGTTTTTTTCTCCTTGAATCCATGGAAAGAAGCAGAAACACTTAAATAACACACGTAAATATCAGGTATGATTTACTTGTTTCACTTGTTGGACAGAATCTGTTGCAGGAATGACTCAAAGTCTGTTCACATCTCTGTGGTTAGATCAGTGTGCACAATCTGTCTTTGACCATTATGTGTTTTGATTATACTGTGCTGTAAATAAAATACAAATAATTTTAAAAAAACATTTTTTCAATCTCATGACATTCTGTCTTACCTGCCTCAATGTCACAGTCACACTGATGGGCCATTAGGGGTGGGCCCTTTGTCTCTCAGGTGAGAATAACTTAATATTCAGGGCCATTGCCACTCCCTCGCATATAGGCTTTCGATCACAAAACATGTCTTTAAAAATTTAAATCAATATATTATTTTCTGTGAATGAGTAAGCAGAATGATTTTCACATAATTTTGAAGTAAATATTCTAGCCTACAAGACTGATTACTCAAAAGTCTTATTCAGAACTATTTAGTGTGGGTTTTATGGCCTTATTTCAGCTACATTTTTTTTTTCCCCAAAACGTACTAACTACGCATAATATTTTTTTTTTCTATAAAATGCAAACATGTACATCCATCAGGGTTACATATTATAGGCCTTTATCACAGTCCACGTGTCGTCACATCTGGCTCCGTTTAGTAGCGTAAAAGAATTTCCGCCTCCATTATTGTCAATGGACAGTCGCCAGTTTTATGAAGAAGATTAAACTAATTTAGCTGGACTTTGCAATAAATGTCAATATTTAAAACTGTTTATTTATAATGATGCTCTACCATATATACCATCCTTCATTTTAATGTGTAACATTATCTGACTGACGCGATTGTTAGCACTGTCTCCGGTCATGAGATTAATGAATAACACACGCTGCTCATATTTTGTTTATTTTTGCATTATATTTACTATGATTATCCTCCCGTTTTTGTACAGTATAATGCTGTTCAGTCACTGCACTCAATCACGCAGGATATGACTCGTTATTAAGATGATTAATCTAGTTATAATCGTCTGTGGGCTGGAAATATTCGTTTATTTGAACAACTTTAATTTGATGTAATTGTTGAGGACTGCATCGTAAGCATGAAAAATGTGAGCATTATTTTTTAATACAATAAGTTTTCCCATAACCTTTAATTTAATAATCTAAAACAGTCTTTTGTCGTAATTAATATTTAAGCTTTGGCTAATTGAAATGCTCTTTAATGTGATATGCTGTTTGTAATGTTTTCTTGCAGTTCTGTAATAAAATAAGGTGCTCAGATTCTGAAGTATTGCGCATACACATACAGTATGGCTCGCGGGCTCCCCTTTAAGTCACGAAATATTCATCGGAATATCATGAAACCATCTTCCTTGGTTTCACAATACTCACTTAATGGTTGTAAACTGAGTTTGATGTGTTTCGAAGACGTATCTGTGCGAAATTTTACATAAATAAATCGCAACAATCCCGCGCTACGGGCACAGCCATTGATAGAGGCTGCAGCAGAAGTTCTTTTACGCTACTATTTGAAACTTCCGCTTTTCGAACGCGGAAATGTGATAAAGGCCTATTGTAGCACAGTTTGTGCTGAATACAAAAAAAATACATGTTGGTCAATAGTATGTTATAAGTAGCTGAAATAAGCACAAATATCAGGGCATGTCAAAACATCTCAAGGGCTCCAAAATCACCTCAGACCCCAGAGGGTTAAGTACAAGTAAAAGTACAGCTTTAAAAATATACTCAAAAAAGTACAAGTACCCGTTACCTCCACCACTGCAAATTTACAATACTTGATTTTGGAAAAAGTTTGAAAACTAGCTTGCATATCCCAATCTGATCTACTGACCTTCCTGAATGACATCATTATGTGTGTGTGTGTGTGTGTGTGAGAGAGAGGATCTCTTTGGATTATTTTTTAAAATAATCCAATTTTTAAAAACACTGCAACAACCACATTTGTCAACATGATTTCTTTTGTAATATCATGTTTTGACCTTATATTTAGTAGGAATTTAATTGAATCTTTGTAAAAATAAGAAAAGTAAAATCATATACTTACATACAATCATATACATGAGCCACCTTAAAATGTAACATATTGTATATAGGTTTTACCAGTGTAGGTATTTTCTAACGCAGGACACCGGGAGTCTGGTGTGGCGTACGCTTTTTCATTTAGCTTGTTCTGTGCTTTTTTAAGTGCAATTAAATATTCTCAGGAGACCCATTGATCCACACAAGATGTTTCTCACATGTGCTGATTCATTCAAGCGTAGTTTACAACTCCAAAGAATGCACGTCATGGTGACATGGATGATTTTGTAAAGGCTTTTCACATGTCTGTAGTTGACTTAAACATTTTAAATAAGCCAGAATGTTGTGGGGAAAGGGTTGGTGCCTACAAAAGTCATAAAATCTCTCTTCAAAGACCGGCATACAAAGCGGATACATCACATGTTATAACATATTGATAGTATATGATATTTATCATGCTGATAAAGGTCAGTTCAGAAAAGGCTGATAAAATAAACTAAGTACAAGTTTCCTTTAAAATGATAAACTAAGATTTGAACAGGTACTGTTGAATAAAAATCATAATTTAGGATAAATTTGCAAACAGAGAAGTAAAATATTTGATTTAAAACCTTTAAGATTTCGTCTAAACAATCTTTTAATTTTGAAAAATCTTATTTACACTCTTAAGATTATACTTTAATAATAATAATATTTTTTTAAGATGAAAACTTACACTCTGGAAAAGGGGTAGCAGACTAACTTGACACATGAGCTGTTATGGACCGCAGACACTCTCAGAGACTCCATCTTTGAGTGGGCCTTGAAGCATTCAATCCATTTCACTATGATGTTTAGCCCTGGGAGAATCTGTGATTTTTATTTATATTTCAACTTAAACATTTTTGTTTTATTTTTATATTTATCTATTTTATTGGAAACATTTCATTCGCGGAATGGACGTCATTGCGTAAAGATCTAACCTACCTCTAAGCACTCTGAAAAATGTAAGGCATTTTTATATTGTCATCTAAAACTATAGTAAATGTTTCTTTTATACAGCGTGTTATATATATAATCACAGCTTTATTTGATACCATCTTCTCTAAAAGAAGAGAATGATGTGTTTTATAAGATCAATAAATAAGTGTTGAATACATGTTTAAAATGTATGATAAATGACTTGCTTCAGTAACATGTTACTATGCTGTCATATAAAATTATATATTTTATTACCATATTCTTTAAAATAGAGATAAGTCTCTCTTTAGCTTGAAATGTTTACGTATGCGTGTGCTTGTTTATATGACTTATCATGATACAAAATTGTATAATGACATAGGTATTACACTGATATAAGAACGTAATGTGATTTATGAAGATATTTCTTGAGTCGTCATAATTAAGATCACTTACAGTACAGTAAAAAATCATTACGACTATGGAATGTCCCCAGAAAACATAAAAACCAACGAGTGTGTGTGTGTGTGTGTGTGTGTGTGTGTGTGTGTGTGTGTGTGTGTGTGTCAGCTCGCCCAACTCAGACTGACATTTCACTCTTGTGAGTGAGAAGAGCTCAAAGCAGGACTTAATTTCCCAACTTAGGTACATTTTGTAAACATTTTCATTCGAGGTATGAACATCAGTGCCCCCAGAATAATGTAAAGTGTTTTATTTTTATACAGTATGTTATATATAATCACAGTTTTTACCACCTTCTTTAAAAGAAAATAATTATGTATTTTATAAGTTCAATAAACTTAAATAAATGTTTGTATGATAAATGATTTGCTCTGCTTTAGTAACATGTTTGTTACTATGACCTATATAATTATATATTTTGTTTATTACCATATTCTTTAAATGAAGAGAATGAAGTGTTAAATAAATGTTGAGAACATGATTAAAATGTACGATAAAAGATTTGCTTTGCTTTAGTAACATGTTTGTTACTACGTGTTTTATAATTTTAATAAACTTAAATATTGAATACTTGTTTAAAATGAATGATGAATGATTTGCTTTAGTAACATGGTAGTAACATGTTGTCATATATATTTCCATGTTCTTTAAAATAGAGATAAGTCTCTCTTTAGCTTGAAATATTTATGTGCGTGCTTGTTTATATGATTTATCAGAACACAAAATTGTATAATGACATGGGTATCACACTGATATGACAATGTGGTTTATGATGAAATTTCTTGAGTCCTCATAATTCAGATCGCTTAAAAACAATATTTTATTAAAAATGGTTGTATGCAGAATTGTTTTTGTGATGGGTAGGTGTACAGTAAAAAAAAAATCATTTTGTCTATGGAGTGTCATGGAGTGTCTATGGAGTGTAGTAATACTCCAAATGATTGTACCCATGAGCATAACTTTTTTAATTAAATTAAAAATTAGAATAAATTAGCTTTTTAAAATAATTATACTAAATGATGTGTATGAAAATATAAAAATTGCAGAAAGTTTACTGTGATGAGTAGGTTTAGGGGTTGATACTGTATAAAATTCATTAATATAATGTAAATTTAAATATTGAAGGTATCTAAATATAATGTAGAAACGTTAATTTTCTGTGATCCAAATACAAATATACAAATAAAACGTGCAATGAACTGAATTATGGCTATGGAAATAAAACATTGAAAAATTATGTTTATGGCCATAAAACATGACAATGGCATGCCCGGACATGTCAGGTCCACAATATCCCTTACCGTTTTGCCTGTTAAATGTATAATTTCCCCTTTACTTATTTTGACGTCACCGGCTCCTCATTACAAAATTTCTTGTTACCTAAAACAAGATGTTTTTCTTTGTTTTATATTGTGTGTAATCACATAATGTATTTATTTATTTTCATTTAAAAGAAGAGAATAATCCTCGGGACGATGCGCACTCCTGCGTGTGATAGAAAGAGAGACAGAGAGAGAAAGAGAGAGATCCAGAGGAGCTTTTCCAACCTAAACTAAACACTATATTTTTGTAAACCTCTCATTCAAAGAATGGGTGTCCTTGCACAAGGAAGACTTTCTTCTCAAAGAAAAGTGTAAGGGTTTTTTTTTTTTTTTTTTATTTATTGATGTATTTCCATTTCATTATTAGGAGTGTTACATATTTTATTTAATTTCTTTTTTTTTTACAACCAACAGAATATATTGTGGGTACGCACACACATATTGTGATATGTTCTTATGATCTGTTAAAATTGTTTATTTATTCTGTTATTGTTCAATCTTCTCACAGCTCCCATACAGAGAGAGAGAGAGAGAGAGAGAGAGAGAGAGAAGGTGAGGGTGGAGAAAGAGAGACAGAGAATCTCAAAGAAAACTTTCTTCTTTCAACTTAAACTAAACACAATTTTTTGTAAACCTCTCATTCAAAGAATGGTCGTCTTTGCACGAGGAAAACTTTCTTTTTCTCAAAGAAAAATGTAAGTGGATTTTATTTCTTTATTTACTGTTTTATTCCCAATTTATTATTAGTTATGTTACATATTTTATTTAATTTATTTTTAATTTTTATTTTTACAGTCATCATATTATATTGTAGGTACGCATGTGCATATTGAAATATGCTCTTATATTATGTTAAAATTGTTTATTTATTCTGTTATTGTCCTTAAATCCAATATCTTTTTCATACATCATCCATACAGAGAGAGTCCATAACACACCATGCCATGGAACGCAACCGGACACATGGTCTGCAGATAGGCAAACCCCCGGATGAGCATAAAATCTTCAAAAACATTCCTCAGGGCTTAATTTTATGTCTTGTCACCAGTCGGACACGTACAAACACTTGTACAAACAACATATTTCATCCCCCAGAGCTCATAGGACAACTACGGAATTTCACACATGCCAATTCCCACATCTGGATCTCATTAACGGGTCACGGGGCCAACATGACGTGGGTGAGCCGAGTGGGGGAGGGGGGAAAGATCACAAAGGTCAAAGTCATTAATCAGTTTGTCATTTGCTCCCGGATATTTACTACTTATGTGCTTAACCATTTGATGCAATATACTTATTATGTACACACTTGTTGATCCATTGTAATTATGGAAACACTTTAGATTAGGGAACACAAATTCACTATTAACTAGCTGCTATTATTTATTATTAATTAGAATGCATAGTACTAGTATACTGGCAGTTTTTTAGTACTTAATAGTGAATATGTGTTCCCTAATCTAAAGTGTCACCATAATTAAATTTGAAGTACTTGCATTTATTAACATTTATACAGTATTTACACTGTTAACTTTATCCCTAATTGTAAACCAAAACCTTACCACAAAACCCTTATAATCCTAACTCTAGCCCTACCCTTACTATTAAAACCCAACCCTCCAGCAAATCTATTAGCAGTAAAAGTGTGAATTTTCCAGAACAACATGTAGCTATGCAGTAAATCCATAATGTTGTAGATATTTAATGTTAGTACATAGTAGTTAAGACAACTGAATATAAAGTGTGACCACTTTTTTTTTCAGAAGTATGACAATGAAGAAAGAAATCCTTTGTAATTATGCATAATAGGGATGTGCATCTCCATAACTGAGGCCAATGCGATACACATCTCATTAAAGATACATACGAAGCAGCTACTGATGCAATGCAATACGATTCACCCCTATTACTATGCAGTGCGATATGATTTCGATTCCATTCAACACAATGCGATTCAATGCAACACAATGCAATGGAAAAAAATATGATGCTATGCAATTCAATATGGTATACAGATAGTTGGCTTTTATCTCTTTGGTTCAGACAGACAGCCATGTTAATCTACTGTATATTCTATGTGACTCTCAGGACATGCCTCGTTCTCCATATGTCATATTCACGTAGCAGTAGTGGTGATGAGAGAATGCGCTTGAGAAACTGTTTAGAGAGGAGAAGTAAATCTACATATAAAATATTGGTCACAAATTATTGGTCACTTTCTAAATAATAAAAGTATAGCTTATCTACTAATAATTATATATAAATAAATTGGTTTTTATCAATGCAAATATGTTAGAAATGATGCATTGCAATACAAATGCCAACTTGTATCCAATGCACCTTTTTTAAAATTGATGCATTGCATCGTTAACTTTTATGCCGATGCACTGATGCGAATCGGTGAATCTTACCATCCCTAATGCATAAGATATGACAAGAATTGTCTTGTGACAGAGTTTATAAAATGTACCAGCATAAAGAAAACAAAGAACAAAAGAAGATATTTTGAAAAATTTAGGTACCAATTTCTGGCACCCATTGAGTAGTTTTTTCCTTCCAAATACTATGGAAGTCAAACAGTTGCTGATCCCTATTGTCTTCCATAGTGTTTTTTATTAATATTATTTTCCATACGACAAAAGTCAAACAGTTGTTGGTCCCTATTGACTTTATTTATTTATTTATTTTTCCTTACTATGGAAGTCAATGACTTCCATATTATTTTTTATTATATATATATATATATATATATATATATATATATATATATATAAATACATTCATTTACTTTTTTCCATACTACAGAAGTCAAATAGTTGCTGGTTTCAAATGACTTCAATAGTATTTTCTTTTTTTCAGACTATGGAACTCAATGGAGACCAGCTGTCTGGTTACACATTCTTCAAAATATCTTCTTTTGTGCTCAGTAAATGATGACAGAATTTTCACTTTTGTCTGGACTATCCCTTAAACACTAAATGCCCCTTGAAAAAGTGTTTTATAGGTTGCTCTTGACAAATGGACCAGACTTCACGCTGATATTGTTGCATGCCCTCTAGTTGGCCTTCTCAAACCATGCAGACGTAACAGAGGAGACCTCTAGCAGATGGACGGGTTGCAAACTTTCTCCCTCTGCCAGTTAAGGAGCAGGGGACGCGTCCCGAGCCTCAGCCAGTGCCGACCCCACCAAGGAAATGGAGCAAGCAATGAGGTTAGTGGCACCGCTCCTGAGTCCTTCATGCTTGTAAATGTGAAACTGGGATTCGATCAGGCAAAGCCTGGGTAAGCACGCGCCACACAAAATCGGACAGAGATTAGTTGGTGTTGATCTGTAAGCCCAATCTGCATTCCTTTCCTGGCTGCAGAAGTCATTCTGAGCCGCGGTTCCACATTGCAGCGAGGCGAGGCGAGGACGGCTGATAAATGGACAAGGCTGAGCGGAACGGGCTGCGGTTCCCCAGCGCTCGCCCAGCCGGACCTTAGTTTCCATGGTAACAGCCAGGCACATGACAGGCTGAACGGAAGGGCTAGAGGCCTGACGTCTGCCTCCGTCTACAAGGAAGACAGTTTAAAAGCATGTGGATTTCAAATGGCTCTTAAACGCTCTGCAGGAAATGGCACTTTCTAAAGGCTACGGGTTATTAGATAGACAGCAGGAATGTTAAAAGGTCAGGAGACAGTCTGTAGATGTACGCAGTTAGACACACTGTAAAAACACTGACGTGTGTGGCTCCCTTTTTTTGCAGTAAAGATGTCATGATATTAGTCTCACAGGATCTAGAGCAGCGTTGTCACACACACACATATACAAAAAAAAAAAAAAAAAAACACATCCTGAAGAGGAGAAATGAATAAATTAATAATAATAATAATAATAATAATAATAATAATAAATAAAAAATAAATTATATAGGAGAAATGCTATTTAATTTTTTATTTAAATTATAATGTTATATTTGTAAATAAATAATAATAATTAAGAATTCATTACTGGCATTATATACATATATACACATATATATATATTATATACATATATACACATATATATATATATATATATCAGGGCTCTGAACCGGTTCAAGGAACGAAAACGAAAACCGGAAACGAACGAAATTTTGACTGGAACAAAACCGGAAACAGAAACTAAATCAAATTTTATAGTTCCGAACAGAATCGAAAATTTGAAATGGCCATTAACCGGTTAATAACGTTATTTTATCGTTCCATTTAATATTTGAAATTTGCTGTTAACCAATCAGGAATTCAAGTTGCTAGACTATGCAAATGTGACGCTGACGCATCCAACGAGTGAAATGCCCGCGCACTCAGCTGTGAGCTCGTCATAGGTAAGTCACAATGCACCGGTGTTAGAGTTTATCCGAGGACTGATGGATTCAACAGATCTTACGCACCTGCTGCGCTCCTGTGAACAGAGAAAACAGAATAAAACTATAGGCTTACATAATATATTTCACTTAAATCATTGACAGATTAACGAAACAAAAGAAAAAATATATATGATGATTTAGGCCTACGGTTCATTGTGACGCATTCCAAAGTTCTCGGAAAGGAAAACGAGACGGCAGAAAGTAGTTTTATTTGTTTTGCAAAAGCTTGACAGTTTTGAATGATGTCGCATCTGTATCCAAGCAGCGTTGCTATGGCCGTATGGCGCTGGCACCTCACGCGCACAAAGACACAATACTTTTGCGACTTTGCAGCCTGTTCATTATCAAAATAAAATACAGTTAAAGGAACGTATAAAAAGTTACAGTGCTCCGTTATCCAATCTATTGCATTCAGCGTGACCATCGCCTCACTGTGCTGATATAAGGATGATGTTTTACGTTGATGAAAGTACAAAGCCTATAATAAATAATATTTTAGCATTCAGATACGGCGCGAATATGGAAACATTTGGATTCGTGCCGAATGAGAGAGGTAGGCATCAGTTTCACCTTTAATTTGTTTTTGGTTTTTATAGCCTATAGGCTATAGCCTTAAGTTTAGAGGATTTGTTGTGGAGAGAAACTAATAACTGTGTTTATAATGTTTGTAAACATTTTTGATTTACCGGCATTTTAGCCTACATCATTTCTGAATATATAGCCTAATAAAATGCGACGCGACTTAGCCTATTTTTTTTTTTTCCTCAAAACTCAATTTTATACAAGTAGTGTTTTTTTTTTAATTTTTTTATTATTATTTTTTTTTAACAATGCAGCAAACTTTTTTAAATATCTTTAAAAATACTTTAATGTCTTTAAAGCATTAATAGATTTTTTTCTTTTGTTTAGTAGCCTACATTTAGGCAAATCTAGAAAAGATGATGCTGTATTGGCTGTGACTAAGCGCATCGGGTTAAGATACCTTCTCTTCCTGTTTTTTTTTTAAATTTATTTTTCTTTTTGTGTAAAGAAAGCACTGTACTTTATTATTATTATTATTATTATTATTACAGGCAAATACAATTTTAAAAAATAACATTATTAACCGTTATTTTTTCTACTCGAACCGGTTTCGGAACAGTAATAATACATAGGAACGCAGGAACAGAAACGTTAAAATATCGATTCTGCTCGGAGTGAACCGATTGACTTTTTTTTTTCATTTTCAAGCCCTGATATATATACATACATACAGGTGCATCTCAAAAAATTAGAATATCGTGAAAAAGTTAATTTTTTCTTGTAACTTATTTCAAAAAGTGGAACTTTTTAGAAATTTTAGATTCATTACATGTAAAGAAAAACATTTCAAAAGTAGTTTTTTTTTTTGTTTTGTTTGTTTGTTAATTTTGATGATTAGAGCTTATAACTCATGAAAGTCAAAAATCCAGTATCTCAAAATATTAGAATATTTTCATTTGAGTTTCAATAAATGACCATCCCTACAGTATAAATTCTGGGAATCTCTTGTTCTTTGAAACCACAATAATAATGGGGAAGACTGATGACTTGGCAATGGTCCAGAAGACAATCACTGACACCCTCCAAAAAGAGGGTAAGTCACAGAAGGTCATTACTGAAAGGGGTGGCTGTTCACAGAGTGCTGTATAAAAGCATATTAAATGCAAAGTTGACTGGAAGGAAGAAATTGGGTAGGAAAAGGTGCACAAGCAACAGGGATGACCGCAAGCTTGAGATTACTGTCAAGCAAAGCCGATTCAAACACTTGGGAGAGCTTCGCAAGGAGTGGACTGAAGCTGGAGTCAGTGCATCAAGAGTCACCCCGCTCAGACGTCTTCAGGAAAAGGGCTACCAAGCCACCTCTGAAACAGAAACAACGTCAGAAGCATCTTACCTGGGCTAAGGAGAAAAAGAACTTGACTGATGCTCAGTGGTCCAAAGTCCTCTTTTCAGATAAAAGTAAATTTTGCATTTAATTTGGAAATCAAGGTCTGGAGTCTGGAGGAAGTCTGGAGAGGCACAGAATCCAAGCTGCTTGAAGTCCAGTGTAAAGTTTCTGAAGTCAGTGATGATTTGGGGTGTCGTGACGTCTGCTGGTGTTGGTCCATTGTGTTTTATCAAGTCCAAAGTCAATGCAGCCGTCTCTCAGGAGATTTTGGAGCACTTTATGCTTCCATCTGTTGACAAGCTTTATGGAGATGCTGATTTCCTTTTCCAGCAGGACTTTAGCACCTGCCCACAGTGTCAAAACCACTTCCAAGTGGATTGCTGACCATGATATTACTGTGCTTGATTGGCCAGCCAACATGCCTGACCTGAACCCCATATGGAATCTATGGGATATTTTCTAGAGAAAGATGAGAAACAGTGGATCCAACAATCCAGACGTGCCACAGGCTGATCGCTTTCATGCCACACCTGATGCTGTCGTTTGTGCTAAAGGAGCCCTGATCAAGTATTGAGTGCATAAATTAACATACTTTTAAACATAACTTTACATTACTTGAACTTTTCTTTTTTGCAAATCCTTTTTTTTTTTGATTGATCTTGGGCAATATTCTAATATTTTGAGATACTGGATTTTTGACTTTCATGAGCTGTAAGCTCTAATCATTAAAATTAAAACAAAAATGCATGAAACGTAATGAATCTAGAATATATGAAAGTTTCACTTTTTGAAACAAGTCACCAAAAAAAATGAACTTTTCACGATATTCAAATTTTTTGAGATGCACCTGTATGTATGTATGTGTATATATATGTATATATGTATATATATATATATATATATATATATATGTGTGTGTGTGTGTGTGTGTGTGTGTGTGTATTTAACTTTAACTTTTTATTTTAATTAAAATTTAATAATAAAAATGTAATATTCAATTCATATTACAACAGCACAGATAAACAGATCAAATTTAACTTGTTTTATTCCATGTTATACCCTTAAATAATTTGTATTGCATATTTAATTTTATTTTAACTTTTTATTTTAATTATAATTTTTATTTTTGTTAACAACTCTTTATTAAATTTTCTTCTGGGAACAGTAGTATAAAACAAAAAGCAACTGTGCAAATTTAGAACCCACCCCAACCCATCCCACCCCCTGGTAGACTTAAAAAAAAAAAAAATAAAATAAATAAAATAAAATAAAATAAAATAAAATAATATTATTAATAATAATAATAATAATAATAATAATTAATTAATTAATTACTTAATTAATATTAGAAGATAAATAAATAACAATAAAATAATTTTTACAAAGATTTTAGAAAAGATGACACAACATTAAAAAATGAATGCCATAAATTCACAGTTTTCACATTAGATCCATGTGTACGAAAAGTTGAGAGTTCCATCGAGATGATGTCCAACAAATACACAGTCCAGGTTCGTCTGTCCATTGTGTGAGGAGGATTCCAACGGTTGACTAGCAATTTTTTGCTGCTGTGAGTGGAGCTAACAGTAAACATTTTTGTTGGACGGACAAGGTGAAGTCCCAAAAGTCATTCATGAAAAAATGGCGCGGAGTCAAACATATCTCAGTACCCAACAAATATGATAGGTCCTGTGAGAGCTGAGTCCAAAAAGGTGAGAGAGAGGGGCACTCCCAAAACAAATGCAAAAACGTGCCTAAAGATCCTTGCGAACAGAGATTACACTTAGGAGAAGATGACAGATTCATTTAAAAACGTTTCATTGGAGTCAAGCAAACCCTATGCAGCAATTTCCAATGAATCATTTGGTGATTAGGGTTTTTAGAAGACAATTTAAACATACCCCATACCTGATCCGAAAATAAAACATGCACATCCTCATTAAGATCCTTAGCCCAAACAGTTGTAATAGATAAAGGTTTGTATGAATGCTCAAGAAGAAAGACATAGATGACTGAAGCAGAGGACGGAGATTCCTCAGAAGGAAGGATTAGTTTGCGCAAAGGGTATTTTAATTATAATTTTTAAAATATGATGTAGTTTAAAATTTTGCATGCATTAATTATTTTGGCATGGTATATTCATAATAAAAAGCACATGTAAACAGATACGTTTTAATTTGTGTATTGCATGTTATAACTTTTATTTTAACTTTTACTTTATTTTATAAAGTAAAAAACAATATTGGCATATAAATTTTTTTTTTCAAAATATTTGCTAAATTATTATTAAAAATGATACATGAATACCTATTGACTGACAAGCTGTAATTTAAATGAGTTTTATTATGAATCACAGTCATTTTAGTATGTGTAATCTAAAGGGTCCTGGTGAATGAAATTAGTAAAATCCACATGGTTCCTTTTATTTGAATACTGGCTGTTGAAGCAACAACAAAAAAATAAAATAAAATAAAAATAAAAAACCCTAAATGAGCATCTTTCGACCTAAAATAGAAAATAACATATAGAAAATATACATATAGTTGACACAGACATATTTGACATTATTCTTGGAGAAAAAAAAACAAAAAACTTTTATGGTGAAACTTTTGATGAAGCAGTTTCTCTTTAACACCTTCCTCACTGAGCTGTAAATGAATGTGCTGACGTCTCCTGAAATCAGTGCAATCAAACTGCAGGGCATATTTTCACTCAACAGTTATCATACGACCTCAATCTATCACAGACTGCTCTTTATACCAGAGGATCCTCCATCAACGTTATACAATGATCATATTAAACTTTGTAGGTTTAATACATAGTTTGATATAAACTGCATTACGGATGGAAATATGGCAGATTTCTCTTGTTGTGACATTCATCATCTAAGGCTGGAAATGAGTAACAGAAATAGTACTTTTTGGAGTAACTTTTTAGAATATAACAGTGTAGAGTCATCACCATGTTTCTGTGTACATGGTGTCAAATGTATGTGGGAAAAGTTTCCTGTTTTAAAATCATGCTATTATTCCATAATAATGTGATAATAACATCAATAAGGATTCACCTCTCTAGCATTCTGTACTTCAACACAAACTCTGTTCTGTGCATCTCAATCATCAACATCATGGTCTTCACTTCTCTCTCTCTCATCTGATCTCATTAGGTCTGACTGTTATCCAGGGATCAATAGCGCTGTGATTATTATTCCTCCAGCAGAGCTCACGTGAACATTCATTTCTCTCAGCACACAGTTGTTCCAGAAGCTTCCCTGCTCACATATACACACACACACACACACCGGATCACGAGAATCTAAACCGCACAACCGATGAGGAACAGATCACTGTGTCAAACTAAGACTATTGGTGATGCATTTCTTTAAGGTGTGATGTTTGACAGTGCATTATTAGTGCTGAGATACATCTTCAGCCTGAATTTCAAAACATTCAGTCAATATCTAAATAATCCAGCTGTAAACTCTTTCCATGGATACAAAAGAGTATCAAAACATACCATGGAAATACCATTATCATAATCCATTTCCAGACATGATTATAACATGGATTTCTGGTCATTTGGAACACCATATCATATGAATTATTACAAATTACTGTGTGCACTAGTGTTCAAAAGTTTGGAATAAGTATGATTATTCTTGTTTTGGAAAGAAGTCTCTTTGGCTTGACAAGGCTCCATTTATTTGATCAAAAATACAGTAAAAACAGTAACATTGTGAAATATTATTACAATTCCTATTTTTCCCCCCTATGTGAATATGTGTTAAAATATAATTTATTGCTTTGAATTTTCAGGATCATTACTCCAGTCTTAAGTGTCACACGATCCTTCAGAAGTCATTCTAATATGCTGATTTGCTGCTCAAGAAACATTTCTGATTATTATCAGTGTTGAAAACAGCTGGACAATATTTTTGTGGAAACTGTGATGCATTATATTTTTCAGGATACTTTGATGAATAGAAAGTTCAAAAGAACTTTGAAATAGCATTTATTTGAAATAGACATTTGTAACATTATAAATGTCTTAGCTTCACTTTTGATCAATTTAATGCATCCTTGCTGAATAATAGTATTAATTTATTTAAAAAAAAAATAAATCTTACTGACCCAAATGTTTTGAACTGTAGTGCAAATGCCATATGAGGTTTATACATATGGTAATGTGTCATAGTACCATGGTACACAAATAAATGTATTATTATTCTGTCTCTGAACTTACACAGAAAAATGTTAAAGAGATTTAAAGTTTGAATGTTATGAGTCTTGTCTGGTGTAAACTCAATTGAAGAGAGATAAAAAAAAGGATAAAATTGAAGAGAGATAAAAGCTATATGTCATTGCATTGGTGTTCTGGATGATTGCTAGTTGGTAACACTTTACTTTAAGGTCCAATTCTCACTATTATCTAGTTGCCTATTAGCATGCATATTATCAGCATATTGGCTGTTTATTAGTACATATTAGGCACATATTAATGCCTTATTCTACATTACCATATTCTAGATCCTTTAATCCACCAATACCTAAACTTAAGAACTACCTTACTAACTATTAATAAGCAGCAAATTAGGAGTTAATTGAGGGAAAACTCTTAGTTAATAGTGAATATGTGTTCTAAAGTGTTACCCTAGCCCATTAGCCTATTTTCCAAAGTATTGTGAGTTCATTAGTCAGCATCAGAGGGAATCAGTGCACACAAGCTCTCTCAGCTCGTTAACAGAAACACAATCACAACCACAACACAGTATGTTACAATAGTTTATGTGCCTGAGATGAAGGAAAACCAGACTGACTGAAATAGCCAGAACAGCCTGAAGGACTGTGCCAAATTTAGTGGATGCAGCTTGAAAGCACGAATTACAGATGAAAAATTTGGGCTGGTGTTTGGGAGTTTGAAACAACTCAAACCCAAGTTTGTACAGTAAAACTTTGAGATATTAACCAACAAAATAGCCATGCACACTATATCCGAATGACATTCCTCACGTCTTACCTCATGCTCCGCAGGTCCTAGCCTCGGATGGACGTGTCATTGGCCGTGGCCAGCTGCGTGCCGTTGTGATGTGGGTTCCACTTGCCTGCTGTGAACTTCAGCTGCCCTTTGCCCTCCAGAGTGGTGCTGCTCGAGATCTGTGGGAGGAGAATCGATCCACATACATCTCAATCAATGCTGCACATTCACCAGCAATCTGAGGCAAGCCTACTCACAGTCCTTGACGGACACAGCATTGCCAAATTTACCAAATACTATTAACGACACAAGTCGACGAAGAAAGGTGCTCTCAGCCTGGAAAGTCTTTGTTGTCTTTCTGTATCATTCAGAATGCAATCAAAGTGGAGGATTTACAACAATTTTCACTCAGAAAAAAATAGCTAGTAAACTTCACAAAGAAATACAAAGAAACGGCAAGTAACACACTGAATAGGCTTGAAATTCTGAAGCAGAAAGACTAAAATTGTGTTTTCTTGTATAAAGTACTCAATAATCTTTGTTGTATTTACAACTTGTTTTTTGACGATATCAGAGAAGGCAAACTAGATGTCTTTGTTTATTTATAACTTTTAATATGCAACAGCGCTTGCCCACTTTTCCAGTGACCTTGGTTCTGGAAGTATCATCCATTTTATAGGCATTAAAAAAAGTCTTTGTTAAAGCATTATATGCCACGAACCAAATGTGATGCAAAAAATGCAACAAAAAGACAAAAGTACAGAGACTGTGTACTTAACAGCTTTAATAAGGGTAAGAACTACAATTCCATGAAACACTGCAAATGATAAATCAAAACCAACAGAGAAATGTAAAACCATTGATTTTATTTATAGGAACAATAAGTTTATTGCATAAAATTCATATATATGTTGGAAATTGGAAAAAGCCTGCCTGTGTGAAAATTATATTATGCTTTTTCTTGCACGTTTCATGACACTTTGAAAGTGAAATGTCCAGTGAGTGGCGCTAAAAGAAATTGGAAACTGGGAATGTTTTATTATGTTGGTTGTTGTATGTGTCATGGCACTTTGATAAGAAAATGCTAAAGGTTAATGCTCTATCGCATTTGAAAATATTGTAGCACCTACACCAAGCCTGACTCTAAACCTAACTGACAGTGTTAACAAAAGCAAACATAAGATAAAAAATGCAACTGCTGAAGCAACCATGGCATTTTTTTATCTTACTTCTAAAAGTCTTTAAGCTCTTTTATCATGACGCGTGTTTCATGGGACTCGTACAGTACTGAGCACTTCACATTACCAGTGCATGCTGTATCGGGTGCGCTACCGAGCAAGTTTACTATGTCAGAAAAGCCAAACACACGGAGCTGGTTATGTGACGCAAACATCAAAATGCATTAGTTTACAAAACATGCATTATGGTAAAAGTGTTTGAAGCTCTTAACATAGTATTGTGCAAGGAACTGCATCAAAATAAGCCTTTATTAATCAATAATCTGCACCTGTAATTAATTTGTGTGAAAAGGAATAAAAGCTATTTGTGTTTTACTGCCTCTAGTGTTCATTTTAGCTGGAAACTGCAGTGAAGTGCATGTATTGTTACGTTTTTGAAGTTTTACAATAATGAAGGTAGAGGCATTTTCTAATTTGAGCTCTAAGATGCTAAAACCAGAACATACTCTAGGCAAGTATCTGAGAATTCACTAGAAAATACTCACAAACCTGACACCTACTGCTAAATAAATAAAAAAAACTGGTCTTTTATCTAATAAATAATCACAGAGCACTGAGTGAGCACTGAGTTATTTGAACACATTTGCAGTTGTTAAAGCTGTTGAAAAGCAGATTTTCCCATTCTCTGAACCTCTCCTGCTGATTTTTTTCAGGGTTTGTCAGTGTGCTGTAGCTCATTGACCGCAGAGAAAACAGATTCAATATTCCAGCACAAACACCAGTCTGAGCGACTGAACAATAACACATTGATCCACCTTTTGGTAATCTGCCTATCAGACAGCATTTAATGCATGATAAACACACTCAAAACAGTAGGGAGCATCATTATTTGTATTATGCTACTTTTTAAAATAATTTATTTCGCTAAATGCAAAGGCAGCATCACAAGTGTCCTTTGCTGAGGAGTAGAAACACAAAATGCATTCCAACAAGCTCACTAAAAAGTTCACAGAGAGAAATCTTAAATATAAATATACATGTACTAAATAAATAAATATACTAGCATTTTTTATATAATGCTAAAGCACATATAACAACAACTCAATCAAATTAAACTGGAATATTCTACCAAATGTATGCTATATATTTTGACCTTTTGAGCATGATTTTCCTACTTAGTATTTTTGTCTTGTTTTTCTGAACAAAAATCTAACCATTCTTAAAACATGATACATTTACTTGAGTAGCAAAATGACTTAAGAAAAATGCAACAAAATTAAATAAATTTATGCTTAAAACAAGAAAATATATCTACCAACAGCGTAAAGAAATAACCTTGTTTTCTCTTTGAATTAAATTTATTTTTCTTCCCCCACATGGCAGTTTTTTGTTGTTGTTGTTGATTTGAGCATAAACTAATTTAATTCTGATACACTTTTAATTAAAAAAGAGTTAAGTCATTTTGCTTCTCAAGTAAATATATCTTGACTTAAGAATGTTTACGTGTCTGCATTGGAAAACCAGACAAAAAAACCTAAGTGAGAAATTTATTTGTTTGTTTGTTTGTTTATTTATTTATTTATTCATTTTTATTTATTTATTTATTTATTTATTTATTTATTTATTTTTGTAGTTATTAATCTGTTAACTTAAAATGAAATGAAAGTTTCTAGTGTGCTACACATGACTGCTGCCTGCTGGTAAAGAGTTTTTGGCTCAAGGTCTGCATTTAAAGTCACACCAGAGGTGTTCAGCTTGGATTAGGACTTGGCTTTCTGCAGACCAGTCAAGTTCTTCTACACTGACTAAATCAATCATTTCTTTTTGAACCTTGCCTTATACACAGAGGCATTGTCATGTTAGAATAGAAAAGGGTCCTGTCCAAACTGTTGCTTTAAAATTAGAAGCACACAATTACCTAGAATATCATTATATGCTTAAACATTAAGATTTGTACTCATGGAAATTACTAAAGTAGTCAAACCTGTTCATTAGAAGGGGGTGACCCAATACTTTTGGCAATATAGTGTATTTAGCATCCCATAGAGTAAATTACATCATCAATCTGAGCAAACTGCGTGTCAGTCACACAGTCGGTCACAATTAACAAAGCTTATTGACCATTTAAAGCATGTTATCATCCAATCATAATCAGTATTTACATAGTTTAGTAGTAATAAATGTATCTCTCAAATGTGTCCTGCAAAATCACATCTACTGTCCTGCAACACAGCAATAACCAAGCAGTCACTCTATTTAGAAGCACTATTTGATCTCATATTTTGCTATATTTTCGTAAAAATTGCAAATTTTCTTAAAAATAAAGGGGTTTTCACAGCGAATGCCATAGAAAAAAAAAAAAAACATTTTTAAGAGAAAAGTTCTTAAAATAACCATGTTTTTCTAACTGTGATAAATATTTTAATAATCTGAAGAACCTTTTTTTCATGGTCACACTTTATTTTAAGGTTCAATTCTAGCTATTAACAAACCATGACTTCTGCCTCAATAAACGCCTAATTTGATGCTTATTAATAGTTAGTAAGGTAGTTGTTAGGTTGAGGTATTGGGTATGATTAGGGATGTCGAATATGGTCATGCAGAATATGTGCTTTATAAGTACTAATAAACAGCCAATATTTTAATAATAGGCAACTAGTTCATACTGAGAATTGGTCCCTATACTAAAGTGTTACCTTTTTTACTATAAAGAACCTTCTGTGCAACATAAAGTTTGCATGATATTAAAGGTTCTTCATGAAACCGTCAATGCCAATAAAGAACCTTTATATTTAAGAGTGTACTGTTGATTATTTTCTCAGCCAATTTGTTTGAGAACACTTGTTTCTTTGGAGAAAACACCCCAGATACATGCAAACGTGAGCCTGGTGGCTGCTTCTCGCCTCCTTTTCTGTTTATGGGATTCAGCGATATCCGAATAAAACACTGGCAGACGCAGCGTGGTGATAAACACATCAACCTGAGCTGTTCTGAAGAACAGAGGGATGAGCGGATGAGGGAGGCTGATGAGTGTGTGTGTGAGGATGGGGGCGGCATGAGAGAAGATTTGCATGAGGCAGATTAGCATTCTTCACGACACCGCTGGAATCTAGCTGTGCCGAGAGCTTTCCGAACATCCTCTCCGTCTCTTTCTGCCTCCCCCTCGTTTCCCTGGCTCTGGTGTTTTTTAATGGGCGCTGCACTCAGCAGGCCTTGCCACTCCATAACCTCCCCTCGCTTTGCATACAATGCTGACAATAGCGGGACCTCATGGAGCTGCTCAGTGTGATGTCAACCACGGGCCTCTTCTCCAGCCTCCGTCGAGAGCCAGAGTGTTTTCGCACGTGACGCTTCGTCAAATGTCGAGTCAAGGTTATGTTCACAAAGGCCCGTGACACCGCAGTCTGTGAGCGCTGGTCCAGGAAGCATTAATTAGTAACGACTGCAGCTGATTATTATTGAACATTATGTGCAAAGTTGTTTCTTACTAATAGCACAGTCAGTGAACCGGTGAAGTTTCTCCTCACTATGATTTCTGCAATGCAGAAAATGAGGACGGAATCACGGATTCCAGTCATAAAAATGGAATTTACAGTGTAACGTGGAATGTCGCAGAATTTGTCAAATTTTGGATGGATAAATCAAAAGTACAGCTGTACATTTGTTCAAATCACGATATATATACTTTTTTTGGTGAATATTAAACACAAAAAAGAATGAACTTCATCTCCAGAGATGCTCTGACAGTCACTTCACCAGCATTTCAACATTTCATTTGAGAAAATCATCATCAGATGCACACAGAAACTCAAATGACTCGTTTCCACTGAGTGGTACGGTACAGTACAGTTCAGTACAGTACGATTCGGTACGGGTAACCCTGATCAGGTTTGCGTTTCCACTGCCAATAGTACCTTTACTTGGTAGGCGTGGTGTATGCCGGAAAGTAGCGATCGACAATAAAGCGTGACAATAAGCACAACTCTTTTTGTTAAATGTCAGTTTTAATGAACAATAATAGCCATTATAAAAGTATAAGTACAAAGTATAAGAGGCTTATATAAGAGGAAATAAAGACAAAAGCAAACAATTCAGTCAAACGTATGCTACAGGTCAGCGCTGTGCTATGGTAAAGTTCAAAATAAATATATAAAGTTAAACATAACTTTGTGCTCAGACAAAACTATATAACCAGGAACAAATAATAGATTCATGAGAGCATGAATGCCTGTTAAATATAGCCTACCTAAAACGAATTGTGTCTCATGTTTAATCACTACAGAGACATCAGAGCCAGCGGCAAATGTTGGAAGGACTAGCCCAGCTAAGGCTGCTCTTTGCAGATACATGAGTACTGAGTGCCCGGTGATCGCATGGAGCTCCGAAAATCGGCATTTCAAATTTTAAAATAGGCGCTATCTTTATAAATAAACTGCAGATTTCAGTTTTTAAACAACTCCATTCTCGCCTGAAAAACTCTTAAAACTATATTTCATAACACAATAACAGTATATTTAGAAAATTACGCGGGTTTTTGGGCAATGACGTTTCACCAAGAACAGACAAGAACGCATATTGAGAAACGGCTATTGTCTGTGTGAAAATATAAAATTATAAAATACACCGTTATTTTTTTTTTGTGTGTTTGCGCACTCTGATGTAATTATAAGTCCAACACTCACGGACAGCAGAGCGGAACGAGTGAAGGAGAAGCTTTATCCCTTTGTATCACGCAAAAGTGACGATTCTAATCAACCAATCAGCGTTCTGCAGTGAGTTTAGCTCCACCCTTTTGGTACCCTTTGCTGTGCTATGTACCCCAATGGAAGGGTACCAAAAAAGTGGTATGGTACGGTTCGCTATTTTGGCACCATTCACAACTTCTGACAGTGGAAACGGAAATAATTGCGAACCGTACCGTACTGTACCGAACCGTACCACTCAGTGAAAACGAGCCAAAAGGTCTTCACTACAACACGCCAAAATAAAAGTCCAGTTTAACCTCAAGTAATAATATTAATTATACAGTTTATAGAAACATTACTTTTTAAGGAATATCACATAATTTTTCATCCATGTTTTAATTTAAACAGTAAACCTGCAGCAGATTATTTGCCAAAAAAATAAAAGGAATTGTTCAAATTTGATGTGATTACATTTTAAAAGATTAATTATATTTTTAAGTTGTATGCATTGATTTGATTACCACCGTTTTTGATAATAAATTTGTATTAAATTATATAACACAGAATACAGAAAAATTACAACAGAAAATACAAAATTTCTGAATAAATAAAACTATATTATATTATATTATATTATATTATATATATTAAATATATTAATAAAGTTGTTAACATTTTGTTAAAGTTTTACTAATTACTTAAAGCTGAATTAAATCTAGAATCCAGAAAAAAATAAAACAGAAAACATGGAATTTGGGAAAAATAAAATGGAATTTAAGAAAAAAATTAAACAGATTTTTATTGAGACCCAGGCATTGGATTACTCAGTAAAACACGTTTATGCTTTAGAAAAGGTTTTGCTCCAGGTTTTGACCAAACCATCCAACATGCTTAATTTCTTGTGTATTGTTCACAGCATTAACATCTAAAATCATCTTTGCGCTTGCTTGTTGCACATTCAAGTTTTGATGCATGAAGACATGTCACCAAATTTGACATCAACAACACCAAATGAAATTGCATCTCGCGTGTTTCATACCCAATTGTGAAGCGCCACATTTGTGGAAGTGTGAATGAGATTTGAGAGCTAGGGCAGATGGGAAGGTTTTCGGAAAGTAATACATAAAACTGTAAAGTTTACATTCACGTTTTACATTACAGTTAGCATCAATTTACATACATTTAGCAAATGCTTTTATCCAAAGCCATTACAATAGAGGAACACAGAAAGCTGTTGTATGGCTTCAGATGACATAAAAAATGCATGATCATGGGTGTACCCATGGGCCCCAGCAATTTTCTTAGATGTATAATAAAAATTGTGAAATAACTGCTTAATAATAACTGTACTTTGGTGCTTTCAAGATATTTTACAATGCCAAGATATAACAAACTCTGATCCAAGATATAAGAAACTCTGATCAGCAGTCTAACAGCACTGGTCAATGTCAAAATGACTGAGATGGCCAATCAAGTCAAAGATGGCCAATCAAGTCAACCGTTATTTTTTTTTTCAGAAGCCAAGTGTGAACTCCAGCAGAAGCTTCAATTTTAATGGTCAAAAAGTGAGATGTAAGTAACTAAACATTTCATATTTGACAACTGCAAGATAGAAATGTTAAATGACCAACAGTAATATCCAGGGATACAAACTCAACTGGAGCCATTTTCAACACATTTTCGGAATAAGATTAAGAATAAATGTTTGCATATTGCATTTAATGAACACTTTCCTCATAGCATTTCATTAAATTCACTTATCATCCTCAGACCTACGCTCGAACATGATAAAACTTCTGGCTTTGATAAGTGTGTTTATAGGCTGTGGTTCGGAAAGTCATTTAGCCTATCAAAATAAAAAATATTATTTGCAAACAGAACAGATTCATTACTTTTCTTTTTCATTATTCATATTTATTCCTCATTCCAAAAATGTTTAATTTCAAACCCAAATGCTACTCTTCATGAATTCTGAACTATGAAAATGACTATGTGTTTCATTTCTTCACTGACATGACTGACATGGTTTTAAAAGTAATGTTATATAATTTTTGCCCTCCAGACATTCTAAAATACAAAAATGTAGGAAGGGATTCAGAATTTTTGCTTATGAGTCATGGATTTTTGCTTTTTAGTAATTTCCAGAGCTCACCATGTGCTTTCATTTTATTAAAAAAAAAAAAAAAAAGGCCATGAACATTCTTTAAAGTAAATTTTTTTGTGCTCCATTAAAGAAAGAAGTTCATAGAGACTTGAAAGTATATATGGGAACTATTTCTTTCTTTTTTTCCTTAACACAAATTCTAACTACATTCACTAGCAAGTCATATAGCTATACTCATAGCATTGTCTCAGTAATATCTAATGGATCTGTAAATGAATGTCACTGTTAGGAAACGGAGCGTGGTGCCTTATATTACTGACATGTCGCACCAGTGCTGAGAGAAGAGCAGTGAAACACGGCAATTATGAAAATAATGAACCTCACCGTGGCCTTGGTGGAGCTCTCCTGAAGGTCCCAGAGCAGCACGTGGTTTTCAGCCAGAGATATCACACGCTTCCCATCACCCATGGGCTCCCATAATACACTGCAGGAGACGAGAGAGGACACTGACAATGAATGGCCACAAATTCAGCTAAGTGCATTTATCCAATATACGTTAGTATTTAATACAATGTTTGAATGATGCTCTTTGCATATGAATGAAGAATGATGATACGGTTATGAGGAGCACAGCAAGTAACCACACTACAGTACACATGTATTATCATTAGCTATCAACAGAAAACACCTGTGTCAGAGAAAACTTTTCTATATGAGCTCATGTCATTTTGGTCAACTGCAATGTCCAAATGCAGTGCAATCATCACCAAATTTTACACAATCAGGTAAATCTATCATAATTAAAAAAAAAAAAAAAAACGCTTTTGGTGAACAATTTAGATGTTCTTGCACAAAATTCATGAATCATTAAGGTGGGGACATCTTGCCCAGTTTCCTTTTTCTGATAACATCATTAATAA
The DNA here is from genome assembly GCA_039654775.1 of Spinibarbus caldwelli. Taxonomy (NCBI): domain Eukaryota; kingdom Metazoa; phylum Chordata; class Actinopteri; order Cypriniformes; family Cyprinidae; genus Spinibarbus; species Spinibarbus caldwelli. Next base: position 30,118,297 of record CM077251.1, read on the forward strand.
TTTATTTTTTGAATAAGATATCATTAATGTAAAATACTCAAATCACAAATTCAGTGTAAACGTATGCATTTTGACAATCTAGTTTAGATTTATTAATTAATTACAGTATATAATTTATGAATAATTTGCAGGATTTTATTTTAATTGAAGGGATGTCATAACAGACCATCAAATAAGATTAAATGACTCAACTCAATTGCTCCCTAGGTTATGATGAATAATGAAGATAACTTTAAATGAATCTAACTCTAATTCATTATTAAATAATACAGTACCTCCATCAGACCTCAATTTAAGTTTAATTTGATTTTTTTTTTTACTTCAAAATGAAAACAATTTATATTTTTGTGACCTATATACATATATCGTAATAACCTCAAAAGAGATGAATCTTATGAATGTTGATGTTTAGATGAAAAGTCAATGTTAATATTAATATTAAGAGCATAACCATTCAGTAAATGTACTGAGATAAACATTTAGTTGTTTAGATGAATCTATGGTCAAGAGAAAACAAAGTAGGGGGAATTTTACCTCATTTTACCCATAGAGTAGTTGACATTACATTTCTTTTGCATGTCAACTTTGGGAAAAACTTCTGTGGAACTTTTTTTTTTTTTCACCCCATTTACTCTTATAATTAATATGCATGCAGCTTTTTATGAAAATTAATATGCATGCAGCTTTTTATAAAAAGTTTGACATTCACCTTGAGAATTTCATGCAATGACTTCAGTTTTCTCCTTGTTTAAAAAAAAAATGTCATTAAAATATTGATGTTGATTAAAAAATGTCCATGGACACCAGATCTAAATACATGCTGGGGAAGCTGTTTCAAGCGGTATTTTGTCAAGCTAAACGTGATCAAGAAAAAATTGTGGAAAAATTAGCTAGCAAGATATAATCTACCATCAAAAAAAAAAATAAAATCTAAATCTATTAAAACAATTCAAAGTGCAATTTAGTGTAACTTCATCAAACCTGAAGACATTAATTTAGGCTAAATACAATTAATGAAAAAAAAAAGAATTAAAAACTATAAACAACATGTTTTAACTAAATATTTAGTCACTGGACAATTAACATAATGTCACAATTTTTAGTTAATCTGCATTATATATAAAACTAAACTAACCAGGAAGAAGTGTATATTTGATGCTTTGGTAAATGGTAAATGGCTCAAGTTTGATCTGAAGGAAGAAGGCAAGGTAGGAGGGATGACAGGAGGGAACCCATGTGTAGCAAATGTCCACAATATAAAAGGTGTGTGAGCATCGACTGGCCCCCGAACATCACAGAGATTACTCCATCATTACTGAAAGTATTGACTGACCTATATAACACAGTTTGCTTTCGTTTCTTCTCAGGCTCCAATTGATCTAGCAGCAGTGGCTCTGATAACCCATCACACAGCCATTAGCCTGTCTCACGCTGCCATCGCTACATGCTCAGCACGACCCATGCACAAATTCTCACAAATGCTCCATTGGCCACAAAGTGCTCAATGGGCATTGATTAAGAGGCGTCCACTAGCTTTCAAAATGAAGCAATTCTTTTCTGTGAGGCGCAAAAAGAAACAAAAAACAAAACATAGGTGACAACAAGTCTTTTTTGGAACATTTTTCATTGATATCTCGTCAGGGAAGCTTAAATTGGAATGTTTTCAAAACAGGCACATACTCACTAGAGAGGCAGAACAGAAAGTTTGTGCAAGGCATGAAAATTCCCTGTGATACATGTTAACATTATTCTCACATGGTCAGCATCTTGTCTATTTGACCAACATGTACAACAACAACAACTTACATTTAGAGGCAGAAATGTGTGAATTCCATCTGTGGCTGACTAAGAAAACCCCATGGATAATTTGCTACTGTGTTCAGTAAGAGCTACCTGTGACAAGTCAGAAGTGTCATTCATCTTAGACAATACAGTATCAGAAGACTAAACACATTATCAGACTCCAATCACACACAAAGAAACAGACAATTGCCTGATTCCATACAGAACATACAAATGCATTACGCTTGACTGTACATAAAATAAACCTAAATACGATCAACTTTGGGGATCACAATGCAGCATAGATCTGCTGCTTTATGGTTTACAGTGCAAGGAAAATCACAAACTGGTTTCATGACGGAAACGTACCTCTGGGAACTTTTTCACAAAACGCGGAATACGCATCGCCATGTACGTTTTGTGACATATTCGATGTGAAATGTCCACTGGGCGGTGCTAAAAGAGTGTTTTTTTTTTTTTTTTCCTGGAACAGATCGTACATATGGTACGTTTTATGTGACAATGGTTTTATACGTGTCACTGCAGTTCTGACTTGAAATGTCAGTTGAGTGGTGCTATAAGGCAAGGCAAGGCAAGTTTATTTATATAACACATTTCACACACAATGGTAATTCAAAGTGCTTTACATAATAGGAATTAAAATAATCATAAAAAAATAATCACAACAATAAAACAAGGAAATTCAAAACTTTTAAAATGATCTAAAATTCATTTAAAATGAATTAAAACAGTAAAAACTAGAAAAAGATTATACATAAAATACAGTGCAATCAGTTCGGACGTAGCACAGTGCTCATTCACTAAATGCAGAGCTAATCATATGAGTTTTGAGTCTGGATTTAAATGTGGCTAATGTTTTAGCACATCTGATCTCTTCTGGAAGATGATTCCAACTGCGGGCAGCATAATAACTAAAAGCGGATTCCCCTTGTTTTGTGTGAACCCTTGGTATTTCTAACTGACTCGATCCTAATGATCTGAGTGGTCTGTTAGGCTTATATTAAATGAGCATATCTGCAATGTATTTAAGTCCTAGGCCATTGAGTGATTTATAAATGAGTAAAAGTACTTTAAAATCAATCCTAAATGTAACTGGAAGCCAGTGTAAGAACCTGAGGACTGGTGTGATATGCTCAGATTTTCTGGTTCTAGTCAGAATCATGGCAGCAGCGTTCTGGATGAGCTGCAGCTGTCTAATGGTCTTCTTGGGAAGGCTGGTGAGAAGACCATTACAATAGTCCACCCTACTGGTGATAAAGACATGAACAAGTTTCTCCAAGTCTTGACTGGAAACAAAACATCTAATTCTTGCAATGTTTTTGAGATGATAGTAGGCTGATTTAGTTACTGCTTTGACATGACTACTGAAACTAAGGTCCGACTCCAGAATCACACCAAGATACTTGACTTGATTTTTAGGTGTTTGACCCCTAAAGTCAAGGTATGCTTTCACCTTGAGAACTTCATGCAATGACTTCAGTTTTCTCCTTGTTTAACTGAAGAAAGTTTTGGCACATCCAACTGTTTATTTCATCAATGCATTGGCAGAGGGAGTCAATGGGGCTGTAGTCATTTGGAGATAAAGCTAGGTAAATCTGGGTGTCATCTGCATAGCTGTGATAGACAATTTGGTTCTTTCTCATTATCTGACTTAATGGGAGCATATACAGGCTAAACAAGAGCGGTGCAAGAATTGATCCTTGCGGGACTCTGCATTTCATGGACGTCCACTTAGACTTATGCTCTCCTATACTCACATAACAACCTCTCCCTTTTAAGTATGACTTGAGCCATTTGAGGACCATCCCAGAAAGCCCGACCCAGTTTTACAGTCTTTCTCTAGTAGCATGTTATGATCGACAGTGTCAAATGCAGCACTGAGATCTATTAGTACCAGCACTGATATTTTACCAGAATCAGAATTTAAGCGAATATCATTTATTATCTTTACGATTGCTGTTTCTGTGCTGTGATGCGTTCGGAAACCAGATTGAAAACTGTCCAGGTATCCATTTGAGTTTAAGTAGTAATTAAGCTGATTAAAAACAACCTTTTCAATAATCTTGCCTATAAAAGGAAGATTTGATATTGGTCTGTAGTTACTCAATATGGTATTATCAAGATTGCTCTTTTTCAGGAGGGACTTAACAACTGCACTTTTCAGGGAGTTTGGAAAAGTCCCATAAAGAAGTGAGGCGTTCACCACTTCTAAGAGATCTGCTTCTAAACAGTTAAACACACTTTTGAAAAAAGATGTGGGAAGTGTGTCAAGGTCGCAGGTTGACGATTTAAGGTGCTATACTATTTCTTCCAAAATTTGCTATCAATTGCTTCAAAAACAGACATAGTAACTGCTTTTTGAAGTTGTGGTCGAATTTTTCTGACCTCTGTATAACTTGAGGATGTGCTAATCGCCTTTCTGATATTACTGATTTTCAAAAAGAAGGAAGCAAACTCATTGCATTTGCTGTCGGAGAGCATTTCAATGGGAATCTGACTTGGGGGGTTTGTTAGTCTCTCAACAGTATCAAAAAGAGTGTAAGAGTTGTTTAAGTTACTGTTTATAAGTTTTGAGAAGAATGTCTGTCTAGCTTTGCCTAGTTCCACATTGAAAGCACAAAGGCTGTATTTATAGATGCTATAGTGAAATTCAAATTTCATCTTCTGCCACATCTGCTCAGCTTTTCTGCATTGTCTTTTCATACTCTGTACTGCTGTTGATTTTCTCCAGGGTGCTTTTTGTCTGCCAGTCTTCTTACTGACTTTCACAGGAGCAATATCATCAATAACATTCTTAACTTTTGAGTTAAATGAATCCAGGAGAAGATCAACAGTGTCTGCAGAAATGCTTGGTGTTAAAGATATAGCCTTCATAAATAGCACACTGGTGATCTCGTAAATGCATCTCTTTCTGACAGAGACAGATCTAGATTCAGTGGTAGCAGAGATCAATATATCAAAGAAAATACAGAAGTGATCAGATAGGATATGTTTAAACCCTTACTAATGAGTAAATCTAGAGTGTGTCCACGATTGTGTGTGGGTTCATGCACATGCTGAATCAGGTCAAAAGTGTTTAAAACAGTTCTAATTTCTTTTGTAGTATTGATTTCTGCATTATCTATGTGAATAGTAAAATCCCCTGCAATAGCAAAACAGTCAAACTCTGAGGAAATCATTGATAACAGTTCTGTAAACTCTTCAATAAAGGCTGGAGAGTATTTTGGAGGCCTGTAAATAATGATAAATAGGATGCGTGGAGCACCTTTCAGCACAATACCTAGATATTCAAAAGACAAGTACTCACCAAATGACACTTGCTTGCATTGATAGACATCTTTAAATAGAGCAGCTACACCTCCACCTCTTCTAACAGCTCTGCAGACTCTCATGAAAGTAAAGTTAGGAGGGGGCTGTTTCACTGAGGACTGTTGCACTGCAGCTGTCTTCTAGCCATGTTTCGTTTAAAAACATAAAATCCAAGTTATTTCTGGTGATTAAGTCAATGATTAGAAATTATTTATTTTTTAGTGAAAGAATGTTTAAAAATGCCAACTTGATGGCATTATTTTTTATCTCCACAGCAATCTTAGTTTGATGCTTAACTAGTGTGCCAATAAAATTTACACTTGAAACTGCAAATACTGTCGATTTGCAATCTCTACCCCAGTACTAAAAAACACACTTTCCTAGGCCAAGAGAAGACATATACACTGCCAATCAAAAGTATGGGATCAGAAAAGTTTTTCATGTTTTTTAATGGAGTCTCTTATGCTCATCAAGTCTGTATTTATTTGATCAAAAACACAGAAAAAACAATAATATTGTGAAATATTATTGCAATTTGTAATATTGGTTTCCTATTTTAATATACTTTAAGATATAATTTATTTCTGTGACGCAGTGCTGAATTTTCATCAGCCATATCTCCAGACTTCAGTGTCACATGATCCTTCAGAAATCATTCTAATATGCTGATTTATTATCAGTGTTGAAACTGTTGTGCTGCTTAATATTTTTTTGGAACCCGTGATACTTTTTTCTTTGATTCTTTGATGAATAAAAAGCTAAAAAGAACAGCATTTATACAAAATAGAAATCTTTTCTAACAATATAAGTCTTTACTATCACTTTTTATCCATTTAACGCATCCTTGCTGAATAAAATGATTTTTTTTTTCTTTTAGTTATTTCTTAATTTCTTACTGACCCCAAACTTTAGAACGGTAGTGTATATTGTAACAAAAAAATATATATTTTGAATAAACACTGTTTTTTTTTTTTTTTTACTTTTTATCAAAGAAACCTGAAAAAAGTATCACAGGTCCCAAAAAATTTTAAGCAACACAACTGTTTCCAACACTGATTATAAATCAGCATGTTAGAATGATTTCTGAAGGATCATGTGACACTGAAGACTGGAGTAATGGCTGATAAAAAAAAATCAGTTTTGCATCACAGGAATAAATTATATTTTAAAGTATAATAAAATAGAAAACTGTTGGTTTTTAAATTGTAATAATATTTCACAAAATTACTGGGTTTTGTCTCTATTTTTGATCAAATAAATGCATAAGCAAAAGATACTTATTTAAAAAAAAAAAAATAAAATCTTGCTGATCCCATACTTTTGAACAGCAGTGTATACAAGCACACAGCGTGTTGCAAACTGATTAAAAAAATAATAATAATGCAATATCTGATGAGTCTTCGCTGTCATTGAGTGAACATCGATTTCTTAGAACTGCTTTTTTTCTCTCAACAAAAAAGCAATTACATTCTTTCAGTCTTTTTATCCTCTTCAGGGGAAGACACACACGCTTCAAGCTGCCATGCTGTTCATGGTCATGATGCCTTGGCTAAGAAATGTCCCATTATTACTTCAGTCTCTCTTTAAAACAGCTATATGTGGGTTATTCAGGGTTTATTGTAATTCGGGCATACTGATCCATCATCAGGCTATTGTTTATCAAACACTGAATTTCTTCAATCAGCCTATTTCTGATGACACAGTCAAGACTCATTCGTGTTTATACATATTCAAACTTGCAACATGTTGCACAAAGTTTGACTTCAATGACTCCCAGTGGACATCGGTTGTGGCCAATTGAGACATGCAATGTTTGAATTTTGCACAAACTGTTTGTTTGTTTTGGTGGTGTAGGAAAGTGCAGATGGGTCATCCTGCATAACATTTCTTGTATTCCAAGATAGAAAGAAAGTCAAAAGGATTTGGAACAACATGACAATGACATTTTTTTAAATTTTGCATGAACAATTCTTTTAAGCTTTAACTTGGCCTTTTATCTTTCAATTCAGTGAGGAGATCTGAATTTATTGATTTTTTTTGTTTAGCTGAAGTGAAATTCCATTAGCATGTGCAATTCCCTCATCTGATGGATGTGAGTATGATGGCCTGCCATTTGGCAAAATCTTCAAAACACAACCAGGATATTTTTTTCTCTATTCTGTTGTGAATTATGGTGCATGAAATAAAGCATGTGACTGAGACAAAAGAAATGTGCAGAGATTGAAAATAAAACCAAACAGATGGATGCACGAAACAGAGCAAATATATTTCTGTAACATCTAGAAAAGAACAGAACAATAGATTGAAGGGAGGCAGAGCCAAAACGCTGCAAGAGACAGAGACAAAGCGGGACAGAGTGAGAGAAAAATGGAAATAAAAGCCATGACGAGAAGGAAATAGGGAGAGCGAACAGGGAAGCTGCAGGGTTAAATCGATAGCGTGTGGCGTACCAGGCCACGCTGCCATGGGCCGTGTTGTCAAGGTGACAGAGAAGCTCCAAGGTCTGCGGGTTGTTTGATGAATCATCGGGGGACTCGTGGCTGCCTGATTCCCATTCTGGGGGCATCCTCCACACCGCCGAACATGTGAGCACTCGACTCTCAGACGCTGGCCAAAGGAAACACATACACAGAATCTCACATAAGCATGCATGCACACAAAACAGCTTAAAAACACAGGCACAGCCACTTCGGCACATTTGTAATCCGAAGCACACTGAGTGCACAACGACCAAAATAAAACAAAGATGCTGAGTCTTTAGAGATGCATTTAGACATTATCAACGGTATCAATCTGATCATATTATTTGAGTGTTAATGTATATTATGTGTTTATATTCATGGGGAATGTTTATGGTGCATTTCTATTGCATCTATGGATTGTCTTCCAGCAGCATATGCCATATGAGCAGTACAGGGGTGTGCGGCTCTGTTCTCTCAGTAGTGTGTACTGCCTCTAGAGACCAGATCACTCATAACACTATTATTTCAAACACTCATCTTAAGATTGGAATGAATGAATGAATAAATAAATAAGGAAATAAATTGTTACAAATGCACCCTGTTCACTACAATACAGATTTGGAAATGTACATTACATTTACATTTAGTCATTTAGCAGACGCTTTTATCCAAAGCGACTTACAAATGAGGACAATAGAAGCCATCAAAACCAACAAAACATTACATATACTACCATGAACTAACAATGAAAAAAAACTTCTAATGCATTTATTAATTTGATCGCTCATAATGCTTTTCATTTAACACACATGTTTAAGACTGGCATAAATCTTTACAGTTAATGAAAAAAATGTGTAAAAATAATAATAGTAATCAGGTTGTTACAAACATACCATGTTCACTACATTACAGATTTGGAAATAATGAAATGGCCAAAGAAATTCTGAAACACTATACAATAAGGTTCTGTTTGTTAACATTAGTTAACATGAACTAACATTGAAAATTACTTCTAAAGAATTTATTAATTTCAGTTCATATAACTTTAACATTTACTAATACAATATTAAAAACAAAAGTTGGTCACACTTTATTTTAAGGATTCTCGCTATTAACAAACCATTAACTATGACTTTTGCCTCAATAAGCTCCTAATTCGCTGCTTAGTAATAGTTAGTAAGGTAGTTGTTAAGTTTAGGTATTGGGTAGGATTAGGGATATAGAATATGGTCATGCAGCATATGTGCTTTATAAGTACTAATAAACAGCCAATATGTTAATAATAGGCATGCTAATAAGTAACTAGTTAATAGTGAGAGTTGGTCCCTATACTGAAATGTTACCCAAAATTTTCACCTGTTCATATTATTTAGTGGACCTGAGCTGACACAAACTAACAATGAACAGTTTTATTTTTATTAGCTAACTGCTATTGTCAGTTAATGGCAGCTAATGCATTAACTAATGTTAAGTATTTGAACCTTATTTTACAGTGTTAGCAGGAAATCTAACTGCAAATCTGAATGCCAAAAAAAAAAAAAAAATTAAAGCCACAAGATGCTGTGTACTTCTTTACTGGGTTTGTGTACAATTTTAACATTTCTGTACTTTATCAGGATATTTCATTATGAGAAACTTTTACTCCACAACATTTTTGAAAACACACACACACACACACATTTCTATTTAAAAATGAAGAAGTAAGTAAGTTATATAAAAATAGGCAGCAGTCTCGCTTATGTGTGGGAGAATGAATGTTAGGTGCAGCGGCTGCTTCCTCCGGTGTAACGGCCGCTTTGGGAGACTAAGAAGTGCACATCAGCACTTTCTGCATCAGCCAAAAAGTGTACTGCTAGTTATGGGTTACAGATAAACCCTGTAGCCAGTAATTACATATTTACAACAATACATGGCTTGTGTATTCTCTCAAGTATTTTAAAGCTTATTACTTTCATCACGTGACTTCCTGTTTGTTGCTGCTGCGTTTTGAGTTTGAGCTCCGTCAAGTTAATTCTTTATCGACTATTTTCTAATCCTGAAATCTATTTTACACACCATCATTTTCGTTTCTATAACGTGTGAATATATCCCCTATCGTATTCTACAACAAAAACAATCAAAGCGCCTTGTTATCACTAGTTTTATTTTGATTTCCAGAGTCCGCTATTAGCTTATAGCCCGTTAGCATCGCCAGCGTGGTTGCATTAGCGGCAACCAAGGAAGGTTGCCGCTAATCTCGCTTCCATTGCTAATACTCTATTCACACACATTACCATCGTTTTACTCACTGCTACTTGCTTAAATGGCGGATGTGTGTCTACCTTTGAGTGCAGGCGAGGACACGTTCGAGCTACATTCGGTGCAGCTGGAGCTGGAGGCCGTGGAGAAGCAGATCCGCGAGCTGGTGGAGAAGCAGGCCCAGCTGAGAGAGCGGAGAGCCGCGCTGGAAACATCCCGGGCTGACGCTCACAAGTCCGGGGTAAGTATACAGCGCGCCGCTAACACTCCCACCACCTCTACTCCGTGTGTTTCTCTGCACAGATCCTGTGCACCCAGGACGCGATCTTCCCAGATGTCCTTCACTCCGGCGCCGGGACACCACGGACCCTGGGTGCAGCAGCAGCGGAAGACGCGAGCCAGGCCCCGGGCGAGGACCTCTCCCCCTCCGCCGCCTCCGGTCTTCGAGATCTCCACCCGGAACCGCTTCGCCCCCCTCCGCGAGACGGAACGCGACGCTGTGATCGTCGGAGACTCCATCGTCCGGCACGTCCGTGCTACGTTAGCTGAAGGTAAAGCACACACTCACTGTTTCCCTGGCGCTCGTGTTCTCGATGTTTCTGCGCAGATACCCGCGATCCTGAAGGACGACGAGAGCATCAGCGCGATCGTGCTGCACGCGGGGGTGAACGACACCAGGCTGCGGCAGACGGAGACACTGAAGACGGACTTCAGGAGCCTGATCGAGACGGTGCGCAGCGCATCACCCGCGGCGACGATCATCGTGTCTGGACCGCTTCCCACGTATCGACGAGGACACGAAAGGTTCAGTAGACTTTTTGCTTTAAATGAGTGGTTATTGTCATGGTGTAAAGAACAGAAACTGCTCTTTGTTAATAATTGGAATCTTTTCTGGGAGCGTCCTAGGCTTTTCCGCGCTGATGGCCTGCACCCCAGCAGAGTCGGAGCAGAACTCCTGTCGGACAACATCTCCAGGACTCTACGCTCCATCTGACTAGTAAGACCATTCACAAATAACTGCTATGATGACTTTTGTTCTACCCACTTAAATGATAGAAATACTTGTGCTGTCCAAGCTATAAAGACTGTGTCTGTTCCCCGAACAGTGAAGCCAAAATATAAATATAAATTTAATGCAGGATCTAGAAATAATCTAATCGTGATTAAACCAGAAAAATGCAAAACAAATAAACAAAAGCAATTTTTAAAGCTTGGGCTCCTAAACATTAGATCACTCGCACCCAAAGCTGTTATTGTAAATGAAATGATCACAGATAATAGTTTTGATGTGCTCTGCTTGACTGAAACCTGGCTCAAACCAAATGATTATATTGGTCTAAATGAGTCTACTCCACCAAGCTACTGTTATAAGCATGAGCCCCGTCAGACTGGCCGTGGAGGCGGTGTTGCAACAATATATAGTGATATTCTCAATGTTACCCAGAAAACAGGATACAGGTTTAACTCATTTGAATTACTTCTGCTTAATGTTACACTGTCAGATATGCAAAAGAAATCTCTCCTGTCTCTTGCTCTGGCTACTGTGTATAGACCGCCAGGGCCGTATACAGATTTCTTAAAAGAATTTGCAGATTTCCTCTCAGACCTATTGGTTACTGTTGATAAAGCGCTAATTGTTGGAGATTTTAACATTCACGTCGATAATACAAATGATGCGTTAGGACTTGCGTTTACTGACCTAATAAATTCTTTTGGAGTCAAGCAAAACGTCACTGGGCCCACTCATCGTTTTAATCATACGCTAGATTTAATTATATCACATGGAATTGATCTTACTGACATAGATATCGTACCTCAAAGTGATGATGTTACTGACCATTTCCTAGTATCGTGCATGCTGAGTATTACTGATATTAACTATATGGCTCCGCGTTATCGTCCAGGAAGAACTATTGTTCCAACCACTAAAGATAGATTCAAAAATAACCTGCCTGATTTATCTCAACTGCTCTGTGTACCCATAAATACACATGAACTAGATGAAATGACTAGCAACATGGGCACTATCTTCTCTAATACATTAGAAGTTGTTGCGCCCATCAAATTGAAAAAGGTTAGAGAAAAACGTACTGCGCCATGGTACAACAGTAATACCCATTCTCTCAAGAAAGAAACTCGTAAACTTGAGCGCAAATGGAGAAAAACTAACTTGGAAGTTTTTAGAATTGCATGGAAAAACAGTATGTCCAACTATAGACAGGCTTTAAAAGCTTCCAGGGCAGAGCATATCCGCAAACTCATAGAAAATAACCAAAACAATCCAAGGTTTTTATTTAGCACAGTGGCTAGATTAACAAATAAACAGACGCCACCCGATCTAAATATTCCCTCACAATTTAATAGTAATGACTTTATGAATTTCTTCACTGATAAGATAGATAACATCAGAAATACAATAACAAATGTAGATTCTGCAGCGTCTAGTACTTCAGCTCCATTCATTGCACCCAAAGAAAAACTGCAGTGCTTTACAACTATAGGACAGGAAGAGCTAAATAAACTTATCAATGCATCTAAACCAACAACATGCCTATTAGATCCTGTACCCACTAAATTACTGAAAGAGTTGTTACCTGTAGCAGAAGAACCGCTTCTCAATATTATTAACTCATCGATATCTTTAGGTCACGTTCCAAAATCATTCAAGCTGGCGGTTATTAAGCCTCTTATTAAAAAACCACAACTAGATCCTAATGAACTAGCAAATTACAGACCCATTTCTAATCTTCCGTTTATGTCTAAAATTTTAGAAAAAGTTGTATCTGCTCAGTTGTGCTCTTTTTTTGCAAAAAAATGATCTCTATGAAGAATTTCAGTCAGGTTTCAGGCCCCACCATAGTACAGAAACTGCACTTGTTAAAATTACAAATGACTTGCTTCTTGCGTCAGACCAAGGCTGCATCTCATTGCTAGTTTTACTTGATCTTAGTGCTGCGTTCGACACTATAGATCATGACATACTCATAGATCGATTACAAAATTATACGGGTATTCAAGGGCAGGCTTTAAGATGGTTTAGATCCTACCTGTCTGATCGCTTCCACTTTGTTTATTTAAACAGGGAGTCATCTCAATTATCACCAGTAAAATATGGAGTACCACAAGGATCTGTCCTAGGTCCTCTGCTATTTTCAATATATATGTTGCCCCTTGGTAATATTATTAGAAAATACGGGATTAGTTTCCATTGTTATGCTGATGATACTCAACTATATATCTCAACAAGACCAGATGAAACTTCTAAATTATCTAAGCTAACAGAGTGTGTTAAAAATGTAAAAGATTGGATGACCAGTAATTTTCTCCTATTAAATTCAGATAAGACAGAAATATTACTTATTGGACCAAAAAACAGTACACAGAATCTCTTGGATTATAATTTGCAACTAGACAGATGTACTGTTACTTCCTCTACAGTCAAAAATCTGGGTGTTATATTAGACAGCAACTTGTCTTTTGAAAATCATATTTCCCATGTTACAAAAACCGCATTCTTCCATCTTAGAAACATTGCCAAGCTACGAAACATGTTACCTGTTTCTGATGCAGAAAAGCTAGTTCATGCATTCATGACCTCTAGACTAGACTATTGTAATGCACTGCTAGCTGGTTGTCCTGCATCTTCAATAAACAAGCTACAGGTAGTCCAAAATGCAGCGGCTAGAGTCCTTACTAGGTCAAGAAAATATGATCATATTACCCCAATTTTACAGTCTCTGCACTGGCTACCTATTAAGTTCCGCATCAGTTACAAAATATTATTACTTACCTATAAGGCCCTTAATGATTTAGCTCCTGTGTACTTAACTAGTCTTCTACCACGCTACAATCCATCACGCTCCCTAAGGTCGCAAAACTCTGGACTTTTGGTAGTACCTAGGATAGCAAAGTCAACTAAAGGAGGTAGATCCTTTTCACATTTGGCTCCCAAACTCTGGAATAGCCTTCCTGATAATGTTCGGGGTTCAGACACACTCTCTCTGTTTAAATCTAGATTAAAGACACATCTCTTTAGCCAAGCATTCACATAATGCATCTCATGATCTTGTACTGCAGTTATATCTGATCAAACACGCATTATTGTTCTTTAGCTTGGATTGAACAAATCATTTTTGCTTGGTTGGAACAGCAGCTACGCTAATTATGTCTCTATTTGTTTCTCTGTTTCTGCCACGGGATTAACATCCCGTGGTAACTAGGATTTACACAAGCTTCAGTCTGGATCCAGAACACCTGAGAAGAGATGATGCCAACCCCTCAGAGGACCTCAGATGAAGCATACCCTCAGACAACATACAGAACTACCAAATTTCGCCATAAGTTAAATATATTAAGTTTCTACAATATATAAATATATTGTAGAAACTTAATTTCCTGTAAAGCTGCTTTGCAACGATTTGTATTGTGAAAAGCGCTATACAAATAAACTTGAATTGAATTGAATTGAATTGAATTGAATCTCACACTGTAAAAAAAAAAAAAAAACTGTATGTATATATATATATATATATATATAGATAGATATATATATATATAGATATATATATATATATATATATAGATATATATATATATATATATATATATATATATATATATATCCCATTAAATTTACTGTAAAAAAAAAAAAAAAAAAAAAACCGCATTAAGTTGAGGTTGCAAGAAATTCACTGTAAAAAAAAAATAAATGTTTCCGATATGACAGGATGCCTGTATATTTTAACTATAATGAAGTGATACATATACCCATCTGCTTCAACCACCAAAATCTGCTTTTTACTTTTAAATGCAATGCATTGATAACCACTATGATAATACAGGTGGCACAATAGAAAGCTACATGGTGAAGCAGAGCTCATGGAAAAACACTGTCAATATAGATGGTCCAAAGAGTCAAAAACACAAAACACCATCAGGAAAACACTCATGACAGTAAAATAATGCAATATACATTAACTAAATAACAGAAAATATAACACAAGACACCCTAATGTACATTACTGATAATAAATACAAAACTTTTCAAATAAAATATAATTATATCAGAAGTTTCACATAGGAACTCCAGGAAAGTCCTTTTACTTGTTTTCACTGTAATTTATAGTAATTTTTACTTACAAGAAATATACATTTACAACAAAATTACATACAGTAACTCGATGTTAAAACCATTTACATTTTTTCAATATATGGTATGGTAACTTACAGATTTACTGTAGCATATTTACAGAATTTCACATTACAAATATTTTTTTGTAGTGCATCTTATAGAAAATGCTAAGCAAGCTATCAATAATACAGTATATTTGCTGTGTAAAGGTGCAGTAAGCAATTTCTGAGAAACGGTGTTGATATTTGAAATCCCCAAAACAAACACGCCCCTACCCAAAAGGATCACACCCCTATCTTGATAGCTCCGCCTCCAAATTCACGAATATGCTATGCATATGCAACAAAGCAGCGGACACGCCCCTTACTTGTGATTGGCTACAAATGTGTTCTGGTGCTCGGTCTGGTCCACCTTCAGCAGCAATTTCTCAGAAATCACTGACTGCACCTTTAATGAAGAGATTTCTTTCATTTATTACAGCATTTTCATTACGGGGAATGTTTTACTTCTAGTCCGCCGCATATCCAACAGCATATTCTCCCTATTTTCAAGAAGAAAAATAACATGATGTTATTTTAAAATGCAGTATTTAAATACTGTAATTAATTATTTTCTACCTCACTCAATGAAGAAAATGCACATAAGATCCATTTTACTTCAGTTTATACAATATAAACTAAATTAATTAATAAAATGGAGTGAAGATCTGTCTTCAGTATTTACAAGATTTTGAACTTCATCCACCACTGCTTAACTGTGATAAAAATCACTGTAATGCATAGCCTCTAACGACTTATTGACTTTATAAAATGTCTGTAACAGCTATATGATTAAACAAAAAAGTTGTATTTATTAAAGGGGTCCTATGCCCTTTTATGAAATCTTGATTTGGTTTCAGAGGTGTACTAGAATAGGTTTTCATGCTTGTTTTTCACACATTTTACATTATTGCAGTGCCTCTCTTCCCAGTCTGTCTCAAACACTCTAGTTTAGTTAGTTTAGCTCTGTTTAGTTCCTGTTTCGATGAAGCCCTTCTTTCGAAATACAAAACGTGTTCTGATTGGTTAGCTGGCCCAGTTGTGATTGTTGAACCGCTTAGAGTGTGTCGCTTGCTTTGTAACCTTGTAGATCTTTTTTTTTATGCTCAAACAGCAACGTTATACACTAAGGCTGAAAAAGTTAAAAAGCTTAATATGATAACCATAATAACTTGAATAAAGCAATTAGTGGAATTGAAGCAATCATAATTCAGTGTGGTTGTGATTCATCTGAAGTCACGAGGCTGCAGGTAATCACAGCCATGCTGATATTCAGAGTAACAGCACAATTACGAGTCTGATAATGCTTTTACACAACAGCTCATTAAGCGTATATTTTAGACAAAATCAGTTCAACTGTAAACCTGTTCACAGGTATTAGTTTATGTACTGTTAATGCAGTGCATAACATTGACTGATCCGCTATTTCATCTATGAATTAGTACTGCAGTTCTTTTCTGCTGCTAAAGCTGTTGAAATGGCTGTCGCTGTGTAGTAGATCAGTGTCAGAATAAGAGCTGTTCTCAGATCAGATGGTTGAGTGCGGCGGGTGGGGGTGATGATGGAGGCAGACGCAGTGACGCCCGGCTACTCCATTAGCTTGAATGTCACGGTAATTACATTCCTCTTTTGAACTCCACTATGACATCTTGCACATTGGCTTAATCATAATGAAGATGGAAGGAGAAATAAAAAAAAGCCATATCCTAGTTTTCACTCAGTAAAGAAATGTTCCCCACTATGTGAACTGTCAGTAACCAGCCACAGGCGTCGGTCTTATAAATACGGGATTTAATTAAAATTTCCACTTTCAATTGTTTCTTCATGTTTGTGTACATTCTTTAATTGCCTCGAGGCGAATGCAAGAATGTGTCATATATTGCTTTAACAGCCTGTGCGACATGACTGTGCCAGTGAACTCACAGCACATATAACCACATACAAAGTAGAAAGTCTTTGTGAAGTTTCACTCATAAGGTTAGAAGTACACTGAGTGCAAGTGCACAACCTTGTACAAGTGGAAGACAGCAGTGGAATCATAAGATTAATAAACATTATGCACACAACTTATTGATAAATTGACTATTTTAGGACTAAGATTCTGTTGCAAATCCTACCTACACAACATTTTAATGCTCAAAATACAAAGGCTGTTCTAAACAGTAGACAGCAAAATTATGCTACCTTACAAGATATATACAGTATATATATATATATATATATATATATATATATATGAGTTGCCAAACAGGAAATAATTATATAAAAATCTGAATATATAGAAGTAAATCTGAATATATAAATGTAAATCTGAATATATAGTTATAAGTCTGAATATATAAATGTAAATCTGAATATATAGAAGTAAATCTGAATATACAGAAGTAAATCTGAATATATAGAAATAAATCTGAATATATAGTTGTCTGAATATATAAATGTAAATCTGAATATATAGTTATAAGTCTGAATATATGGAAGTAAATCTGAATATATAGAAGTAAATCTGAATATATAGTTATAAGTCTGAATATATAAATGTAAATCTGAATATATAGTTATAAGTCTGAATATATAAATGTAAATCTGAATATATAGTTATTAGTCTGAATATACAGTTTTAAGTCTGAATATATAAATGCAAATCTGAATATATAGTTATAAGTCTGAATATATGGAAGTAAATCCGAATATATATTTATAAGTCTGAATATATAGTTATAAGTCTGAATATATAAATGTAAATCTGAATATATAGTTATAAGTCTGAATATATAGAAGTAAATCTGAATATATAGTTATAAGTCTGACTATATAAATGTAAATCTGAATATATAGTTATAAGTCTGAATATATAAATGTAAATCTGAATATATTCTTATAAATCTGAATATATAGTTATAAGTCTGAATATATAAATGTAAATATGAATATATAGTTATAAGTCTGAATATATAGAAGTAAATCTGAATATATTCTTATGAATCTAAATCTGAATATATAGTTATAAGTCTGAATATATAGAAGTGAATCTGAATATATAGAAGTAAATCTGAATATATAGTTATAAGTTTGAATATATAAATGCAAATTGTGAATATATGGAGGTAAATCTGAATGTATAGTTACAAATCTAACACTAACACTAGCTTTCTTTTTTCTATTCTATCTACTTGTTTCTTAAAAAAAAAAAAAAAAAAAAAAAACACTAGATTTCTTTATTCTATATTCTATCTACTTGCTACGTATACTGCGTTAGGCTAACCAAGACTTGTCATAGTGCTTGCATGTTGTTGCTCTTTTGTTGGTTTTGATTGCTTCTGTTGTCCTCATTTGTAAGCTGCTTTGGATAAAAGCGTCTGCTAAATTACTAAATGTAAATGTAATGTAAATATATGTGATGCGATCGGGGAAAACCCCTCGGATGTTGCGCTGGGACGTTTTCAGGAAATTCGAAAAATAGGTTGAATGTCATTTTTTTGTCAAAATTAGGTTTTTATTAAAATATTATTCTATAACATATTATCTATCGTCTCTGAAAATATCTTGGCAAAATTCACTTGTTTAGTACAGAAAAATTGCGATTTATTGCAGCAAGCAGAAAAGTGTGTCTTTCTCTTATGTTAAGGACGCGCTGAGGAGGTGCTTTCTCTTAACACCACAAAAACTGTTAACCTATCAAAATAAACCACATAACATATATAATAAAGTTGTATCAATGCACATTTCCCACCAGTCCTGTTTAAACTATGGCATGCAAAGTTTATTTATTTATTTATTTATTTATCATGATAAGGCGGAGCACGAGAGAACAGTCTTAAGTAACGTTAGCTGCTCACTTAAACTATCTTGCTCATCTCAGTCTGCTCAATCTTGGTGATGTTAGTGCCCTACACGATGTTATAATGGACTATTTCACATCCAGAGATGAAGAATCTGAAGATGAAGTTACTAAAGAGGAAGAGTCTGATGCTGCTACACTATTCATGCTATCTAAACATACAAGGGGTGATCAAAAGTTCAGAGACTATGCCAATCACAATACACAACGGAAAACTGTTCTCTTCAGGGTAACGTTAGTCTGTTTGTGTAATGATGCAGAATAGCGCTCCTGACAGACAGCTCTCGTTAAACGCGTGAAGTGAAAGTGAAACCCGACAAACCCGTCAAAATAAAAACAGTTTTGGAAAGGGCTTGAACCCAGCTTTCATGGTATAAAAAGGTAAAATTTCACCATGTGTTGGGTTTTCCTATATCGCATCACAATCAGATTTACATTTATACATTCAAATTTACATTTATATATCCAGACTTATAGCGATATATTCAGATTTACATTTATATATTCAGATTTATAAGTATATATTCAGATTTACATTTATATATTTAGACTTATAACTATATATTCAGATTTACTTCTATATATTCAGATTTACATTTATATATTCAGACTTATAAATATATATTCAGATTTACATTTATATATTTAGACTTATAACTATATATTCAGATTTACTTCTATATATTCAGATTTACTTCTATATATTCAGACTTATAACTATATATTCATATTTACATTTATATATTCAGACTTATAATTATATATTCAGATTTATAAGAATATATTCAGATTTACATTTATATATTCAGACTTATAACTATATATTCAGATTTACATTTATATATTCAGACTTATAACTATATATATATTCAGATTTACATTTATATATTCAGACTTATAACTATATATTCAGATTTAAATTTATATATTCAGACTTTATATATTCAGATTTACTTCTATATATTCAGATTTACTTCTGTATATTCAGATTTATAACTATATATTCAGATTTACTTCTATATATTCAGATGTATAACTATATATTCAGATTTACTTCTATATATTCAGATTTACTTCTGTATATTCAGATTTATAACTATATATTCAGATTTATAACTATATATTCAGATTTACTTCTATATATTCAGATTTACTTCTGTATATTCAGATTTATAACTATATATTCAGATTTACTTCTATATATTCAGATTTATAACTATATATTCAGATTTACTTCTATACATTCAGATTTATAACTATATATTCAGATTTACTTCTATATATTCAGACTTATAACTATATATTCAGATTTATATTTATATATTCAGACTTATAACTATATATTCAGATTTACTTCTATATATTCAGATTTACTTCCATATATTCAGACTTATAACTATATATTCAGATTTACTTCTATATATTCAGATTTACATTTATATATTTAGACTTATAACTATATATTCAGATTTACAAGAATATATTCAGATTTACATTTATATATTCAGACTTATAACTATATATTCAGATTTACAAGAATATATTCAGATTTACATTTATATATTCAGACTTATAACTATATATATTCAGATTTACATTTATATATTCAGACTTATAACTATATATTCAGATTTACTTCTGTATATTCAGATTTACATTTATATATTCAGACTTATAACTATATATTCAGATTTACTTCTATATATTCAGATTTATAACTATATATTCAGATTTACTTCTATATATTCAGATTTACTTCCATATATTCAGATTTACATTTATATATTCAGACTTAACTATATATTCAGATTTACCTCTATATATTCAGACTTATAACTATATGTTCAGATTTACTTCTGTATATTCAGATTTACATTTATATATTCAGACTTATAACTATATATTCAGATTTACTTCTATATATTCAGATTTATAACTATATATTCAGATTTACTTCTATATATTCAGATTTACTTCTGTATATTCAGATTTACATTTATATATTCAGACTTAACTATATATTCAGATTTACCTCTATATATTCAATATTCAGACTTATAACTATATATTCAGATTTACTGTAAATCTGAAGATATATATATATATACTACCTAGTTGCTTATTAGCATGCATATTTCTGGCATATTAGCTGTTTATTAGTACTTATAAAGCACATATTAATGCCTAATTCTGCATGACCATATTTTAGATCCCATACATACTGGAAATGTAATAGGTTACAGATTACAAGTTACTCTATTTAAAATGTAATAAGTAGTGTAACTATTTCAATTACTTTATTAAAATAATGTAACTGATTACATTTGATTAATTTTTGATTACTTTTCTAAAATTCTAATGTTTTCAACTGTTAATCATTTTCAAACATGAAAACCAGGCAGGCTTAACCAATCTGATTACTGTCACTTTCAAAATCCTTCATCACTTGAATTAAGATTATAATAATTTAATTTTAAATTTTTAAATTTTAAATTTGTGACACAGCCATCACAAAATCTTACTTTGAGATCCTCCTGAGGTTAAATACAGATTTAAAATCATAACAAGAAATAGTTTAGTAGCTATGATACTGTTTTTTGAAATCAAATCTTTTCATAGTTATGACAGGAAACACTGGCATCTGGAAACAATGGCTTGGAAAAAAAAAAAAAAAAAACAGTTTATCTTAAAAAAAATAAAGCATATACATAAACCCAAATAGGAAATAAAACAGTTATCGAATAAGCACATGTCCTATTCTGTGTACTAAACTCCTGAAACATTTGTGTCTCATATTTTAGAGCAGTCACTGCAATTCATGAAAGAAATCAATTAAATCTGTATGTGGGTGTGTGTGAAAAAAATCAGATGTAACCTCCTTTGTAATCATTTTCATAAGAAGCTGTAATTTAATTAAACATTTTTCTCAGTAACTGTTAGAGATTACAATTTCATTTATTTTGTAATTAAATGACATTATTTAGTTACATGTAACTAGTTACTCCCCAACACTGTATATATATATATATATATTCATCAGTAAATAAATATATATCCTTCAGAGGAAAAAAATGTATTTATAAATTATATATATTTCGCTGAAAAAAAAAAAGAATACAGTGCTGCTTGAAAGTTTGTGAACCCTTTACGATTTTCTATATTTCTGCATAAATATAACCCAAAATATCATCAGATAAGTCCTGAAAGTAGACAAAAAGAACCCAATCAAACAAATGAGACAAAATTTTTCTGTGTCATTTATTTATTGAGAAAAATTATCCATTGTTACATATCTGTGCATTCCAAAGTATGTGAATCTCTACACTGTAAAAGATGATGCACTGTTAACTCAGTAAAATTACGTTCATCTTACTTATTTGTTTCTGCTCTGTTGACATTACTCCGTTTGATCGAGTTTGTATTACTTTGTGTTACTTAAAGCATTGCAATTAAGTTCAATGAACTTAATATATTTGTGTTCAATGAAAAGGTCGAACATGGCTCCTTTGTGCATGTGTTATAGACAGAGGTGCACATGAGATTTTTAGCTTGGTTCTTATAAGAGAACCTGGAGATTTGGTTTGGTCCTCACACTACACATAGTGTGACCCAACCAACAAATAAATAAATAATATTATTGCACTTTATTTAGTTATTTTATTTAAAAAAAAAAATAAATAAAAAAAATAAAAATAAAGTGTGATAATACTATTATAAGTCATTTTAAATATTTTAAAATAAAAAGGGAGTATTAAATACAAATACAATTACATAGTAAACTTAAAAATAAAATGCTAATATTTACTTCTTTTTTAAATAAGAATTTTCATCATTTTCAAACTTAAAATCAGCAGGCTTTTATTTTGGCGGGTTGCCGGCAAGTAAGTATATGCGCTTCCGACGCGTGTGAGCAGGAGCACTTGTGCCACCGTGGGCATCTTCAAATGACTTTTGCGTGTTTTTTTTATATTGTCAAACAGCTGTAAGTTATTTACTTCCACAGCCTATAAATATGTAAGCAAAAACACTGTAATGGTAATGTTTAAAGTGTTGTCAGGTGGCAATTGAAGCAAAATAAACCCTTTGAAATTAGCCGCGAAATTAACTTGTCTCATTCTGAAGAGAGGCAAGTTAAACATTATGGAAACAAGATGAAACAAGACGGAAGATATTAACTCTGTATATGACCAAAGACTGAAGATAATACAACCATGATAGATTGTGTATGTGATTGATTTTATTCTACGCTGAGGACACTTTATAAAACCTACAGAGGATGGGAGCGGCCTTCACTAAAATGACGTAGTTTGAAATTCAAACCGTAACAGTCATCTAACAGTCATCTGACAGACGAACGGATGGGTGCTAAGCCAAAGGTAAGCATTATAAATCTACTTTTATTCGTCGTTTTGTCCATGTAATGTTACATTTCACACTAAATTTATATTGTTCTGTGTTAATAAGTTTTCAGATTGGAAAGACTGGACATTCATCATAACATAACTTAAAGGTAGATAGCTTAAACAGTCTTTGCTTTAGCAGGATAGTCGAACAGAAAGATCCAATGGGGAATTCCAAACAGCAACTCAGGTAAGTGTCCAGATTTCAGAGTTCAAATGACTTCTCATGATACTTGGTTTGTTTTTCCCTTGCAGGTATAAGGATATAAGGACAGATGAACTGCCGATGGCAGAAGGGCAGGTAGGGGAATCCAGGTAAGTACTTCAGATGAGTAGACAGATTGATGTTCACGAAAACTCCAGAGGATATCAAACTTCACCATCCATACACAACGTATCCTTCAATTGGCAGGTAGGTAAACTGCAAAGTGAACAAACGCAAGGTTGGAAGACTGGAGAAACTGCAACGCGACCAGACAATTGTGATGTGACTGGTGACAGTTTATATAGCCTGGGGAATGAGGTGATCAGTAACAGGTGTGCTGATTGGGGAAAGGGTGCAGGTGTGAACCAGACGGGCTGCTGGGAAATGTAGTTCTGGGCTGGTGACTGAGACTGTGACAGTACTCCCCCTCCCCCTCCCCCATCCCCCATCCCCCTCCCCCTCCCCCTCCCCAAAAGGCATGTCCTCACGCCATAGTGGGACTTTGATGGAGAAAGGGGGAGCCATGGCGGAGCAGACAAGGGCAGCCAAGGTGGAACTGATGACCACCAGAGTACAGGAGTCGAGGTTAGGGATTTGACCTCCATTGAAGGAGAAATGGCTCTCCTGGGCGTGGCGAGGGAAACTGACAGAATGGCACTTCTTGCCGTGACTAGAGAACTGGATCTACTGGAACTGGGAATGGCACTCCTGGCCAAAACTGGGGAACTGGATCCCCTGGAACTGAGAACGACACTCCTGGCTGTGACTAAAGAACTGGATCCTCTGGGACTGGGATCGGCACTCCTGGCCATGATGTGGGTACTTATCCCAACGGAAGACAAAGCGGCACTCCTGGCCGCGATGAGGGAACTAGATTTATTAAGGAAGGGAATTAAAATAGGTCCTCCACTCAGGTTACTCACTGTACAATGTCTGGGACTCAGGTCATAGGCTGGAGCTTTCACTGGACACTGGTCTGGGGCTAGAGCCAGCATTACCTCTTGGTCAGGGGCTGAAATGTGCCCTGGACACTGGTCAATGGCTGGGGCCTGTACTGGACTTTGGTCAGAAGCTGAAGCCTGCTCTGGGCCAAACTCAGCAACACAAGCCCTCTATGGGCCGGACTCGGGGACTGGAGCCCTCTCTTGGCCAGACTCGGGGACTGGAGCCCTCTCGGGGCTGAACTCAGGAATTGGAGCTCTCTCGGGGGTGAACTTAGGATCAGGAGCCCTCCGTGGGCTTAACAGGGGATCTGCAGCTCCTGCTTGACTCTGGTCAGGGGCTGGAGCCTGCACTGGACTCTGGTCAGGGGCTGGAGCCTGCACTGGACTCTGGTCAGGGGCTGGAGCCTGCACTGGACTCTGGTCAGGGGCTGGAGCCTGCACTGGACTCTGGTCAGGGGCTGGAGCCTGCACTGGACTCTGGTCAGGGGCTGGACACTGAGAAAGGCTCTGGGATGGTGGCCATTTTTAATACAGACTCTGTACTGGTGGCCTTAACAGGTGGTGCTTCCGGAACAACAGCCATAATGTGTGATGTTTGTGGATCAGCGGTCGTGATTGATGATGACTCACGATCAGCAGCCATGATAGGTGATGTATGTGGCGAAGGAACGCATGGAGTGGATCGACTCAGCTGCAGGGCATAAGACAGGCACTCTGTGAGTGAGCCCTTGAGAAGATTCTTGGGCATTCTGGAGGATCACAGATCGTCTAAGCCACCTAGAGCTATTAGCTCGGAATCGCCCAGTGAGGAAGTTTTGGCTCGCTCCCTGAACTCTAACACAAAGTTCACCATTGACCGGCTATTCTGAGCGAAGGAGTATAGAGAGTGGTCCTTGGTGTTAAGCTTCACCTGATCTCTTGGGTTGATAATACTCTTTAGCGCTGATTTAACGGATATGATGGGTGAATCCACTACTTTTGATACCAGTTTTGCTGTGTTAGAAACAGCCTTTTTTGGTCGGGAAGAGGTGAGAGAAGTTACCTTCTTAGACGGGTGACTGGGGGAACCTGGACAGGCTTTCGGAGCAAACATAGGGATTGGAACAGGTTCAGGAACTGACACAGGGACTTGAATGAGCTTAGGATCAGGGTTACAGACAGGAGTTGATTCTAGAGTGAAAGGACAAACTGAAACGGTCTCTAGAGAGGCAGCCATATTAGAATGAGATCGATGGACAGTGGTTAGTTTCTGAGAACGTTCTTGGTCGGTGGCCATGACAAGTGATAACTTTGATTCAGTGGTCATGATGAGAGCTGAATCGGGACAAAGTCCTTACAAAGGCTGTATGGGGATGAACAACCATAACCAGTGATTACTTGGGATCGGCGGACTTGATGGGCAAGGACATAGGACCAGAGGCAATGGAGGGTGTTGACTTAGTACTAGTGGCCATGATGGGTGATGACTTAAGGTCAGCGGCCACTTCACCTATGGTGAATGTTGATTCAACTATCCAGAGGGCAAAGTTGATATAGGACTCCAGCGTCCAACACGAATCGGCCATGGGCATAACGAGCCGGATCCCGTCGTCAAGCCCGAGCCAAAAGCCCTCCATTAAAGTGAAGTCATCCCCAGCTGCCCAGGGAATGCAGTTGATGAACTTGACAGTTGATGAAGTTGAGTTCCCGGGCATTCTGAAAAATGAATCTGGTGATTCTCGAATGGTTCCCTGAGGAGTTAGATTGATGAATGCCAGGTCTTTCTTCATGCTGTTAAGTTTTGGTCTGGTCTTCTGTCACAAAACAGACCGGGAGAAGCACAGGTAAGTTAACTGGGATATGTTTATTTATACAGTATATATAACAGTCTTTGCTTTAGCAGGATAGTCGAACAGAACGATCCAATGGGGAATTCCAAACAGCAACCCAGGTAAGTGTCCAGATTTCATAAAGAGTTCAAATAACTTCTCATGATACTTGGTTTCTTTTTCCCTTGCAGGTATAAGGATATAAGGACAGATGAACTGCCGATGGCAGAAGGGCAGGTAGGGGAATCCAGGTAAGTATTTCAGATGAGTAGACAGGTTGATGTTCACGAAAACTCCAGAGGATATCAAACTTCACCATCCATACACAACGTATCCTTCAATTGGCAAGTAGGTAAACTGGAAAGTGAACAAACGCAAGGTTGGAAGACTGAAGAAACTGCAACGCGACCAGACAATTGTGATGTGACTGGTAACAGTTTATATAGCCTGGGGGAATGAGGTGATCAGTAACAGGTGTGCTGATTGGGGACAGGGTGCAGGTGTGAACCAGACGGGCTGCTGGGAAATGTAGTTCTGGGCTAGTGACTGAGCTGGTGAGAGGGCTGGTGACTGAGACTGTGACAATATATATATATATATATATATATATATATATATATATATATATATATATATATATATATATATATATATATATTTTTTTTTTTTTCCCCCTTTCAGTTAAATATATAATTTATGTGTGCAATTTTTTTCCCCCCTGAAGAATATATATTTATTTACTGATCTTTAATTATTGGTCCTTACAACCAATATAAAAAAGCCATTCTTTCTGAGTGACACTCAGAATATTACACATTTTTTCTTAACATGCTGCTGAATTGTGCATAATGAGACCAGGGATGTGCATTAGGAAAGTAAATATAGTCCATTTACATTTCATTTTGACTTTAAGGGCCAGATTTACTAAAGATAACAAATTAGCATGAGATTGCAAAACTTACTAAATCACGTTGTATGATTCATTTAAATATTCTCCTCTCATAAATTTTGCATCTGAAAGTGAAAGTGAAATGCATATGCAATAAGGTCAGCTGCAAAAAATAACTGCATCCACACCTTTTCATCCGTAAATCCTTTTCATTGAGTAAATCCTGCCAGTAGTTTTCAGTCAACAGTCAATAGTGACAGGAAGAGAAAGACAAACTCACTCTTGTTGTAGCACGTGGTCAGCACTGCCTTGTCTGCAGGACTGCCGCTGATGTGCCATATCTCACCATCATCATGCAGGAGGACGCTCTTATTAATCATATTATTCTCATCATCAAAGTCAATGATGTGAATCTGTGTAAGAGAAAAAAGCACAGTGCTGAGGAGAGCGTCCTGACGGCAGTTCAAAGAGCTGGGACTTCACTCGCAGATATTTACTTTAATATGACAGTAAATGAAATCTCAAATGTTTTTTAACTTCACACACTCCTGACACTCATTTCCCAGCTTTTATTCCAACTTTGAAGTGACTGCATCTTTTGAACTTATGTTAGATGCATAAAAGTTAAGCAAAGCATGGCACATTTGAAGAGGCAGTAGAAAGTTATTATTTTACTGAGAGACTTCATGTGCACTGTGGGTAATATTCTACTGTAAGTGTTGTCATTATGTGCATAATGGAGTTATGTGCACTTCACAAAATCCTATTCTGTGCCTAAAACATCTAAACAGCCTTACAACAAGATCAGTTCACTTGGAGAAGCAAAATTGAAATGCATTTGGTATTTTAATCTTGATCTTAGATAAATAATTTAGATAAATAATCTTTTAGGGCAAGACACTCCAAGGAAAACCATTGTTTTTTAGGGCTTTATTTTATTGCACTTTATCTATTTGCATCTGTAGATTTCAATTACAGTACATATCTTTAAA
This sequence comes from Spinibarbus caldwelli, assembly GCA_039654775.1. Lineage (NCBI taxonomy): Eukaryota > Metazoa > Chordata > Actinopteri > Cypriniformes > Cyprinidae > Spinibarbus > Spinibarbus caldwelli. The sequence goes on from CM077251.1 coordinate 30,146,357, forward strand.
GGCCGTTTTGTCAAAACGAATCAGGAATCTACACTTGGCAGTTTTATTCATCTTCATATTCTGAAGGTTTTTACAGAGGAGTTTGTTCATAAATCGCTTGATTTATATAACTTTCTATAAAAATCTGTGTATTTTTCTGTCTGGTTTATGGAGAGATAAAGAAAGAAATCTAAAATCCCCTCTGAAACAATCTTTGAAAAGGCCCCCTCTGTAATAAAAACTTTAATATGTCAACAAAATGAAATGAGGATTTGAAACTGGCTTTATACAATCTTCAGACTTCTGTTGAAATGAGTGCATATTGATGCATATTTAATTAGATAATGCCTCATTTGCATGTTTAAACATAACAGTTCAGAAAAAAAATGAGTTGGTCACCACAGAGTCCTGAGCTTAACCCTACTGAAAGTCTTGAGGATGTGCTGGAATCGACTTTACAAAGTGGTTTGACTTTCCCACTGTCAATACAAGATCTCAACCAAAAACTGATGCAACTCTTGATGGATATAAATGTTGTGACATTGCATGACGTTGTCGAAGCATTGCCACAACAAAAGCACAATATATCAAAGCTAAAAGCCATCCAACTAATTATTAGAATGTGCAACTTCTTTTTGGACAGGCAGTGTAAAGTTGACTCCAGCATATCCCAAAAACTTTCAATTAGGTTTAGTTCAGGATACTGTGGTGCCCAATCTCTCACAAACTGAACCTCTTGAATCTTGGTAATGTCATCTTGGAATATAAGTCTTCTGACTTGGTTGTTTAAGGAATAAAAAGCTATACACTGCATCAGTTTGTCACAAAGCACGGTACACACAACTGATGAGTAATAAAAAACAGGTTTATTGAAGGGAATCGGGGAATCTGGATCGGGAGTGACCAAAAGCAGGTGAGTGAGCAAGTTAGTGTGGAGTTCAGATTGCTTAGCTGTGGTTGATGTAGTGTCTCTGCTTGCAGGTTCGGATCGGTGATCAAAGGCTTCGAGGGAGAATCGGCGAGGAATCCAATGGGTAAGCTCAGGGGTAAGTAGAGATCGCAGAGAGAGTCCAGAGCTGTCCATCCAGTGAACGGTAGACCGGACAATGAGAGGTATGGCAGTGTGTGTGTATATAGTGGTGTTGATTGGTGTCAGCAGGTGCGTGCAATCAGAACTCAGGTGATTGTGATCGGGTGATTGTGCTGGGTGGTGACTGCTGTGATGGTGACTGATCCCTGACATTACCCCCTCCCCCAGGGGCGGCTCCTGACGCCCTCGAACGGAGACGGGGGCGGCCACGGCCTCTGGGCGCGGGACGCTCAGGATGAGTGCGGTGGAACTCTTCAAGCAGTAAGGGGTCTAGGATGTCGTCCCTGGCCACCCAGGAGCGTTCCTCCGGTCCATATGTCGACCAGATATTCCAGTCTTCTGCCCCGTCGCCGTGAGTCCAAGATTTCTTTGACCAGATAGACGGAGGGTTGTTTGAGGATTTCTGGGGGAGGAGGTTCGTCCACTTCCGTGAGTCCTGGTGCAGAGGGAGAACAGTTTAAGGAGTGACACGTGGAATGAGGGATGAATTTTGTACCTGGGTGGGAGTTGGAGTTCGTAGGTGACCTCGTTGATCTGCCTCTGTATTGGGAAGGGACCAATGTAGCGGGGACTCAGCTTCTTGCACGGCAGGCGGAGGCGCAGATCCCGGGTGGACAGCCAGACCTTATCTCTGGGATGGTAGGTGGGAGTAGGGGTTCGCCGGGCATCTGCGAAGACCTTATGCCTCCGCACTGCACGTTGGAGGTGGACGTGAGCTGAGTCCCACACTCTCTCGCTCGCTCGGAACCAGTGGTCTACAGCTGGAACCTCCGACGGCTCTCCTGTCCACGGGAAGAGTGGTGGTTGGTACCCGAGTATGCACTGAAATGGTGTAAGGCCTGTGGTGTTTTGTTGCAGGGAGTTCTGTGCATACTCGGCCCATGGGAGAAAGCGGCTCCAGCTGTGCTGATCGTCGTGGCAGTATGCCCGGAGGTAACGTCCGAGTTCTTGGATTTTGTGCTCAGTCTGGCCATTTGTCTGGGGGTGATATCCTGAGGACAAGCTGACCATGACGCCAAGCAACCTGAAGAAGGCTTTCCATACGTGGGAAATAAACTGAGGACCTCTGTCCGAGACTATGTCTTCTGGTATTCCGAAATTTCGGAACACGTGATGGAACAAGTGTTCTGCCATTTCCATGGTAGTAGGGAGTCCTTTGAGGGGGATAAATTTACACGCTTTGGAAAAGCGATCGACTGCCACCAGCACACAAGTATTGCCTTCGGAGTTAGGTAGGTCCGTCACGAAGTCAATTCCCAAGTGTGACCAGGGTCGATGGGGGATAGGTAACGGCTTTAGCTTGCCTACTGGGAGATGCCGGGGGGTCCTGGACATGCCGCAGACTGAGCAACTGCGGACGTACCTGATGACATCCCGGGTCATACTAGGCCACCAGTACCGAGCTTGAAGGAGCGAGAGGGTCCTGTGGCTGCCTGGATGTCCAGAGCCCGGTACGTTGTGAACTGAGCCCAGAAGGGAGTGTCGTTGGGTGGTCGGTACGTAAGTCCTTCCTTCTGGGCCTCCCACAATAACGGAGCGATGGAGAAACTCCCGGAACACCTCGTTCATAAACCCCTGGAAGACTGATGTGGCGTTGGCCAGCCCATATGGCATAACAAGATATTCGTAAGACCCCGACGGAGTGATGAATGCCGTCTTCCATTCGTCCCTTTTTCGGATACGAACGAGGTTGTACGCGCTTTGCAGGTCCAGCTTGGAGAAGATGTGGGCCCCACGGAGTTTCTCTAGGGCGGCCGGGACCAGGGGAAGAGGGTAAGGCAGCTTCACTGTTTGAGAGTTAAGAGCTCGGTAATCAATACAGGGCCGCAAGCCCCCGTCCTTCTTACCCACGAAGAAGAAACTGGAAGCCGCCAGAGAGGTGGAGGGTCGGATGAAACCTTGGTTGAGAGCTTCCTTGATGTAGTCCTCCATTGCCTTGCGCTCTGGGATGGACAGAGGGTAAACTCTACCCTTGGGGAGTTTTGTTCCAGGCAGCAAGTTGATGGCACAGTCCCATGGCCGGTGTGGTGGCAATTTAGTGGCTGCCTGCTTACTGAAGACATCCTGGAACGCCACATAATCAGATGGGACCTTGACTTCTTCCTGGAGCTCAGGACTTTCGATGAGCGTGGAGGCAACGTGAACGATGCAGCAACTCTGGGAAGGAGTGGATACTGACGAGAGGCAGTGACGCTGACAGTATTCGCTCCAGCGAGTAACTTCACATAGGTCCCATCTGATCACTGGAGAATGGAGCACGAGCCAGGGGCGTCCCAGGATGATATCCACCGTGGGTCCCTCCAGTACCAGAAAGGTGATCTCTTCCTCATGCAGTTGTCCGACCTTGAGCTTTATTGTGGGTGCTTAGTATTTAACCCATCCACGCCCTAGCGGTTTTCCCTGGATGGTCTCGACTCGGAACTCCCGGGCATGGCGCTTCCGGGGGAGATGAAGGCGTTTCAGTAGGTCTTGGGAAATGAAACTGCCCGAGGAGCCCGAGTCGACGAGGGCGGATACTGCAACAGAATGATCGTTGGTGAATAGTTGAACTGGGAGCAAAGACAGGGTTGAGACAACAGGATCCAATTGAAGGGTACTCACCGCAGGGCGTGGTGGCCGGACAGGGCAAGTCCTGATGTAATGGTCGGGATCAGCACAGTAGAGACATAATCCAGCCGCCAGACGGCGTGCCCGTTCAGAGGGGGTGAGTCGAGTGTTATCCACTTGCATCGATTCTGGTACTGGGGAATCCAAGGCGGACGCAACAGACTGGTGGGCGGTTTCAGTGGCCTGCGAGGCAGTGAGGCGCTGGGAAATACGAGTGGCTCTCTGCATAAAACTTTCAAGTCCAACGGAGTCGTCATAGATGGCCATATATGTTTGGATGCGGGGATCCAGGCCCTGTCGGTAGGCGCTGAGCAGAGCGGTTTCATTCCACCCACTAGTGGCCGCTAGCGTTCGAAACTCCAACGTGTAGTCACTCGTAGAAGCAGTGCCTTGACGCAGCCGCAGCAACTGATCGGCTACGGAGAGTTTTCCTGTAGCATAGCCAAACACCTCCTTAAAATGGTTAGTGAACGCACTGTATGAGTTGGTTATGGCACTATTGGCGTCCCATATGGCTTTCGCCCATAACAGCGCCTTGCCACGGAGAAGAGAAATGAGGAAGGATACCTTTGACCGTTCGGTGGAGAATTGCTGGGGCTGCATCTCCAGATACAGTGCCACTTGGAGGAGGAAACCGCCACACTCAGCTGCGTCGCCCGCGAAGGTAGCAGGCATGGCCATGGGACTGACAGAGGCAGACCGCGGAGGCGTTGGGGGAACCAGGGATGCCCGGAGAGTGGTGACAAGTTCCTCCAGGACCTCCGCTGATGTGGATGGATGGGGATCCATCTAGTTGTCGGTTACGGTCCGGTCTTCTGTCACAAAGCACGGTACACACAACTGATGAGTAATAACAAACAGGTTTATTGAAGGGAATCGGGGAATCTGGATCGGGAGTGACCAAAAGCAGGTGAGTGAGCAAGTTAGTGTGGAGTTCAGATTGCTTAGCTGTGGTTGATGTAGTGTCTCTGCTTGCAGGTTCGGATCGGTGATCAAAGGCTTCGAGGGAGAATCGGCGAGGAATCCAATGGGTAAGCTCAGGGGTAAGTAGAGATCGCAGAGAGAGTCCAGAGCTGTCCATCCAGTGAACGGTAGACCGGACAATGAGAGGTATGGCAGTGTGTGTGTATATAGTGGTGTTGATTGGTGTCAGCAGGTGCGTGCAATCAGAACTCAGGTGATTGTGATCGGGTGATTGTGCTGGGTGGTGACTGTTGTGATGGTGACTAATCCCTGACACAGTTAGGGTTAAAAGAACTGTTGCCAAACATGCAACATGCCAGAAACATTTTATTCACTCCAATAATAATTCAGTCCTAAAATCGTAAGTACTTTTGTGTTTAAATCCAGACAGTGACTTTTAATTTATACACTGATTTCATAATACTATAATTTTACACAATCTCTAAATATATTCAGTGAATGTTTCTCCATGGATCCATTTTGGAAACTACACAAAATGTCTTATATTTTCTTATTTTATAAGAGTAAGAAATTTGTCATTTGTCATACACTGCAAAAAAAATGATTTTCCGAAGCTGTAAATAAAACAAATATTATTGGAGCATGTTTTACAAGAAAATACAATTTCAGTTTTTTAACTTCAAAATTTTATGTTTGATTCAATGTGTTCTTTGCCATTTTTTGTAATTGTTTGTGAAATAGTTTCTACACCATTTTTTTCACCCCATTTTTTTTCCCCCAGTATCGTTATAACATTGTTATAATTTGTTTTTTTGTTTTTTTTGTTTTGTTTTTTTGCTGTGTATCCTATGACATGGGTCAGTAAACTAGTAGAAATAAAATTTCAGTGGTGTAAGAATCATTCTCCACGTAACGATTTTAGTAAATTAATGTCATATTAACCAACTAGACCAAAAGGCATTTATCCTGCTGGTCACTTGTGGAGGAGTATGACGGGTGAGAAAGAGCGGGAGCGAGTGCATGCATACTGTTCGTGAGGGCATCTATGCCGTTCAGCCCCCTGAAAGTTGGAGAGGAAGCCATTAACCTTGGGTTGGACTGCAGTGAAGGAGAATTATTAGGCAACGTTATAATTTTATGGAGGGAAGCAATACAAATAAATTCTGACAGCCGGACAGGATAACTGGAGGCGTTGGAAGGTTCTGTAATGAGCGCAGGGCTTGAAGAGACTCGCTCGTGATTTATCAGCCTCTGATGTACAGACGCTGAGTGAATTATCACATGGGCCTTGTCTCTTGCCGTAGTGGTTATGTGAAGGAGCGGTCAGGGGCTCAGGTTCAGTGGACCACCGTAATGACACGCGCAGACCTGCTGCAGGGAAGGTATATGAAGCCCAAGTGTTTTTCAATACTGAAAAATGTCCTTACTATGCCAAATGTTATTATATATGCTTAAAATAAGAAAAACAAAACTATTTGGAAGCTGCCAAGTGAGAAAATGATCATAGCTGTGCTCATAAGTTTAAATATCCCTCACAGAATATGGAAAGTGACATGCAAAATTAACAGACATTTCTTTTTTTTATTCTGTGGAACACAGAAGAAGATATTTTGAAGAATGAAAGTCAGTGGGGTTCCATTGTTGCTTTGCACACCATTGAGTTTTCACTGTTCACAAAAACTGGTGAATTATTCATCCAAATATCTTCTTTACATCTTTCCACAGATCAAAGTCAAACAGGTTTGGATTTAGAACAATATGACTAAATGATTTTTATATATATATATTTATTTATTTATTCAGAAAAAATAATCTCCTTGTCATGTATAATAAATGTTATGCAGTTTCTTTGGGGCAAATAATATATGATCTAATTTATTGTTAATCTTATTATAGATATTTTTATTTTCTTATTTATTTCTTATTTTATATTTATTATATATTATTTTATTGTAATTATCTTATAATCTTATTAATTTTGTCTTTTAATGTCTAATGTATGATCTTATTTATTACTGTATTAATCATATTATTGATCTTATTATTTATCATTTGATATTCTTGTTTATATATTATTGTATTACGCTATTATATATTATTTTATTATATTATTATCTTATTTATTATAATTATTATAAATTATTACAAATCTTATTAATTTTGTTATCTTGTTTTTTTTTTTGTTTTTTTTTAAAGGCTAAACATCTTAAAGATTCTGCAAGCATATAAACAGTTAGGATGGGCACAACTATAAGAAAGTCTAAAACCCTTATTCAAATGGAAGGAGTGTTTGAAAAACCTGTTTGCAAACAGTCATTTGTAGTTGCTTCCGATCACTATTAATGCCTATATGAATTTTTCTAATACTAAATCAAAGTCTGATAGCAACAGACTTGATACAGTATCAGAAAGGTTGTTGGCGAGTCAGTACACCTCCACATGCACTAAAACTGCCACTGTACCCTAACAAGGGCTAATGTAACAAAGCAACAAGTGATAAATGCTTTCTCTTTTTCTTTTAACCTGCTGTGACAAACAAGAAGATATTTTGTTGTGTTGTATTTCTGAGGTATTTCTTGAGTAGCCGCATAACTTTGGTAACACTTTACAATAAGTTTCTATATGTTAGGCCTAACATCAGTTAATGCAATAACTGGTGAACAAACAATAATCATTTCAAGCTGTATAAATCAACATTAGTTACTGTATTAGGTATGAACAGTAATTAATAAACATGACGGACTCAAGCACACACATTCAGAAACCTGTTATAAAGAGTCCTGCTAATATATAACATCATTATAGCAAATATGAGGATTCCAGATAAACCCACAGAATGCAAAATCCCATGTGACCATCCACTCACCTGGTTATCAAATTTGAGTGACTGTGTGCCCACTAGAAACCTGATGGCATCTGTCTCAGCTGTCTGAGCTGTCAGAGCACGCGCCTGAAACACACGGAGAGAACGACAGACCATGCATTAATGATTCACAGCCAAAATGCTAGAAAATACAATACATATATGACACCAGAAGCCTGCGGGCTGCTACCTAGACTGCATTTTGGGTATCATAGGTGAGCTCATTAGGATGTTTGCTGCCCAAATGCTAGTTCACACAAAAATGCTGATTAAGTAAGCAGCTTACTAGATACATGCCCAAAACTGCTGTCTAGATAAACATATCATTTAAATGAGCTAAAATGACATCTGGATGTGCAGTTGAACCAATGCCACAAATACTGGCTAGGTAGGCAGCTCACTAAACACAGCTAAAAATACAGGAATAATGTCTGATCCAGTGTTATTTTAGTATCAGTGAGGTGCTGTTATAGTTTTTATTAATCTTTTATATAAATATATATATTTTCCATTTTCATTTTACTTTTCAATTTTAGTTAAGGTTTTAGTAATTTTGTTCTGTTTTTGTCATTTTTATTAGCTTTTTTTGAAAATATGTCTATATTAATTTTTATTTCAATTTTAGTTTGTTACTTTGGCACACAAAGTTAAACTAAATAGAAATGAGCTAAAATAAAAGCTAAAAAGGATAGCTAAAATAAAATAAGTTTGTTTTATTTTGTTTTATTTGATTCGGATAATGTTTGTTCTATTTCAAGTACCATTTTTTATGGTTTTAGTTTTAGTTTAGTTAACTATAATAACCCTGGACTGATCTTAACTATGGAACCAATTGTACAAAAAAAAAAAGTACAAAAATTTACCAAAACAATCAAAAGATCTTTAGATCTTTTTTTTTTTTTTTTTTTTTTTTTTTTTAGTAAATATAAATATTTCACATTCACTTTTTTTTTTTTTTTTTTTTGGTAAATGTAAAAATAAATGTATTCTATTTTTGCCATGGCATATGACATTTGAATATGCCAATCATAGTATACTGAAGTGCTATAGTATTTGATTCTACACTTATTACATATGATATGACAGATGTTTGAAACGGAAAATATCTCTCTATTTGTTACGTTTAATACAAATCCTAGTTTTTTTCTTTAATAACCATCTGATATTAAACAAGTGAAACACAGGCACCAGATGAATGTAAAACAGCTCATGTATTTATATGAGACTGTTGTGTGCAAAAATGAAAAGGTAAACAGAGCTACAGTACCTGAAACTCCAGGCCGTAAATAACAGGTGCATCGTCCTCCATCTTTATTCATTCACTTATTCATTTATCATTTTATTCAGAGTAAAACATTCTCCTGTTTATCAAACTCAGGTACAGCAGTTCCACGAGAGTAAAATAAGACTTACGCAAACGGCGCAAGAAAACTACCGTAACATTCTGAACTGTGAGTGAGTGCTTTAGGTTTGTGAGCGTAAGTTTCGTTCGAGAATTCCAGCCCCGCCGCAGCGAAGATGTTTGACACCTTTAGCACACCGTAGAGTTATTTTGCTTACGTCAGTGCGCATGCGTGTGTTTACACTGCTGTCATCCTAGCGTTCATTTCACAGAAGGTAAAGTCTTGTTTTTACTTGTTTAATAAAGTAGAATTGTATCTCGATGCACAACTGTTGTGAAGAATATGACGGCCTTCGAAATGTCAATTCAACAGTTATTGTGTTTTAGTCTAAGTTCATCATGCAGTTGCTACAGAGCTCTTCAGAGATGCAGCATATGATTATTATTATTATAGATAAACTGTATTTTAATCATATTTCTGTATTAATTTTCTCCTTCAGAATGTTTGGACTTCTATCATTGCTTATATATTGATTGCGGCTGATATTCTGTAATTCTTGTTATTTAGACAAAACGAGAAAGAAAGGGTTTACAGCTTTTATTGTTTCAGAAAAGCTTAACGCTTATCTATTATTTACGTTAGTCTTCTGATTTGTATTATAGTATTTCGATAAATGATTGTTTCCTTAAATATTATGTGAACTATATGAAAATGTCATGTGCTATATCAGAAAAGCACTCTAAATATAAATTTAAACTATAATACATTTCCATTTAATTGCAGTTAACATGCAATTAAGTGTCCAAAAACCATAACATTCAGTTCACCCTTAAGTATATACAGTCAAACCAAAAATGATTCAGACACCAGATATAATTTTTGATATTTTTTTTACTAGTGGGTGCAGGACACTATAGTTCATTTATGTAAGTGAGGATAGCAAAATAAAGTAAACTGTGACATATTATACCCTAAAACTCTTCATACAGTGGACTACCAGTGAAATTTGAGAGCAAAAATTTGATTTGACACTTTGACCTGACCATGTTTTGTTACATACCTTTCTATCAAAGTTATCTGACATTATCAAGATGAATTTTTCTGACACAGTTTAACTCTTGAGATCTTGTCATATTTTATTACCATTTTCTAAACTATAGCAAATAAACTGTGATCATGTGAGAAGGTGTCTGAATAAATTTTGGTTTGACTGTATTTTTAATGTAGATTATTTGAACAATAGGAATGCTGAAGTGTCCTTCTTTTTCGTAAGATTGTTTAGCTGACTATAGTTTATTTATTAGTCATTTATCCTAATTCCTTGATCTCTGTTTTGTTTGAACTGGGATCACAGGGAACATCCAGGCTGGACTCATGGACAGCAGTGAAGGTCCAGCTCAGAGGCCTGTTACTCTGGATATAGATGGAGCAGGAGAGACTCTAGAAGCCTCTGTTCCGCCCCAGACTGATCCGACAGAAGCAGCTTTCCAAGAGGAGAGCATCGACCTGGACGCTGAAGCGTTTGTTTCGCCACAGGATGACAGCAGTCACTCTGAGAGCCTAATGGACAAGCTGAATGACCAGATGATGGAGAGCGTGATGATTTCAGACTCCCCGAATAGTGAGGAAGAGGACGTGGTACCCATTGACTCGCTTTTGGAGCAGAATGAAGAGGAGGAGGCCAAAACACCTGATGGAGATACAAAAGAAAGAAACGAAGACGTAAGCACAGCCAGTGCTGCTGAACCTGAGGAGGCATCTGAGGCTTTATTTAAAGAAGAGAACGAAGAGGAGAACATTGTAGTGGCGGATGACAAAAGGGAAACTGTTGCACCGGACGACCCAAAACTAGAGGCTGCCAAAACTCAGGATACAGCGCTTGAGATCGATACAGACACGACCCCCAAAGACGAGGCTGTCCCGGTGTGTACCATCTTCAGCCAGGCTGTGCAACCCAAAGCACAGGCCCTGATTCCCGACGGCTTTCAGCCCACGCTGGTAAAATCTCCAAGTTTTACCATCGTCAACACAGAAACCTCCAACAAACTGGTCCCTCAAGTGTGCCAGCCGAGCCCCAGCCTCAGCAAGTTCTTCACGGATAATGGCGCGGTCAACCCCGCCTCAGACTTCTTCGATTCTTTCACAATGTCCACGTCTTTCATATCAATCAGCAACCCAAACGCAGAGTCGCCCAAGACGGCCATCCCTCCAGAGTCTCCTCTCTTATCCACTGCAGAAACTGTACTGACCAGCACATACTTCACCCCAGCTGCTACCAAACCTCAAGTAAGTCCCGTAGAGCACATGAACAAGCTCCAGGCTGTGTTCCCGAGCGGCGACGACCCCTTCGCAAGCGCTCTGATCACCAGTGAGCTGGATAAGCGCTATGATGCCTGGCTTCCCTCAGAAGACACCAGGAAAGTGCTGATATCGGTGGCCACACAGCAGATCAGTCCTGTTCAGATAGACAGAGAGCAGCTGGCCATGCCTGGACTCAAGTTTGACAACTTACAGGTCAGTGCAAAATTACATTTTTTTTTTTTAAATTTCAGATGACCCCAAAATGAACATTGTGTCATTATGAAAGGGTATCTTTGCCAGTTTTCAACAGGTTTTGTATAGTTACAATGTCAATAGTGTATTTAAATGAACAATGTGTATTATTTCTCCATGTTACCTGCACCAAGATATACCCATTTATTTGTCAGCACAAGCCTGCCACACACTTAAAAAAAAGGTTCTTTATTGCTGTTGATGGTTCCATGAAGAACCTTTAACATCCATGGAACCTTTGTTGTGGAAAAAGGTTCTTTAGATGATTAAAAGGTTCTTCACACTAAGAAAGTGGTTCTTTTTAAGAAATGATTTCTGAAAGGTTCTTTGGGGAACCCAGAATAGTTCTTCTATGGCATCACTGCAAAACCGCATTTTGAAAACCTTGTTTTGAACAGTGCAAATGATGTAAAACACATCACCCGGTGACTTTTTGACACCCCCAGGGCTTTTGTGATAACTAGAGATCGTACTTGCACATTTTCGTATCCCTGCTCACGAACAGTAGTGAGCACAGTGCATTGTGGGTGTTGAATGTGCTTTCATTTTGAAAGGGAACACCACAGCACTTTTTGTCTGTTTTCTCTAGTACTGATTAAAAAAAAAATTTAAAAAAAAATTTAATAATAATTATATATATATATATATATATATATATATATATATATATATATATATATATATATATATATATATATATATATATATATAGACGGTTTCATCGGGCGCACGTGCCTGGCCCTAAGTTAACTTCCGGTCTGTGTTTGTTTATCGGTCTGGCTAGTGGCTACATACGTAGTTAAAGTTAGTGATGAGTAATGAAGCTGGGCTCAGGTTGTTGTGCTGTGGGTTTGGTTTCCCATACATTGATTTATTAGTGGCGACCTGCCACGATATCAAAACTGACCGATTTTCCAAAAGGCTTTGTTGAATAAACACGTACTGCACGTTTAAAAATCAAAACGAGGCGTTTTTATATCACTGTATTTCTGAAGTATGTCATTTTCATTTCATCTCGCATGTTATATGCCTGATAAATCAGCGTTTGTAAGCTCAGCGCTGATTTGTGTACAGCGTTACCGGGGAAATCTCTATTTCTCCCGCTTTAAATCACCTTCTGCTGGCAGAGAATGAATTTGCATTTGCAATAAGTCCGTCTGATTTACGCAGCAAACATATTTTGCTTGTTATCAAAAATAATCTACTCAAGAGGGACTCAAGCTGTTGTTATTGATTAGATTTGGAAGTCTACCGGAAGTTAAGTTAGGGCCACAAAAGCGCGCATGCGCAGTAACGTTTGTTTATGTTATTGCCATTGAAACCGTCTATATATATATATATATATATATATATATATATATATATATATATATATATATATATATAGGGTAAACGTACCTATTAATCTCACGTACCCATTAAGCACACTTCCATATTTGAGCTCAGATTATAAAAAGAAAAAAATAATGTAATATCCTACTTGATGTCTTAATCAATTGATGTGTTTGTTACTATACACCTCCTGTAAATTCAAGTCAATCAGATCATTGCACACTGAGATATGAGTCTCCATGTGTTCACACTGTCTGGCGGCCATTCTGAAAGCGGTCTGAAAACTTTCACCAAAAGATGACCAGAGGTGGGTAGTCCAGGGGCAAGTTAATGAGATAATTAAGTGACTAATTAAATGATTATTGTGCATTAGTGATGAACACCTGATGTTAACAATCAACATCACTGAAGAAAAGAGAAACACAAGAACTACAACTGACTTCAGCCACAGCATTGGATGAAATCAGCTGGAAGAAAAAAATACAAAAAAAAACAACAACAACATTGCCACCATAATTGTGGTCAGTGTTTGCTTTAGTTGAGCTCTTGAACCTTAACTTCCTTAACTTCTCTCTAAAGCAATGCATGTGGTGTTGTGAAGCAGAGAGATCAGTGCTCTACAATGATCAGAGAATCACTATGAGCTGGTTTGATTATATCCAAAATAACATTTGTTTCATTTATATGTTTAGGTTTTGTATAATCAATCCTGTGAAACTACGCAATGCAAGCAAAGTGTCTCTCAAATAGTTACAGTGAATTAATTTTAAATCTATGTAACGCATATAAAAATTTGAACTCCAGTAATATTTAGACACACACAGACATCAAGAACCAGCATATGAATCTCAACAATGGTGACAATCAACAAAATGCTTCATGCTGCAATGCATGAAAAACTCCCATCATGCAATGCAGTATGAATAATTATTGTCACCACTGTTGAGGATCAGATTAGCGTAAGATAATCTGCTACTTAAAGATTTGATTCCGCATTACACAAATGTTTGCTGTGAAACAATATTGCAGTTGCTTAGAAACAAATTTCTTTGATTTACTAAAAGGCTCAAGAGCCCAACTAAAGCAAACATTGACCACAATTATGGTGGCAATGTTGTTGTTGTTGTTGTTTTTTTTTCCCTTCCAGTTGATTTCATCCAATGCTGTGGCTGAAGTCAGTTGTAGTTCTTGTGTTTCTCTTTTCTTCAGTGATGTTGATTGTTAATATCAGGTATTCATCACTAATGCACAATCATTTAATTAGTCACTTAATTATCTCATTAACTTTAACTCTTTGAGGACTTGGAATTTGACTTGAGTCTTGCTTGTGACTTGAAAGGAATGTCTTGGTTCCTTCTCTGGTGGAAATCAGCTGCTGAGTTCATGGGTGGAACAAAAACATGTCAGGACTTTTACTCTTTGGCCCCTGGACTACCCACCTCTGAAGATGAGCCCTTTAAATGTGCATTTTTTTTTTAGATATTTAAGCCTTTATTTTGGGTAAGTTTCACTACTTATTGTAAAATTAATATATTAATGTTTAGACTTTTGCATATTATAACCTGGAACTTGGATGTGGGAAATAATTTCAGTTAGATCCAAAAGATAGCGAAGATTTAGCAACACAGCGCAGATGCTACAGAACACAGTTAGCTGACTAACTGTATAAGATTGTGTGCTACGCTAATATATTACTTCACAGGCATTACTGGCTTGTACTTTTACATCCACAATATTATAAATTGACAGTTTAATGCTGGTCTGTCGTTTTACAGTGCTGTAATTTTTAAAGATTTCATATTATTTTAAGGTGAGCTTAAAGGGTACACTACTATGAAAATCACACAGCTTCAGTGTGACATCAATAAGAAAAAGTATAATTTCATAGATATTGTTAATAATAGTTCTTCAAAATAAAATATGTATGAACTTATCACATGACCTAGACTATTTATTTTGCAAAATATTGTCATTTTAATAAATATTACATGAAATTTTATTAAAAAAATAAATAAATAAATTGTTGCTGCTCCCATTAAGCTCAATGTGCTCTCTTTAAGCTCTTCCACATTGAATGTATTTGTAAATACTTCATAAACAGACTTTAAATATAAACTGATGGTTGTCACTTTAAGTTAATCTTTATCAATTGGTTAACTTATTTTCACAGCTTTAAGATGACAAAATCTAGACGTAGCTATATTTTATGCCCAAAGATGAAAGAGGCATGTCATCTCTACAAAGAAGGAGCCATCAGAAACCTGTCGTATCTCTCCAGGAAAAAAGCGACTAAAGGCTGTAATACACTACACAACTTTTAAAATGTGAACAGATTTTTAAAAACTAGGCTTCATACACTTACAGACTTTGTAAATAGTCACAAAGGAAAACTGGGCATCATACACTAAACGACTGTGGATCATACACTACCAGACTTTAAATTCCTTCTGATCACAACAAACTCACACAGAAACGTGTGCATTGTTGCTAGGAGACGTATGACAAATGAAAACTATGTGTTTTAAAATCTGCTGAAGATATCAAACATGTTTGATCTCCTCCGACTGGATGGAATCAAAGTCTGAAGCTAAAAAAAATCTGAGTCTGTGATCATCATACACTACGTGATTTTCTATTAGATATGTCAGCTCAAATCTACAGACTTTTTTTTTTTTTAATTGACTTTGTACCTTCTGATAAAATATTTTTCAATTATTCTTTAAAAAGGTTGTTTAAAATAAACAATATGTTTTTAATAAAACATGATGTGAGCTTAATGGGAACAGGGATGTGCTGTACAAAAATGTAACCATTAAGCACAGCCGGACTTTTTGCATTTAATGATGTACATCTTAATTTAAATGCTTTTGTCATTTAAAATAAAATTAAATATTATTGTGTGAGAGATTAACATTTTATCTTAACATAACTTCTTGCACTGAAACCAATATCTTGTGCACTAAAAATGTATCTGTAGATTTTGGTGAGCCTAACAGGTATGTTTACCATATATATATATATATATACATATATATATATATATATATATATATATATATATAATATGCACATACAGTGCCACTTGAAAGTTTGTGAACCCCCTGCAGAATCTGTGAAATCGCGTTTGGTCTCGTACTGTATCGCGTACCTTGTCAGTGTCTGTGCTAGCTTGGCCATTTATTGTGATTTAACAGGAAAGTGTGTTCAAGTGCCAGCAGAAGACAGTGTAAGAAATACTCTGAGAGAAGCAGTTTATCAGCAGAAGTTAAAAGCAGCTCGTAAGTGTATTTACTTGTCTCATTAGTGTTTAGCGCAGTTGCCATTGCTAGGAAACGCTTGTTTTGTTTACTGTGTGGAGACGTCCTGAAATCACGTTTGGTCTCGTACTGTATCGTGCACCTTGTCAGTGTCTGTGTTTGCTTGGCCATTTATTGTGATTTAACAGGAAAGTGTGTCCAGCTGAATTCAGTTAGTGATTTGTTAGACGGGTATAAATAAGCTTAGTTTACGTGTGAAGTGTGAAGCCCTCGTCATGTGAATACTGAAGAGTGTAAAGACCATCGACTCTACCGTGCGACTCTACCGTGCGACTCCACCGGACAGGGACACCGGCAAGGGATATAAGTATCGCTTTTTATTTATCCTCTTTCCTATTACTTGTTTCACTTCTGTTTTATAACTAATTCTTACTATGTGTTTTCAGATCACTACTATCACTACCGCTCGCAAACCTCGCATCACACACTGTAGGCAGCGCAATCCTAACAACCTGCGCACTTTGCCTATGTCTGCTAATGCAATACTTTCTTTTTCTATTGGTCTCTGGAATTGTCAGTCTGCTGTCAACAAAGCTGATTTCATTACTTCCATTACTAGTCATTCAAGGCTAAACCTCATGGCCCTGACAGAGACTTGGATCAAACCAGAGGACAATGCTACACTTGCAGCACTCTCCAATAATTTCTCCTTTTCCCACACCCCCCGTTTGACTGGAAGAGGTGGAGGTACTGGTCTGCTCATTTCTAATAATTGGAAATTTACTCCTTTAGCATCTCTGTGTATCAACAGCTCCTTTGAATCACATTCGGTTACTATTACCTACCCTCTAAAAATCCATTTTGTAGTTGTTTATCGACCTCCAGGACCACTAGGTAACTTTGTGGAAGAATTAGATGTGCTGCTCTCAACCTTACCTGAGGATAGTACTCCCTTAGTTATACTTGGAGACTTCAACATCCACCTAGATAAACCTCAGGCTGCAGACTTCCACACTCTGCTTGTCTCTTTTGATCTCAAGAGAGTGTTAACTACAGCTACTCACAAATCAGGCAACCAACTGGACCTTATTTACACATAACACTGCTCCACTGATCATGTGCTGGTTACTCCACTGCACACCTCAGATTACTTCCTCCTCACTCTTAACCTCATCATGATTCCTGACACAACACATATCCCTCCACATGTCACTTTTCGACGTAACTTACACTCACTCTCACCTTCCCAGTTATCTGCTATGGTTTCATCTTCGCTTCCTTCCTCTATACAGTTATCATACAGTTATCATATATGATGCTAACAGTGCTACTGATACTTTCTGTTCCACTCTGAAATCTTGTTTAGATACTTTCTACCCCTTATCTCTCAGGCCAGCCCGTACCACCCCTTCTGCCCCTTGGCTATCTGACGTTCTCCGCGAACATCGTTCTAAGCTCAGGGCTGCAGAGAGGATATGGCGCAAATCACAAAATCCTACTGACGTTAATTTATAACGATCACTCCTCTCTGACTTTTCTGCTGTCTCTACTGTTGAACATATTATCACAACAAAATTAACAATTCGCCTAACTCTCGCATGCTCTTTAAAACATTCTCCTCACTCCTTTGTCCTCCTTCATCAACTCTAACAGCTGACGACTTTGCCACATTCTTCATTAATAAAATTACTAACCTCACTGCACAATTCTCCACACCACAAACTGTCAAACACATCTTACCATCAAACATACACTCATTCACATCCTTCTCTCCACTCTCTGAGGCAGAAGTCTCTAAACTCATCATTTCCAGTCATCCTACTACTTGTCCGCTTGATCCTATTCCATCCCAACTCCTTCAAGCCATTTCTCCTGCAGAAGCCTTGCTCTCAGTTGTTAAAGCCCTAAAACTTGCAAGAGCAGCTTCCAAGTCTTCATTACTTTTTTTGCTGGATCTATCCGCTGCTTTTGATACGGTCAACCAACAGATCCTCCTGTCAACCCTATTGAGAAAGGGCATCTCAGGAACCGCACTCCAGTGGTTTGAGTCTTACCTCTCAGATAGATCCTTCAAGGTATCTTGGAGAGGTGAAGTATCCATGTCGTAACATCTAGCTACTGGGGTGCCCCAGGGCTCAGTCCTTGGACCACTTCTCTTCTCTGTCTACATGGCATCATTAGGTTCTGTCATTCAGAAACATGGCTTTTCATATCACTGCTATGCTGATGACACTCAACTCTACCTCTCATTCCATCCTGATGATCCAACGATAACTACTCGCATCTCAGCATGTATAACAGACATTTCTTGCTGGATGAAGGAACTGCTTGTAGTTTCAGCAAACCCATCACTTCATCACAATTTCACCTTCCAGTTAGGCTCATCAACCGTTACTCCTTCAAAAACAGCCAGAAACCTTGGAGTTGTGATTGATGATAAGCTGAATTTCTCAGACCACATTGCTAAAACTGCCCGGTCCTACAGATTTGCTTTATATAATATTAGGAAGATCAGGCCCTTTCTTTCGGAACATGCAACACAACTCTTTGTTCAAGCTCTTGTTCTGTCCAGACTTGACTATTGCAGTGCTCTCTTGGCAGGTCTTCCAGCCATTTCCATCAAACATCTACAATTAATCCAGAATGCTGCTGCAAGATTAATTTTTAATGAGCTGAAAAGAACGCACGTCACACCTCTGTTCATCAATTTGCACTGGCTACCAATAGCGGCTCGCATAAAATTCAAGGCATTAATGTTTGCATACAAAACCACCTTTGGCTCTGCACCCCTTTACCTAAATTCAGTACTTCAGACCTATGTGCCATCTAGAAGCTTGCGTTCTGCAAGTGAACGCCGCATTATTGTGCCATCCCAAAGAGGCACAAAATCACTTTCACAGACTTTTTCATTAACTGTTCCATTCTGGTGGAATGACCTGCCCAACTCAATCCGAGGAGCTGAATCCTTAGCCATCTTCAAGAAACGGCTAAAAAACCATCTCTTCCATCTTTATTTGACCCTCTAACTCTAGTATTCTCTTTTCTAATTTTATTTTATCTATCTGCCTTCTTTTATTACAAAAAACACACACACACACACACACACACACACACTTGACCCTCTATCAATTGCATATTTATTCTCTAACTGCTAGCTTTTCTTGAAAAACTAACACTAGCTTTCTTTTCTATATTCTATCTGCTTGTTTAAAAAAAAAAAAAAAGCAAACACCTTGCTACGTGTACTGCGTTTGGCTAACCGAGACTTGTCATAGCGCTTGCATGTTGTTGCTCTTTTGTTGGTTTTGATTGCTTCTGTTGTCTTCATTTGTAAGTCGCTTTGGATAAAAGCGTCTGCTAAATGACTAAATGTAAATGTGAAAATGTGAGTAATTTTAACAAAATAAGAGAGATCATACAAAATGCATGTTATTTTTTAATGAGTACTGTCCTAAGTAACATGTTTTACATAAAAGATGTTTACATTTAGTCCACAAGACAAAAAAATAGCTGAAATTATTAAAATAACCCCATGCAAATGTTTGTGAACCGTTGATTCTTAATAATGTGTGTGGTTACCTGGATGATCTACGTGATGGTTGTTTATGAGTCCCTTGTTTGTTCTGAACAGTTAAACTGAGCACTGTTCTTCAGAAAAATCCTCCATGTCCTGCGGAATCTTCAGGTTTCCAGCATCTTTTGCATATTTGAACCCTTTCCAGCAGTGACTGTATGATTTTGAGATCCATCTTTTCACACTGAGGACAATTGAGGGACTCAAACACAACTATTAAAAAAGGCTCAAACATTCACTGATGCTACAGAAGGAAACACTATGCATTAAGAGCCAGGGGTTGAAAACTTTTGAACAGGATGAAGATCTTTTGAAGTTAAATTTTTTAAATGATTTTTTTCTTATTTTGTAGAAATGTAATTTATTTCCATTTAGTACTGCCCTTCGGAAGCAACAGAAGATACTTGCATGTATCCCCCCCCCGGCTCTTAATGCATCGTATTTTCGTACATCGTAGGACCATCAGTAAATTTTTTAATAGTTGTGTTTGAGTCCCTCAATTGTCCTCAGTGTGAAAAGATGGATCTCAAAATCATACGGTCACTGCTGGAAAGGGTTCAAATATGCAAAATATGCTGGAAAACTGAAGATTCCGCAGGACATGGAGGATTTTTCTGAAGAACAGTGCTCAGTTTAACTGTTCAGAACAAAGGGACTCATGAACAACCATCACAAAACAAAAAACAGTCGTAGATCATCCAGGTAACCACACACAGTATTAAGAACCAACGGTTCACAAACTTTTGCATGGGGTTATTTTAAAAATTAATTTAAAATTAATTTAAAAATTAGTCTTGTGGACTAAA
The DNA here is from genome assembly GCA_039654775.1 of Spinibarbus caldwelli. Lineage (NCBI taxonomy): Eukaryota > Metazoa > Chordata > Actinopteri > Cypriniformes > Cyprinidae > Spinibarbus > Spinibarbus caldwelli. Next base: position 30,166,685 of record CM077251.1, read on the forward strand.
TGTAAACATATTTTATGTAAAATATCTTACTCAGGACAGTACTAAATAAAAAATAACATGCATTTTGTATGATCTCTCTTATTTTGTTAAAATTACTCACATTTTCACAGATTCTGCAAGGGGTTCACAAACTTTCAAGTGGCACTGTGTGTGTGTGTGTGTGTGTGTTTGTATGTATGTGTATATATATATATATATATATATATATATATATATATATATATATATATATATATATATATATCACTTTTCTACTAAATAGACACTCAAAATCCCATCATGCTTTTGAGCTAATTTTAGTGATTTACCCATTTAACATGGAATATGCTGCATAAAGTGTCTTTAAACATATTTTTGGGTTTGAAGTTAGAAAAAATAAATAAATCCAGTTTGGTGCAATGCCTTTTAGTCCATGTCAATTATATGCCAATTAGGCTGATATGTTAGATTCAGGAGTAAACTAGCATAACTAAAGACCTTATGTTTTAGTAGGAAATATGTTAGTGCATACTTTACCATTCAAAAGTCTTGAAAAGTTTTAGAAGAAATTCATTTTATTCAGAAAGGATACATTAAATTGAGCAAAAGTGTCAGTAAAGACATTTATAATGTTATAAAAGATTTGTATTTCAAAGAAATGCTTTCTATTCATCAAAGAATCCTGAAAAATAAAAAGCATTACAGGTTCCACAAAAATATTTGTCAGTTTTCAGTATTGATAATAATCAAAAATGTTTCTTGAGCAGCAAATCAACATATTAGAATGATTTCTGAAGGATCATGTGACATTGAAGACTGGAGTAATGATGCTGAAAATTCAGATTTGATCACAGCAATCAATAATGTTTTACCATATATTAACATAGAAAACAGTTATTTTAAATTGTAATAATATTTTACAATATTACTATTTTGCTGTATTTGTAAATAACATATTTAGTAAATAAACAAATGTTAGTTAACTAAGATGAAGCAAATATACCAGAGACAATAGTCACTTTTCCTTGCTCTTGGTGTTTTAACTCCATTTAACAGTGAGTGAAGCAGAAACTAAAGCTTTCTGATTTACAGGGCGATGCAGTGAAAGATCTCATGCAACGTTTTTTGGGCGACCAGGCAGCAATGAAGAGACAGGTGCTCTCGGCCAACTCAGTGGAGCAGAACTTCCTGGGTCTCAAGCGGCTAATAGTGAGTAGCAGATCATATTTATTCCTTCATGGAGTTCTTCACATGTTCCTAATTTTTGAATCAGACTCTTGTCTTTTTTGTGTTATGGCTGGGATATTTTAAAAGGAGAGTTGTGGCATTTATAGCAGAGGTCCACTTTTTGTACTTGTTCACCATCTCCATTTCTTTTTGAGTTTCATGACTGTCCAAACTAACTTGCGGCAACTAGCGTTGATTTGACCTGGACTGGAAATCATTAAAACCCTGCACTGTGATGTATTCCAGCCATTAACTGGCAAAGCAGCAGTGTTTCTCTGAGACTAGTGCAGGACAGACAATCAAAATATAGTATAGTCACTCACAATATAGTTATTTGAATTGAATCCTGAATTGAATCCTCTCAGCAAAAACCTAATAGGATTTTTCCATTGGCTTTTGGGTTATTGCAGAACATAAACTCTGTTACCAGCAAAAGTTTATGATTCTTACATGTTTTGTCCATCATGATCTTCACAAATGAACACAATTTATGAATTTTCTTTGAAACCTAAATACAATTGGCAGAAGTAAAAAGCTAAACGCAGAACTGGAAGTACTAATAAGAAGTTGTTTCCAGGTTTTGACCTACAAAAATATGTCATCCCTGCAGAACTCTATTGAGAAAATAGTTGCATTCAAGCATTTAAGTGTTTTCGTTTTCTGTTGAATCTGATTATATAAAGTCTGCACTAGTCCTTTCAGTCCAATCAATTTCATTCTGGTTGATCAATTGAGGTGTTTGCATAAAGATTTTTTCAGTTCGATTGAGCCACCAATCTGAAAATAAATGGATTATTTGAGTGATGCTGATGTTGCTTAATTTTATATCACTAGCAAAATCATCACACACATAAACAGTATATATGAGAAATACTCAGTATATCAATTATATACATGGTATATCCCATAATATTGCCCATCTCTGTCTGAGATCGCGTGTGTGTGCAGTGCTGTATGGGGCAGCATGAAGTATCAGCTGGAGCTCTAGGGGCCCAAAATTACTGCCTCACTGATTTACCTCTGAACAGACAGAAAGGCCTTGCCCGCTGTGCCCACGTCCTTCACCGAATGACAAGGGTACACTGCATGTGTGTGTGTATCTCCAGCATTAGTGCTGAGCCTGTGGAAGCTTGAGCTCTAATCCCCAGATCCTGGACTTCACAGACCAGATCAAGCAGCTCTGGAGCAGAAAAACATGTGCAAGACACACACAGAAGATCAGTCCTCTGAATATAGTGAGGCATTCACAGGCAGTGTGCTGTATCACTCTTAAAGACCCTATATGTGTTAACAAATACATTTGCATTCATGCATTTGGAAGATGCTTTTATCTAAAGTGACTCACATTTCATCCAAAGTGTACATTCATTAGTTCTTGCATTCCCTGGGAATCAAACCCATGAACATGGTGTTGATAGTGTCATGCATTACTGCTTGAGCAAAAGCAATCATATATGTTTGTGTTCCCCTGACCAAAAAAAAAAAATAATAATAATAATTGCCTAAATCATTTGCAGTTAATTGCAAACATTGACATTGACATGTCCCATCTAAACTTGCTGTTTTAGTAGGAAATATGGACAGAAAACTAAACTCGTCAAGCCATTTCAATTTTTTTATATCCCTAAATTACCCTTCAAAAAGGTTATGTAAGATGTGCTTCCAAATACCGTCATTTTCTGGTTCACTTCATCTGTTTGGCTCTTCCTTGGGGTGTATATTACACTACAAACCCACTTACATAGATAAGGGAGAAGCGCCACTGTGTGTTTCTTATGCTGTTTTGTATGTGTAAGAATTTACACATAGTATGTCTGCTAGCGTCTAACTGTCAGGCTCATTCATGTAATTTATTACATTATTAATACAGGAGTTTTTTTTTTTCATGAGGGTCAGTCATCAGTTTGAATGAGTCTTTAAATTAATTTAAATCATTCATAAAATTGTGCTTTAGCTGAAATAATCATGCAAAAAAGTTACAACAGTTACAGTAATTAAGACTAGTAACTAGTAGCCAGGGATATATTGGCACCACAGGCACACATTTTGAGATTTGGGGGTATTTTGCAGACTAGTGGAAAGAACACATCCAAAATTCACATTTTTAGATGTTTATCTACTTATCTATTTGTTTATCTATCTTTATCTATTTGCGTCTGTCGATTTCAATTCCAATACATGTATTTAAAGGCTGTGAGTTTTTCATCCTGCACAGAGTCAGAAATCTGTATTTCATTAGCACTTACATACACCAAACTTTACAGTTTTATTCCGATCTAATTCTGAAGGATTTTACATAGAGGGATTTTTTTCTTCTTATTTTTGTAAAAAGTGGTACGTAAAATGTGTGGTAAAAAGAGAAATCCAGATTCTCTCTGTTAAAACCTTATAATACTTTATATATAAACAAATCGACACACATGGAGTGACGGATAACTTTTGACTAATTTTGCACTGTGCAATGGAAAAAGCGCAGTGAAAAGTTTGGAAAGGTTTGTTGAATAACATTTGTCATGAGCCTTATGGATTTAGTATAACTGGATGTGTGTGTGTGTGTGTGTGTGTGTGTGTGTGTGTGTGTGTGTGTGTGTGTGTGTGTGTGTGTGTGTGTGTGTGTGTGTGTGTGCTGAAAAACACTGGGGGAAGTCGTGGCCTAATGGTTAGAGAGTTGGACTCGTACCCTAAAGGTTGCGGGTTCGAGTCTCGGGCCGGCAGGAATTGTAGGTGGGAGGAGTGAGTGTACAGCGCTCTCTCCACCCTCAATACCACGACTGAGGTGCCCTTGAGCAAGGCACCGAACCCCCAACTGCTCCCCGGGCGCCGCAGCATAAAAATGGCTGCCCACTGCTCTGGGTGTGTGTTCACGGTGTGTGTGTGTGTGTGCACTTTGGATGGGTTAATTGCAGAGCACAAATTCTGAGTATGGGTCACCATACTTGGCCACATGTCACTTCACTTCCTGACACAACACATACCTCTCCACATGTCATTTTTCAACATAACTTACCCTCACTCTCACCCTCCCGGCTATCTACTATGGTTTCATCTTCGCTTCCTCCCCCTAAACAGTTACCATCTCTTGATGCTAACAGTGCTACTGATACTTTCTGTTCCACTCTGACATCTTGTTTAGAACCTTTCTGCTCCTTATCTTCCAGGCCAGCCCGTACCACCCCTTCTGCCCCTTGGCTATCTGATGTTCTCCGCGAACATCATTCTATGCTCAGGGCTGCAGAAAGGGTATGGCACAAATCACAAAATCCTACTGACCTAAATTTATATCGATCACTCCTCAATGACTTCTCTGCTAATGTCTCCACTGCTAAAAGGACATACTATCACGACAAAATTAACAATTCGCCTAACTCTCGCATGCTCTTTAAAACATTTTCCTCCCTCCTTTGTCCTCCACCTCCCCCTCCTTCATCAACTCTAACAGCTGACGACTTTGCCACATTCTTCATTAATAAAATTACAAACCTCACTGCACAGTTCTCCACACCACAAACTGTCAAACACATCTTACCATCAAACATACACTCATTCACGTCCTTCTCTCCACTCTCTGAGGCAGAAGTCTCTAAACTCATCCTTTCCAGTCATCCTACTACTTGTCCGCTTAATCTTATTCCATCCCAACTCCTTCAAGCCGTTTTCCTGCAGTTGTACCTGCACTCACTCACATCGTTAGCACATCTCTTCACACTGGAGTTTTTCCCTCAGCATTTAAACAGGCTCGTATAACCCCACTTCTCAAGAAACCCACTCTTAACCCAACTCTTTTAGGGAACTACAGACCAGTTTCCCTTCTACCTTTCATTGCAAAAACACTTGAACGAGTTGTGTTCAACCAAGTCTCTGCCTTTCTCACACAGAACAACCTCCTGGACAGCAACCAATCTGGCTTCAGAAGTGGACATTCGACCGAAACTGCCTTGCTCTCAGTTGTTGAAGCCCTAAGACTTGCAAGAGCGGCTTCCAAGTCTTCATTACTTATCTTGCTGGATCTGTCCACTGCTTTTGATACAGTCAACCAACAGATCCTCCTGTCAACCCTATTGAGAAAGGGCATCTCAGGAACCGCACTCCAGTGGTTTGAGTCTTACCTCTCAGATAGATCCTTCAAGGTATCTTGGAGAGGTGAGGTATCCAAGTCGCAACATCTAGCTACAGGGGTGCCTCAGTGCTCAGTTCTTGGACCACTTCTCTTCTCTGTCTACATGGCATCACTAGGTTCTGTCATTCAGAAACATGGCTTTTCATATCACTGCTATGCTGATGATACTCAACTCTACCTCTCATTCCATCCTGATGATCCGACGATACCTGCTCGCATCTCAGCATGTCTAACAGACATTTCTTGCTGGATGAAGGACCATCACCTTCAACTCAACCTAGCTAAGACAGAACTGCTTGTAGTTTCAGCAAACCCGTCACTTCATCACAATTTCACCTTTCAGTTAGGCTCATCAACAATAACTCCTTCAAAAACAGCCAGAAATCTTGGAGTTGTGATCGATGATAAGCTGAATTTCGCAGATCACATTGCTAAAACTGCCCAGTCATGCAGATTTGCTTTATACAGTATTAGGAAGATCAGGCCCTTTCTTTCGGAACATGCAACACAACTCCTTGTTCAAGCTCTTGTTCTCTCCAGACTAGACTATTGCAATGCTCTCTTGGCAGGTCTTCCAGCCAATTCCATCAAACCACTACAATTAATCCAAAATGCCGCTGCAAGATTAATCTTTAATGAACCAAAAAGAACGCACATCACACCTCTGTTCATCAATTTGCACTGGCTACCAATAGCTACTCGCATAAAATTCAAGGCATTAATGTTTGCCTACAAAATCACCTCTGCCTCTTGACCCCTTTACCTAAATTCAGTACTTCAGACCTATGTGCCCTCTAGAAGCTTCCGTTCTGCAAGTGAACTACAGTTGACTGTTCCCATCTGGTGGAATGACCTGCCCAACTCAATCCGAGCAGCTGAATCCTTAGCCATCTTCAAGAAACGGCTAAAAACACATCTCTTCCATCTTTATTTGACCCTCTAACTCTTGCACTCTCTATTCTAATTCTATTTTATCTATCTGTCTTCTTTTTATTAAAAAAAAAAAATAATAACCACACACACTTGACCCTCTATCAATTGCATATTTATTCTCTAAATGCTTGTTTTTCTTGAAAAACTAACACTAGCTTTCTTTTTTTCTATTCTGTCTACTTGTTTTCTTTAAAAAAAAAAAGAATAAAAAAAAACTTGCTACGTATACTGCGTTAGACTAACCGAGACTCGTCATAGCGCTTGCATGTTGTTGCTCTTTTGTTGGTTTTGATTGCTTCTATTGTCCTCATTTGTAAGTCGCTTTGGATAAAACCGTCTGCTAAATGACTAAATGTATGTATATATATACAGCTGCATCTCAATAAATTAATGTCGTGGAAAAGTTCATTTATTTCAGTAATTCAACTCAAATTGTGAAACTCGTGTATTAAATAAATTCAATGCACACAGACTGAAGTAGTTTAAGTCTTTGGTTATTTTAATTGTGGTGATTTTGGCTCATATTTAACAAAAACCAACCAATTCACTGTCTCAACAAATTAGAATATGGTGACATGCAAATCAGCTAATCAACTCAAAACACCTGAAAAGGTTTCCTGAGCCTTCAAAATGGTCTCTAAGTTTGGTTCACTAGGCTACACAATCATGAGGAAGACTGCTGATCTGACAGCTGTCCAGAAGACAATCATTAACACCCTTCACAAGGAGGGTAAGCCACAAACATTCATTGCCAGAGAAGCTGGCTGTTCACAGAGTGCTGTATCCAAGCATGTTAACAGAAAGTTGAGTGGAAGGAAAAAGTGTGGAAGAAAAAGATGCACAACCAACCGAGAGAACCGCAGCCTTATGAGGATTATCAAGCAAAATCGATTCAAGAATTTGGGTGAATTTCACAAGAAATGGACTGAGGCTGGGGTCAAGGCATCAAGAGCCACCACACACAGACATGCCAAGGAATTTGGCTACAGTTGTTGTATTCCTCTTGTTAAGCCACTCTTGAACCACAGACAACGTCAGAGGCGTCTTACCTGGGCTAAGGAGAAGAAGAACTGGACTGTTGCCCAGTGGTCCAAAGTCCTCTTTTCAGAGGAGAGCAAGTTTTGGATTTCATTTGGAAACCAAGGTCCTAGAGTCTGGAGGAAGGGTGGAGAAGCTTATAGCCCAAGTTGCTTGAAGTCCAGTGTTAAGTTTCCACAGTCTGTGATGATTTGGGGTGCAATGTCATCTGCTGGTGTTGGTCCATTGTGTTTTTTGAAAACCAAAGTCACTGCACCCATTTACCAAGACATTTTGGAGCACTTCATGCTTCCTTCTGCTGACCAGCTTTTTAAAGATGCTGATTTCATTTTCCAGCAGGATTTGGCACCTGTCCACACTGCCAAAAGCACCAAAAGTTGGTTAAATGACCATGGTGTTGGTGTGCTTGACTGGCCAGCAAACTCACCAGACCTGAACCCCATAGAGAATCTATGGGGTATTGTCAAGAGGAAAATAAGAAACAAGAGACCAAAAAATGCAGATGAGTTGAAGGCCACTGTCAAAGAAACCTGGGCTTCCATACCACCTCAGCAGTGCCACAAACTGATCACCTCCATGCCACGCCGAATTGAGGCAGTAATTAAAGCAAAAGGAGCCCCTACCAAGTATTGAGTACATATACAGTAAATGAACATACTTTCCAGAAGGCCAACAATTCACTAAAAATGTTTTTTTTTTTTTTTTTTTTTTTTTTTTTTTTTTTATTGGTCTTATGAAGTGTTCTAATTTGTTGAGATAGTGAATTGGTGGGTTTTTGTTAAATATGAGCCAAAATCATCACGATTAAAAGAACCAAAAACTTAAACTACTTCAGTCTGTGTGCACTGAATTTATTTAATACACGAGTTTCACAATTTGAGTTGAATTACTGAAATAAATTAACTTTTCCACAACATTCTAATTTATTGAGATGCACCTGTATATGTGTGTGTGTGTGTGTATATATATATATATATATATATATATATATATAAGTGGACAGCACATTCCAGGGCCCAGTTTATGGCGGGGCCCCTCTCTGACCACAATAGTGGACAAAGGTTTGCTACATTTTGATTGGATCTTGGTGGACTAACATTAGCTAACTGTCCAACGCCATCAGATAAAGATGCCAGGTCAACAGCCAGACACCTCTTAGAGGGCAAGAAGAAGACCTTTGGTACAAAGCCCGGGAAGAACAGGACTTCCTATTGGTCAAAATGCAGTTACTGCGCTTCACCCACCAACAGACTGATTCTTCAGGTTTTGGCCTGTGACCGCCATAAAAATTCCTTAGGACCTCTGGACACAGCAGCAGTGAATGAAACAAAGAGAGAGATCACAGAGTTCCATCCAAATCCATTCATAACTATGTTTTCAAACCTTAAAACTGATGCACACTACAACACACGCATCTCATAATTATTCAGAGAAATAAGTATTCTCAGTGACAGCGATGTGTAGTGCAACATCTTACACAAACTCAGCTGTTAATGGACAAATGAATGCATGCATGACAGTTCAATCTTCTTCCATCGTGTTTGGACTTAATGTGTTCGTAACATTGCCAAAGGTATTCTGGTTGTGGTTTGGTAAGTGAATGATGCATTGGTAAAACTTTAGTGACACTTTTCTAAATATGTGTTTGGACTATGCAAATAAGTTCCATAGCTGGAAAGAAGGGTGGGCCACATCGTGTCCCCCCTCTCTGATGGAAATAGCCAATCACAGCCTGGAAACGGAGAAGTGCCAGATTGCAATCTCCTCCTCATCGGAAAGGGATAAAGGTACGTTCCCAAAAGACATTCCTTGTTCTGAGTCTGAGTCCCGTAAGGGAAGGGACAGTAACAGACACATTCGTTCTGAGTCTGAGTACTGCAATGGAAAAGACGTTAACAGATACACTGTTCTGGATCTGAGTCTCCGGCCTGCAAGGGTGAGACACTAACAGATCAACCATTTCTGAGTCTCCAGCCTGTGAGGGAGAGACTGCAACAGATCAACCTCCGTTCTGAGTCTCTGGCACGTCCAGGAGACACCAACAGATCAATACGTTCTGAACCTCTAGCCCGTGAGTGAGTAGGCAATAACAAATACCAAGTCCTGAGTCTCCAGCTTTGAGGCAGCAACAGATACGACCACGTTCTGAGCCTTCAGCCTGCGAGGAAAGAGATAATCTACGTTCAGACTTCATTCAGAGTCTTCGTCCAGCAAGACAACAACAGATGCAGCACATCCTGAGTCTCCATCCTAGAGAGACAAAGCGGATCGACCAAATTCTGAGTCTCTAGCCCAGAGAGGCAGAAGACACACAGACATTTGCAACAAGCTTAAGCTCCGGAAAGCAAACCTTCACTCCAAGGTACCTTTGCTTGCGTGTTCCAGGCTAAGGACTTTCTGCACCTACTTCAGGGTCACATCTGCGTGTTCCAGATTTTAGGACCCTTTGGTGTGCCAGGAGATCAGCATCCTCCAGCGCTTCGTGTTCAAGGCTGTCGAAACAAATTCCTGCACCTTTCCCCACTGCACTTTCCCCACTTTCCTTTCCAACCGGACTGCTCATTCAACCACAGAGAACGTAACTATCACCTATCCAAACCTCTTCCAGAGACCTTGGCATTGTTGTGTATTATCAGTATATGATTTTTCTAATTGACATTAGATGTTATACAGCTGACTGTAGTTTATAGCAAATCTTTCATGTACAAACCCGATTCCAAAAAAGTTGGGACACTGTACAAATTTTGAATAAAAAAGGAATGCAATAATTTACAAATCTCATAAACTTATATTTTATTCACAATAGAATATAGATAACATATCAAATGTTGAAAGTGAGACATTTTGAAATGTCATGCCAAATATTGGCTCATTTTGGATTTCATGAGAGCTACACATTCCAAAAAAGTTGGGACAGGTAGCAATAAGAGGCCGAAAAATTTAAATGTACATATAAGGAACAGCTGGAGGACCAATTTGCAACTTATTAGGTCAATTGGCAATGTGATTGGGTATAAAAAGAGCCTCTCAGAGTGGCAGTGTCTCTCAGAAGTCAAGATGGGAAGAGGATCACCAATTCCCCCAATGCTGCGGCGAAAAATAGTGGAGCAATATCAGAAAGGAGTTTCTCAGAGAAAAATTGCAAAGAGTTTGAAGTTATCATCATTTACAGTGCATAATATCATCCAAAGATTCAGAGAATCTGGAACAATCTCTGTGCGTAAGGGTCAAGGCCGGAAAACCATACTGGATGCCCGTGATCTTCGGGCCCTTAGACGGCACTGCATCACATACAGGAATGGTACTGTAATGGAAATCACAACATGGGCTCAGGAATACTTCCAGAAAACATTGTCGGTGAACACAATCCACCGTGCCATTCGCCGTTGCCGGCTAAAACTCTAGGTCAAAAAAGAAGCCATATCTAAACATGATCCAGAAGCGCAGGCGTTTTCTCTGGGCCAAGGCTCATTTAAAATGGACTGTGGCAAAGTGGAAAACTGTTCTGTGGTCAGACGAATCAAAATTTGAAGTTCTTTTTGGAAAACTGGGACGCCATGTCATCCGGACTAAAGAGGACAAGGACAACCCAAGTTGTTATCAGCGCTCAGTTCAGAAGCCTGCATCTCTGATGGTAAGGGGTTGCATGAGTGCGTGTGGCATGGGCAGCTTACACATCTGGAAAGGCACCATCAATGCTGAAAGGTATATTCAAGTTCTAGAACAACATATGCTTCCATCCAGACGTCGTCTCTTTCAGGGAAGACCTTGCATTTTCCAACATGACAATGCCAGACCACATACTGCATCAATTACAACATCATGGCTGCGTAGAAAAAGGATCCGGGTACTGAAATGGCCAGCCTGCAGTCCAGATCTTTCACCCACAGAAAACATTTGGTGCATCATAAAGAGGAAGATGCGACAAAGAAGACCTAAGACAGTTGAGCAACTAGAAGCCTGTATTAGACAAGAATGGGACAACATTCCTATTCCTAAACTTGAGCAACTTGTCTCCTCAGTCCCCAGACGTTTGCAGACTGTTATGAAAAGAAGAGGGGATGCCACACAGTGGTAAACATGGCCTTGTCCCAACTTTTTTTGAGATTTGTTGATGCCATGAAATGTAAAATCAACTTATTTTTCCCTTAAAATGATACATTTTCTCAGTTTAAACATTTGATATGTCATCTCAGAATCAGAATCAGAATGAGCTTTATTGGCTAGGTATGCTTACACATACGAGGAATTTGTTTTAGTGACAGAAGCTCTACAGTGCAACAGAAAGACAGCAACAGGACAGGACACAGATAATAAAAGAATAATATACAAATATATGCCAATGTACAAATAGCAAAAACACAATATATAATATAGACAATTATGGTGTACAGGTCTGATATGTGCAAATCTGAAATGAAAAAATAAGTATGTGTGTTGAATAAATAATTTATAATAGTGTTGTGTGTTCCACGTTTAATGTCAAGTGTTCATGAGATGGATTGCCTGAGGGAAGAAACTGTTCCTGCGTCTGGTCGTTCTGGTGCTCAGAGCTCTGTAGCGTCGACCAGACGGTAACAGTTCAAAGAGGGAGTGTGCTGGATGTGAGGGGTCCAGAGTGATTTTGCCAGCCCTTTTTCTCACTCTGGATGAGTACAGTTCTTGGAGAGTGGGGGGAGGGTTGTACCAATGATTCGCTCAGCAGACCGGACTACCCTCTGTAGTCTTCTGAGGTCAGATTTGGTAGCTGAGCTGAACCAGACAGTTATTGAAGTGCAGAGGACGGATTCAATGATGGCGGAGTAGAACTGTTTCAGCAGCTCCTGTGGCAGGTTGAACTTCCTCAGCTGGCGAAGGAAGTACAACCTCTGCTGGGCCTTTTTCACAATGGACTCAATGTGATTGTCCCACTTCAGGTCCTGGTAGATGGTGGTGCCCAGGAATCTGAATGACTCCGCTGCAGTCACAGTGCTGTTCATGATGGTGAGTGGGGGGAGAGCAGGGGGGTTTCTCCTGAAGTCCACGATCATCTCCACAGTTTTGAGCGTGTTGAGCTCCAGGTTGTTAAGACTGCACCAGACAGCCAGCTCCTTAACCTCCTGTCTGTAGGCAGACTCGTCACCGTCCTGGATGAGGCAAATCAGTGTGGTGTCGTCTGCAAACTTCAGGAGCTCGACAGAGGGGTCTTTAGAGGTGCAGTCGTTAGTGTACAGGGAGAAGAGCAGTGGGGAGAGAACACAACCCTGAGGAGCTCCAGTGCTGATCGTACGGGTGCTGGATGTGTATTTTCCCAGCCTCACTAGCTGCTGCCTGTCTGTCAGGAAGTTGTTGATCCACTGACAGACGGAGGTGGGGATAGAGAGCTGAGTTAGTTTATTCTGAAGGGTGTCCGGGATGATGGTGTTAAATGCGGAGCTGAAGTCTACGAACAGGATCCTCACATAAGTCCCTGGTCTGTCCAGATGCTGCAGGATGAAGTGCAGTCCCATGTTGACTGTATCATCCTCAGACCTGTTTTCTCTGTAGGCAAACTGCAGGGGGTCCAGTAAGGGTCCATTGGAGGCCTTCAGATAAGCCAAAACCAGTCTTTCAAATGATTTCATGACCACAGACGTTAGAGCCACAGGTCTGTAGTCATTAAGTCCAGTAATTTTGGGTTTCTTTGGGACGGGGATGATGGTGGAGTGTTTGAAGCATGAGGGGACTTCGCACAGCTCCGGAGATCTGTTGAAGATCTGTGTGAAGACGGGGGCCAGCTGGTCAGCACAGATTTTTAGGCAGGCTGGTGACACACCGTCTGGGCCTGGTGCTTTCCTTCTTTTGTTCTTCCTGAAGACCTGGCGCACCTCATCTTCGCTGATCTGAATTGCAGGTGTGGGGGAGAGGGGGGTTGCTGGAGGTGTGAATGGTTGTGTGGAGAGGTGTTCAGGGCGGGTGTGGGGTGTTTTTTCAAACCTGCAATAGAACTCATTCAGATCGTCTGCCAGTTGTTGATTCTCCAGAGTGCTGGGGGATGGTGACTTGTAACTGGTGATTTCTTTCATACCTTTCCACACTGAAGCAGAATCGCCGGAAGATAATTTTTTCCTTAGCTTGCCGGAATAATTCCTCTTTGCCACTCTGATCTCCTTTTCCAGTGTGTATTTGGCCTGTTTATACAAGACTTTATCCCCCTTTCTGTAAGCATCTTCTGTGGCCTGACGGAGCTGTCTGAGTTTTGCAGTGAACCATGGTTTGTCATTATTGTAAGTTAGATGAGTCTTGGTAGGAATGCACATATCCTCACAGAAACTGATATAAGATGTTATAAGATGTCTCTGTGAGCTCATCCAGATCATTTGCGGCAGCTTCAAAAACAGTCCAATCAGTAAGAGAGAAACAGGCTTATAAAACCCGCTCTGTTTCATTAGTCCATCTTTTAACAGTTCTTAATACAGGTTTTTCAGATTTGAGTTTCTGCCTGTAGGTCGGTATAAGATGAACCAAACAGTGATCAGAGAGTCCTAAAGCTGCTCATGGAACAGAGTGATATGCATCCTTTATCGCTGTGTAACAGTGATCCAATATATTACTGTCTCTGGTGGGACATGTGATGTGCTGTCTGTATTTTGGCAGTTCGCGGGAGAGATTTGCTTTATTAAAGTCCCCCAGAATGATTAAAACAGAGTCCGGGTGTTGTTGCTCAGTCTCTGTGATCATATCAGCGAGTTTCTGTAAAGCGTAGCTCACGTGCGCTTGCGGAGGAATGTAAACACTCACGAGAATGAACGAGCAAAACTCCTGCGGCGAGTAGAAAGGCTTGCAGTTAATGAAGAGCGTTTCTAGATCAGAACAGCACATCTTCTTTAACACAGTTACATCTGTACACCACCTCTCATTGATGTAAAAGCATGTCCTGCCACCGCGCGATTTCCCTGTTGATTCTGCGTCGCGATCTGCTCTAAACAGCTGAAAGCTCGGCAGATGAAGCGCGCTCTCCGGAATGGCGTCGTTCAGCCAGGTTTCCGTGAAACACAGAGCAGCAGAGTTTGAAAAGTCCCTGTTTGTCTGGGAGAGCAGAAGGAGTTCGTCCGTTTTGTTGGGTAGAGAGCGGAGATTCGCCAGATGGATGCTAGGCAACGCCGTTCTAAATCCGCGCTGTCTGAGCTTCACGAGCGCGCCGGCTCGCTTCCCCCGTCTGCGCATCCTGAAGCGTTCGACCAGAGCTACGGCTCCGCCAACTACAATGTCCAGCAAAACGTCCGAATAATCAAAAACCGGTAAAAGATTTTGTGGTGTGTTCTGCCGAATGTTCAGCAGATCATCCCTAGTAAAACTGATGGTGTTTGAGAAACAAAAAACAGGAAAAACGAACAAAAACAGTACAAACACTGAAGAGCAAAGCACAGTAGCTGCCATGTGCGGCGCCATCTTAGATTGTGTCTATGTCTATGTTGTATTCTGATCTGTTGTATTCTGAATAAAATATTGAAATTTGAAACTTCCACATCATTGCATTCTGTTTTTATTCACAATTTCTACAGTGTCCCAACTTTTTTGGAATCGGGTTAGTATTTGTTTTATGCATAATAAGGTTCTTCATCTTATTTCTTTCAGAGTAGCAACAGTTTATCTTTCCAGATAACGTAGCTCTGACATAGCAACATCCAACATAATCACTTGCATTTTATGCATCTTATGCACTTTATTCCTTTTCCATTCATGGTATTCATTTAGTAGTTGTTGATTACTCTTGTCTATCTTTTGTTAATAAAATTTATTTTATTACACTTGTGTCTTCCTTGTGTTGATAATGCAGTCAGGTTCTACAAGTTAGGTATCCCACCAATCTTTCTTATGTGATGTACTCCTAACCAAACCTTAAGTGACACGTGATCCAAAAATCATAAGGTCACCTGTGACGTGAGTACACATCACTACACTATTTCGCCCCCTTAGGTTGGCGAAAGCAAAATTCACTACTATATACATATATATATATATATATATATATATATATATGTATATATATATATATATATATGTGTGTGTGTGTGTGTGTGTGTGTGTGTGTACATAGGACGTTTAAGGTATAGCTGTTGAAATAGTCTGAGACTGGGACTAGTGTAGAAGTGTAGAAGTACATGCTGATCTAGATCTGTCATCCCCAGAGAGAAGAGATGTGTGTGTCTGTACAGCTGGTGTCAGACAGAGAGGAGAGTCTCAAACACAGCGCGTGCCGTTCACCTAAACCTGAGAGAAAATCACTCATTCTGCAGAAGACCGAGGTCTCAACCACCCCTGTTTCCCCTTGTCTGCTCATTTCTCTCTTTTATTCTCTTTCTCTTCTGATCTGGCTCTTGTCTTCTCCGTACGGGGTTCCAGCGATTATTTTTGGCTCTGAATCAGTCTTATTTCTCGCGGCACCATCCTGACTTCCTCTCCAGCTGTTCAAAATAATGTTACTCCAGCTTATTTTTATGCCCACAAAGGACTGAATCTCACACTTCATCTCTCGGTTCAGTTTAGACAGTTAATGTATTTGCAAAAGATAACTAACATTGCATTTACATTGAAACAATCATTGTGAGGTTGAAGGTTGACTGTTTAAATGTGACAGGATTTACGTCCAGGGTGAAGTTACATCCAGTTTTGTGGTTAATCTGTTTAAAGTGAAACAAATACTAAATAGATAGGACAAAACTGGCTGCAAAAGTGCAAAAATAAACATTTCCTTCAATTATTTTGGATTAATCTCTTCAAGGTTTTGACCTGTGTTTGTGTGCATCTTCTGCTCCTTCTGTTTTTGTTTGTTTGTCCTTACCCACGCTGTCAGATATAAAAATCAAATATTTATAAATATCACAAATCTAGTGTTCAATTTGATGAATGAATTAACTGAGACTACACAGAGAAAAAAATGGTTTAGGATTGACTTACATTGTCACTCAGAAATTGCTAATTGCTCAGATTCATTTAAAAAATAATTGCAAAGAAACAGCAAGTAGCATTGAATTAAACATGAAATTAGAAAGACTCAAATAGTATCTTCTTGTAAAACATACTCCAATAATCTTTGTTTTATTTACAACTTCAAAAAATATATATTTTTTACAGTGTTCAAAATAGTTCAGGATGAAGACTGACTTCATCACTTCATCATTTCATGCTTGATTTTAATAATGATTCATTAAATATCTGATGTGTTGATGAGAAGTCAAGCTGTGAAAGCTTATAAATGTTCAAATCAACCTGCATAGTAGTGATGTTCCTTTACTGTCTCAAACTGACACAGAAAGCAGAGAGAGAGGTCTGAAATCAGTATAAATTTCATAAATAAACAAATAAATCCAAAGAAAGTCATTGACCTAAAATGGACTACATTGCTTTTTTGCAATATAAATTAAATGAATTTGATTTTAACATGAATTAATGGAATATACTGGATTTTTTTTTCTATAACATGGCAAAGCTAATTAGTAATTAGCTGTTACTTGATTCATCAGCATTTCGACTCTGCATCACAAAGTCCATCATTCAGCCTGGATCTCTGCTGACATTGGGCGATGATGCTTGCCTGTTGGGTCATTTGTTTTCCCATTGCATTCAGATTAGTGCTGGCCTTCAGATCATGAGGAATGTTTGGTTGATGGTCTATCACCACGAACTATATGTGAACATTCATTTTCATATTCGTAGATTTGTCTGTAACAGATCCTGTCGGTGATGATAATGTTGTGACAACAGCATCAGCTTTCTGTAGCATGTAGAAAGTGCTGCTGGTTAGCATGGGTTAAACTTTCAATGATTAACCTCATTGCATCAGGGTCTAGCACAGTCTTCTTTAGTCTTGCTGGTTGCTTGACCTCATTGCTGCATTCTTGCCTCTTTACGATTTGCCACTAGGTTTCTGATGCGTCTGTATGTGCTCAGACTCTGATCAGCCTTCTTTCTTTCCAGAAGCTTCTGTTTGCTCAGAAAAGCTAACAAGGGAAACAGAAAATTGTTGTTGTTGTCAGTTGTTTCTCCAGAAATGAGGGGACCATGGTGGTCAATATCAGGAAACAGTGCTATTGTGTGCTGTGACTTACCCATATAATGTACAGAATTTACTGAACTTGGATCAGATTTTATGAGAACACCAGCCAATTCATCACTGCTCCACTGTATAGAATTAATAAAAATGAGTACATATTTATTGAAATTAAATGTGATGCTTTTATTTTCTATGTATGCTTTTTTTAACCATTCTTAATTCTGAATGTTGTACAACTCTGGTGATTAGCCATTTTTTACACTGATGTTTGGTTTGTTGCTGTTATGTGCGGGGGCTGAAGGAAACAGGCTGAGTCGTGGATCTTAGTGCAGGTAAAGTTTAATAGAAAGACTAAGTGGACAAAGAACTGGAAACACTAGGAGACGGAGAACCAAAACACGGGCAGACAACAGCATACTAACATTTCAACAACTGACAAAACACAAGTGAAACGCAAGGGCTATTTATACACAGGGGAACAAGCTAACAAGATAACAAGGGGGCGTGGTAAATGGGAAACACTTCAACATATAAGTCCAAACAGGGCACAGAGAACATGTAACAGTTGTCATAGTGTTTGAATAGTGTTCCTCATCTGTTCCTTGATATACTTGTTATCATGAGTGTACATTAAAATTGAAATGAATTGAATTGAAATACACTTAATTTTCCACAAGGGGAGATGTGTCTTGGATAAGGTGCATTTACACTAACAATATGGATCCTTAAAAAAATAAATACAAGAATAACAAACAATACTAAGTTAAAAACAATACATCTGGACATACAAAAAAAAAAAACAACAACAAAAAAACATAGCCTTCTCATTCCTTGCTTACAAAGGTGTTATATTTCTGTTCCCGTTTTATATTATATTACCTTCCTTCGCATTATCTTGTGTTTTTGTGATAAAAGTATGTAAATTAGCACTGTCAATCGATTAAAAAAAAAACTAATCACACATTTTTTTAATTCACACATTTTTATTGCAATAATTTCACATTCAATCTTCAAGCTAATGTAGATACAACATATATTTTTAATATTTGTTTAATAGCATCTATTTATGACTGAAGGCGAGTATCACTGATACCAATACTACTGATATCTCTAGGAAATTGTTCTTTTTTTCCTAATATTTAACCATTGATTATAATAATCAATGGTTAAATAATAAATATTTACTATACTAACATTACAGTTTAACTGAGCTACCAATTTTAACATTTATTAGACTTTAAAAAATAACAATAACTAATTTATGTGAACTTAAAACCATCTTCACATAAACCCATTATAATAAATGTCATATTTACATGTGCCCTTCAGCAAGTAGGAAATATACAGAAATTGAAGTTATCAAACACTAAATTCTAAATTAAATACAGTTGAATCCTTAAAGCTGCAAAAAAAGTTATTGTTTTCCTCTTTTTTATTTTGGTCTTTGATTAACAGACATCACAGCAGCTGGGTTATTAGCTTATTTGTCTGCTATTACTTTAAGAGCTGCTGCTGAATGTGACATGGATGTGACGTGCATGCTCGTAGTTTCATTCACGCTTTAATATGAAATGATACAGGCTACAGTGCAATTGCAATTGAAGAGCACATGCTACGAGCACAGTATAACGGCTGACAGGACAGCAAAATTAGTTTTTACTGACATATGACCTGACAATATCTCATGTGACTGCAGTTCACCGTTGTTCTGAAGTTCCTCGTCACCAGTACCATTTCCACGCTCTTTTGACTAGCGCCTTGCACTGAGGTGAAGTGGAGTGCGCATCTAAAAAGTCTCCTCTTCGATGTGGTCAGAAAGACGTTCTGCATCTAAATATACGCAATTCTTGTCAAGAAAAAAGAGACAGAAGCAACAGTTTTGAAGCAACCCAATCTCTGCACCTGCGATAACTATGTTAAATATTTTTAACACTGTTAAAGTGGAAAAATTAATCGCCTGTGTTAATGTGATAATTTTGACAGCACTAATGTAAATAGATCCACTCCCTTACCAAACCGTGACAAACAGGGTTTATGTAGCACTTTCAGGTTAATAACAATGAATAACTGTTTTGCAAGGCTATATAGGCATATTTAATGAAGCATATACAAAACACTCAAACCGGAAGTGATAGGATGCATCACTTCCACTTTTTATTTTTTTTTTTTTATGTGCTTCATTAAATATGGAGCTCTTTTACTCAAGATGCCTTCAAAGGAGCTATACCAAAGATGAGCATAACCGATGTCCATCACACACTGACATCTAAATGTTTTTTTTTTTCTTCTTCTCACTAACATTTGAGTATTAAGATCGAATAAAATGCCTAAAAAAAAAAAGTCGATTACCTTAAAAGTCCATAGATATCGCTGTCAGTTTATACTGCTGTAAACACTTTTTCCAACAAGCAGATACAATGAGACCTGTTTATAGTGTTTGTTTTTGCAACTTTCAACATAAAGCCTATTGTGAGCCTTTCGAGAAGGATCTTTTTAATTCATTGGTTGATCTGGTTCAACTCACTGACTCTGTGAAAGAGTGACTTGAACATTATTAAAAATATCTCCTTTTGTGTTCTACAGAGGTCTAGAATGGCTTGATGATGGCAGATTTTTTGTTTTTTGGCCGAACGATCTCTTTTAAAGAGCAGAATCTGTGATCTGTCATGTGTGTGCGTTTGGAGTCCCCGAGTGTGCAGTACATCAGGAAGGACCTTCATTTCCTCTGTCATTGACTTCTCTTATGTTTTATCTCAGTGGCGGCTGCTGCTTTTGCCCGTTTTCCTGCCAGTGGTTTTCGGCTTCATTTGCCGCTCTAATGAAGATTTAGAGGCTCTGGGCTCTCTGACAGAAAAGAGAGAGGGAGAGACCAGAAAAGAAGGAAGAAGTTGTTAGAGGAGGTTATAATGGCGATGAAAATGCAGAAGAGAGACTCAGCTCAGGGTGAGAAATGAACACAGATGGAAAAAATTGCTAACAAACAGCATCCCGTCTAAGGGACATGTCCACACCATGAGGCAGATTACAGTGCTCTGCTCAAATCCCAAGTTAGATTGGTGTGAGAATTGCATGAGGTGTAACCAACAAATAGCACAAGGTCGAATTGTGAATTTGAATGAATTCGAATTGAATTGAATGAAAACGATGCTGTAAGGGATAGACTTTAGGGCTGCTACTAATGATTATTTTTCTAGCGATTATTTATTTATCTGTGTATTCATTCATACATTTATTCATTCATTCATTTAATTAGTTGATTAAGCTAACATTTTTTTTAACCCCAGTCTTTGCAGTCAAGCAATGGCAAGCACTGTATAAAATCCTAATTACATTAAATTTTCAAAAATAACACCTTTTTGTGGAGTTTTTTGGAAATACTGTATGTTTCATTGGCTGAACAGTTGACATGAACATTTGTTCTATCCCTCACAGCTTCGTTTTCATTCCTGTAAGAAATAAAATATGGTGCAACCTTAACTAGGGTCCAGTGCATTAAATGTTCTACCATTTTGGCTAGTTTTGGCTGATTCTCTTCTCATGTTTTGGTAAATCCATTTAGTAGATTAGAGTCTGAAAAGCAAAACACTCATTTGTTTGCAGTGTGAACAAATCCACTGCAGTGGAATATGATTTGGGCTGTTCACAATTATTTTTAAATGCACAGATTTTCTTCAATTGGACTGAATCCAGTCCAATTTCTGATTCAGATTTTCAGAAAGTTCTGTTTGTATGAAATCTAAACGTTGCAGTCCAATTCACACATTCATTTACATGAGCATTACATGTATTCCATTTTGTATTTGCCTGACATGTATGTCAGAAGAGCTTTTTTAGCAGATATTTAGCAAATATTCAGTCTCATCCACTGACCCGTTCATAAGACATGAAACATAAATAACATACGAATGTCCGTATGACATAAAACTTATTTTTTTCTGTTGATCAAATTATTTTAGGTCTACACCACCCCTTCCAATCCAAATTGGAATATTATTGGGATTAAACTGAAGGCGTTTCAGTCCCATTGAGCCGTCAATCCAATTATAAACCGATTCTTTGGATGCATGTAAATGTATACTGTCTTCCAAAATAACAGAAAAATACTTTTGTGTGAACAAAACTAATTCCATTTTGTATTAAAAGTTTTTTTTTTTTTTTTTAATGGACATCTTGGCTTAATAAAAGGCAGCATCATGTAAAGCGATCGCTCGCAGTGACCTTGTTGTCATTATGGGTGCCGAGTCTCTCTCACGCCTCCTCCTGTGCGAGCAGCTGTGTGTTTAATGGCTTCATCTCCTCTCACAGAGCACTAAGAACTGGAGGGCGGCTGTGGACCTGACGGGCAGACTGCTGACGGCTCACGGCCAGGGCTACGGCAAGAGCGGCCAGCCCACTAACCACACCACTGACTCCCTACAGGTGAGCACAACCACTAGGCCAGATTTAGCTTGTGTCAGGAGTTACTAAAGACACACACTGAAACCTTAACGATGAAAGAGCGTGAGCATGGTTATTTTTGTGGCTTTAAATAAATCATGCAAAGGTGAAGGTGATTTATCAACATAAATCTAAAAAACATTTGTTTTTTTTTAAGGAGTGTTTTCTCAAAAAAATAAATAAATAAATAAAAATTCTCTAAAGTAATCAAAAAGTAATCTGAATACATTTTCTAAAATTTGAAAACTAATTGTGACTAACTACAATTTTTGTCATGTAATTTGTAATCGGTAACAGGCTACATTTTATAAGTAATCTTGGCTGCTTCTGCTGGCAGATCTCTTCAGATTATTAGTTCATGACATACACTTGTCTATTATCATTCTTTATATTTACATCTTAAGCCCGCAAGATGATTTTTAATGGTATTATTAACCTACTGTATATAATACTTAACATAATGTATATTTAATAATGTATGGAGCAAATACTTGTTAGTTTTCATAATGCCTGATTTCACCAGTAGATTTAAAAATAAGTACATTACTGGATATGCACTTTATTTAATATGTTGAATGAATGGAATCACATTAGCCTAGTATTTTAAATCGAAAAAAGCAAAAACAATATTACAATAATAGACAATAACATAATTGTTAATTTGTAAATAAATAAATAAATTACAATTAAAACCTTTATAGTACACTGTGAAATCAGTACCATCTGTGTTTTAACACATTTCTGTATTTTAGCTTTATTTTTTTATTTTATGAATATTTCTGTGCTGATGACACTATTGCATTGTGCAATAAATGTAAACATAACTGAAGGAAAACCATTCAAAATAAACATGATTTATTTGATAGGATGTGTGATATAGTGCATTTATATTTAGCGTATTATCACATTTATATTTGTGTGCATTTATAATTGTATATTTTATGGAAAAGTACAATTTACAGGAGTATTGTTTAAAGTTAACATGTCAACAGCATTTGTATCAATGTTAATTTACAAAACAACAACAACAAACAAACAAATAAATACATTTGAGGCACATACAGTGTAAGTGAATGAGATCAAATTCTGGAGGATATATAGGATCAACCATAAACCTTTGAATTGGACTAGATACAACAAGCAACAGTATGAACACAGTGAGATCTGAGAGCCATTACTACCACTCTAAATCAAGCAGGACACACAACCTGCTAACCAACATGAGAGTTTGAGCTCTTTCTCACACACGATGCGCTGTACACGTGAAGTGGCCTGAAGCAGGGTAACGCTGTCAGTGTTTTAGCTATCGGTCTGACACCCACTCAATCCACAGTAACCCACCGTTGGCCCAGCGGCTCTAGAGACGGGTGAATCAAAGCAGGCGCTGGCTTTGATGTGCCGGTCTCACATGGCTACACACATACAGCTGCAGAGAAGAGTTACGCTGTAATACACCCAGACCAGAAGGCACTGCTAAGCTACACTTACAGAAAGACGTAAATGTTGATATGTTTTGCTGAAGCAGGCTGCTGTCTTCTCTCTACAGCTGTGGTTCGTGCGTCTTGCTCTTCTGGCGAAGCTCAACCTTTTCCAGAACGCAGATCTGGAGTTTGAGCCCTTCGGGAATCTGGATCATCCAAATCTCTACTATGAATATTATCCCACCGTTTACCCGGGAAGACGAGGTAAAAGTTCTGGAGTTATCTAATTACATTTCATGTACAAGGCGATGTTAAGATGTTGGGGAATAGCTACCATACAGTACTGTTCAAGAAGAGTTTTTTCTGAAAGAAATTAATAGTTTTATTCAGAAAAGATGCATTAAATCGATCAATAGTGACAGTAAAGACATTTATGTTAGAATTCTGTTTCAAATTAATGCTGTTCTTTTGATCTTTCTATTCATCAAAGAATCCTGAAAAATTAAATAAAACAGTTTGCACAAAAAATATTCAGCACCACAACTGTTTTCATCATTGATAATTATCAGAAATGTTTCTTGAGCATCAAATCAGCATATTAGAATGATTTCTGAAGGATCATGTGACACTGAAGACTGGAGTAATGATGCTGAAAATACAGCTTTGATCACAGCAATAAATTACATTTTATAACATTCACATAGAAGACATGTATCTATTCCTGCTGAATTTATTAGTAATTGATGACTATCAAAAATTATTGATTATGTAATTAATACTGTGCCTAAAGTATTATTAGATGGCTGATAATAATGTACTTTATTTATTTTTTATTTTAATTTTTTGCATCTATTATCATTATTATTACCTTTTTATTAGTTATAATTGTAGTATTAAAATAAATCCTATTATTTTAGTTTATACATTTACAAATTTGGGACTTTGTTACAGCATTGCCTGTCTAAGGATAATTTATCTATGTTTGCATTTGTCCCTGTTTGTTTTGATAGTCCAGTTTAGACATTCTACTGACTATAAGTAACTTTGCAAATACATGTCAACATATCCTACTAACCCTAGCCCTGACCATAAACTTAACAGTCTACTAAAAGTCTGTTTTGTGTTTGTTCTGTGAGAAAGCAAAACCACTAGAATAAATGTTGGGGAAAAAATAGAACAGTCATATGAAACTGTAATAATATTTCACAGTATTATTGTTTTACTGTATTTTTGATCAAATAAATGCAGCCTTGGTGAGCTTTCTTTCTAAAACACTGAAAAAACCGGTAACACTTTATATTAAGGTCCAGTTCTCGCTATTAACTAACTCTTATCTACAACATTTGCCTCAATAAACCCCTAATTTGCTGCTTATTAATAGTTAGCAATGTAGTTGTTAAGGTTAGGTATGGGGTAGAGATTAAGGGATCTAAAATATGGTCATGCTGAATAATACATTAATATGTGCTTTATAAGTACTAATAAACAGCTAATATGCATGCTAATAAGTAACTAGTTAATACAGAGAATTGGTCCTTACATAATATAAAACCTTGTGCAGTTGGTCAGGTGAAATCTTCAGAAGGTGAAGCAGTGCTTGACTCAAGTCTGCGTTACAAGATCCGTCCTTATATCAAAGAAGTGCATGATCAAAGCCATAGGCCCTCATTTCACCAGCATGGAGTCGGTTTCTGTAGTGTGTTTCTTGGCAGAAAAACAGAAGCGAAAATAGAAAAATTGTGCATTTGGTTTATGCAGAAGAGAAAGTGCATGCATTAGTGTTAATATGTTTCTGTTTTACATGGCCTAGGCTCGATGGTGCCGTTCTCCATGCGTGTTTTGCACGCTGAGCTCCCTCAGTACCTGCAGAAGCCTCAGGAAACTCTGGACCGTCTCCACAGAATAAAGAGCGTCTGTCAGAAGGTGAGCGCGGCCCTGACCTGAGCTTTCCACCTCAGCGCCCGCACCTGCTCGCAAATTGAATTAGCATCGCTGTAATTAGTGTTGTAAAACTTCTGCTCCTGTCCTTTCACAGATCCTGAGTAACCTGCAGGAGGGTTTAGCTGAGGATGGGAGTATGATGAACCTCACACAGGACAACAGACTCGGTATAGACCGCTCAAATCTCTCCTCTACACCTAGTGCAGGTCAAATACATAGTGCTGTTGAGTCAGAATGAAAAATCTGTCAGCGTTCACTCACCCTCACGTCATCACCCTTCAAACTAATTATTTATGAGATTTCATATCCTATTTATTATTTTACCTACTTATTTTTTGGCCATTTTTATTTTCTATATTTGCTGACACTTAACAATAAAGTCCCATTTGTTACCATTAAATTAATGAGTTAACTAACCTTAACAATGAGCGAGACATTTGTTACATTATGTATTAATCTAATAATGATTAATTAATAAAAATATAACTGTTCATTATTAGTTCATGTTAGCTCAGGTTCATTAAATAATATTAAGATATACTTTAGATTTTAATAAAATATGTTGAAATTAACATTAAGCTAATGATTAAGAATTTTTATTGAAATTAAATTCAATTAAAGTAAATTATTTTAATATATTACAAGTAATATAATATTGTTTTTAATGTAAGTATATTTTTCTATTACATTGAAATTCATGTAAAAATTACTATATATACATATACTTATATATATATATAAGTATATGTATATATGTATATATATAATTAGTAATTTTTAATTACATTAATTTTACATTTACCCAAAATGTATTTTGAATTGACATTTGGTTTAAATCAAGTCAAGTCAAGTCACTATTATTTGTATAGCGCTTTTAACGATGTAAATTGTGTCATTTCATCAGCTTGATATAAAACTGGGTGGCTTTACATCAGCTTTACAGTATTTAGACGGGGAAATAGTGTGTCGAAATAGTGTCATTCTCCTCTGGCCAGACAAAATTAGCAGTTTAAATCTAGGCTGCAGCAGAGTCAGATTGTGCAAAGGACTCACCTGGTTCCTGTGGTCTTGTCCAGATGGCCGTCTAGGAGACAGGGTCTTCACTGGGGATCCGTCTCTGGGGCTCATCTAGTTGTCCTGGTCTCCGCTGACGTTCAGGGCTATAGAGGTCATCTCTAGGTGCTGATCCACCATCTGATCTAGATACGGACTGGATCCGGGTGGCTGCAGTGACCATCTGATCTGGATACAGTCTGGATCTGGGTGGCTACGGTGACCTCAGAATAAGAAAGAAACAGACTAATATTAGCGTAGATGCCATTCTTCTTCTAACGATGTAACAAGTACATCGGGTGTTTTGGGAAGTGTTCTCGGTTCCGGTTGACCTAATTAATGCAGCCTAACAATCCTTTAATGGATCTGAATTATAGAAATGCAATAGTGTATTATGTGTAAGCCAGGTTAAAGAGATGGGTCTTTAATCTAGATTTAAACTGACAGAGTGTGTCTGCTTCCCGAACAGTGTTAGGTACATTGTTCCAGAGTTTGGACGCTAAATAGGAAAACGATCTCCCGCCCGCAGTTGATTTTGATATTCTAGGTATTATCAAATGGCCAGAGTTTTGAGATCGCAGCGGACGTGAAGGACTGTAATGTGATAAGAGCTCACTCAAATACTGAGGTGCCAAACCATTCAAGGCCTTATAGGTAATTTGCAAGATCTTAAAATGTATACAGTGTTTAATAGGGAGCCAGGGCAGTGTTGACAGAACCAGGCTAATGTGGTCATACTTCCTGGTTCTAGTAAGAACTCTAGCTGCTGCATTTTGAACCAGTTGGAGGTTGTTTATTACACGCGCTGAGCAACCACCCAGTAAAGCATTACAATAATCTAGCCTTGAGGTCATGAACGCATGAATTAATGTTTCTGCATTTGAAATTGAGAGCATAGGTCGTAATTTAGATATATTTTTAAGATGAAAAAATGCAGTTTTACAAATCCTAGAAATATGTTTTTCGAAAGGAAAGATTGCTATCAAAAAGTATGCTTAGGTTCCTAACTGATGACAAAGAATTTACAGAGCAGCCATCAAGTATTAGACAGTGATCTAGGTTATTACATGCAAAAGTTTTTGGTCCAATTAACACCTCTGTTTTTTTTTTCAGAATTTAGCAGTAAGAAATTGCTAGTCATCCAGTTTTTGAAATCAACTATACATTCCGTTAGTTTTGCAAATTGGTATGTTTCATTGGGTCGCGAAGAAATATAGAGCTGAGTATCATCAGCATAACAGTGAAAGCTAACACCATGTTTCTTAATGATATCTCCCAAGGGTAACATGTAAAGCGTGAAAAGTAAGGGGCCTAGTACTGAGCCTTGAGGTACTCCATACTGCACTTGTGATTGGTATGATACGTCTTCATCATTTGGATTTGGACCATGCCAGTGCACGTCCTCTAATGCCAACATAATTTTCTAGTCTATTTAAAAGAATGTTGTGGTCGACAACGTGGCGCTGAGATCCAGTAGCACTAATAGAGAGATACAACCACGATCAGATGATAAGAGCAGGTCGTTTGTAACTCTAATGAGAGCTGTCTCAGTACTATGATATGGTCTAAAACCTGACTGAATATCCTCACATATAGCATTTTTCTCTAAGAAGGAACATAGTTTTGAGGACCTTTTCTAATATCTTTGACATAAAAGGGAGATTCGAGATCGGTCTGTAATTAATTAATTCTTTGGGGTCAAGTTGTGGTCTTTTTAATGAGAAGCTTAAAAATAGCCAGTTTGATGGTTGTTGGGACATATTCTAATGACAATGATGAGTTAATAATATTCAGAAGAGGATCTATTACTTCTGGAAGCACCTCTTTTAGGAGCTTAGATGGAACAGGGTCTAACATACAGGTTGTTGGTTTAGATGATTTAACAAGTTTATACAATTCTTCATTTCCAATAGAAGAGAATGAGTAGAATTGTTCCTCAGGGGATCTATAGCGTACTATCTGATGTGATACTGAGGCTGACAGCTGCATGGTTACAATTTTATCTCTAATAGTTTTGATCTTGGAAGTAAAGTAGTTCATAAAGTCAATACTACTGTGCTGCTGGGTAATGTCTGCAACTGCTGATGTTATATTTTTTGTTAATTTAGCCACTTTATTGAATAAATACTTTGGGGTTGTGTTTGTTTTCTTCTAAAAGAGATGTAAAGTAAGCAGATCTAGCAGTTTTTGAGGCTTTCCAGTAGGAGAGAGTATTTTCCCGCCAAGCAATACGAAATACCTCTAATTTTCTTTTTCTCCAGCTGCACTCCATTTTCCGGATTGCTCTCTTTAGGGCCCGAGTGTGCTCATTATACCACAGTGTTGGACTCTTTTCCTTAATCTTCCTTAAGCATAAAGGAGCAACCGTATCTAAAGTTCTAGAAAAGAGAGAGTCCATAGTTTCTGTTACATCATCAAGTTGTTCTGAGCTATTGGATATGCTGAGGAACTGAGATAAGTCAGGAAGATTATTTATAAAGCAGTCTTTTGTGGTCGAGGTGATGGTTCTACCATATTTGTAACAAGGAGTTGGCTTTACAGCTTTAGCTATAGGGAATATACACAAAACTAGATTATGATCTGCGATATCATCGCTCTGCTGAAAAAATTTCAGCGCCACTGACATTAATTCCATGTGACAGTATTAAATCTAGAGTATGATTTCGACAATGAGTAGGTCCTGACACGTGTTTTTTAACACCAGTAGAGTTTAGGATGTTTATAAATGCTGATCCCAACGAGTCTTTTTCATTATCAACATGGATATTAAAATCACGAACAATTAGAACTTTATCTGCAGCCAGCACTAACTCAGATAGAAAATCAGCAAATTCTTTAATAAAGTCTGTATGGTGCCCTGGTGGCCTGTATACAGTAGCCAGTACAAACATCACAGGGAATTTATCATTAACACTTGTTTCTTTGGATAACTTTATATGAAGCACCATTACTTCAAACAAATTATACTTGAAACCCAACCTCTGAGAAATACTGAAAATATTGCTATAAATTGTAGCAACACCTCCCTCTTTGCCTTTTGGACACAGCTCATGTTTGTAACAGTAATCTTGGGGGGTAGACTCGTTTAAAGTAATGTAATCATCTGGTTTTAGCCAAGTTTCTGTCAAACAAAGCACATCTAGTTTATGGTCAGTGATCATATAATTTACAAAAAGTGCTTTTGTAGAAAGGGATCTAATATTCAATAAGCCAAGCTTTATCATTTGTTTATCTGTATTATATCTGTTTTTTATTTGTTGAACATCAATTAAATTGTTAATCTTACTTTGGTTTGGACTTTTTCTGTATTTTCTAGTTCGGGGAACAGACACAGTTTCTATAGTGTGATATCTAGGTGAAAGAGTCTCTATTTGCTGAGAATTAACTGACTTCTGTGACGTGAGGCGGCTAGCAGACGGTTGGTTTAGCCAGTCTGTCTGCTTCCTGACCTGGGCCCCACTTAGTCAAGTATGAACTCTAAGACTATGTGCTATATTTCTAGAGAGAAGAGCGGCACCACCCCAGGAGGGATGAACACCATCTCTATTCAACAGGTCAGGTCTGCCCCAAAAATTCTTCCAATTGTCTATAAAGCCTATGTTATTCTGCGGGCACCACTTAGACATCCAGCCATTTAGTGACGACAGTCTGCTATGAATCTCATCACCACGGTAAGCAGGGAGAGCATATTACAGTGTCTGAATTCGTACTTGCAAGTTCACACACCTCTTTAACATTATTTTTAGTGATCTCCGACTGGCGAAGTCGAACATCATTTAAATGAAGTATATTTTCAGTGTGGAAAAAATACAAATACATTCTGTTCACAATATATGTATATTTGGCATATATTTGAAAATATGTATTGGCCATAGAAAGTCTTTGTCTGGCCAGTGAGTCTGCTCTCTAAAATACTTTGAGAAGGAGCTGTAGATGGCAGCATAAGATCCCGTCTTGAGCGATCCATCAGAGCTGATAGCTGACGCATCTGTAAGTCTTGCATGCTCGATTGACTTCCTCACATGTTGTTTTGGTGAAGACAGAGATAAATACATGCTTCAGCATAGCTATGAGGAGAGTGTGTGATTTCAGCAGCCCCCCTGCCGCCAGTGATTCTGATGTGCTTTCAGCGGGACGGTGCCAGACTGCTACTGCCCCCTTTACTCTCACCCTGAGCCGTTTTAGTGTGGCTGTTCAGTGCTCCTGTTTGCCCCCTGACAGCATGAGGAAGAGAGCTTAATCAGAGCAGGACGGGTTCAGATAGACCACATACATCCTATAATCCTGTAACACTGAGGGTGCAAATTTTGTCTGAGCTGTGGGTTATTCAGGTTCAAGTTAATATCATTTTCAGAATAATTAATAACATTTTCTGTCCTCCATTTAGTATGCTGATAAAATGGCAAAACCCAAAAAACAATGTGACCACAATGTGTTTTATTCAGATATTTGTTCTGAAATTCTAATCAATACCTCAAATATCTCAAATATATATTGATATACAGTCAAACCAAAATTTATTCAGACACCTTCAACATTTCTCACATTATCACTATAGTTTTTAGCTTATAGTTTATAGCTATTATCGCTATAGTTTAGAAAATGGTAATAAAATATGACAAGAACTTAAGTTAACAAGAGTTAAACTGTGTCAGAACAAATTCATCTTGATAATGTCAGATAACTTTGATAGAAAGGTATGTAACAAAACATGGACAGGTCAAAGTGTCAAATCAAATTTTTGGTCCCAAATTTTTATAAATTTTTACTGGTAGTCCACTGTATGAAGAATTTTTGGGTATAATATATCACAGTTTACATTATTTTGCTATCCTCACTTAAATAAATGAACTATAGTGTCCTGCACACACTAGGGAAAAAATATCAACAACATATCTGGTGACTGAATAATTTTTTAGTTTGACTGTATGTTTTTTTTATTTTGCAATTAATTTGATGGACAATTTGGTTACATTTTTAACCCTAAGGTCTACTGCATCATATTTGATACACAAATAGGCCTCTACATGATCAACATGAGTAAAACTTTGCTGAAAAACCTGTTGTGTACAATCATACATACCTTTTGTCATCTTATTGATAGTTTAGACTTTTTTTTAGCAAGTAAAAGGTCTTTAGGTATAATTGTACAAATATCCAATGTAAACATAAGAATAACTTTGATATTGTTAGTAATATTTCCAGATGAACACTTACTGGACTGAAGCAGCTTCACTTTACTTGATTATCCAGAGATAATTTTTAGAAAAAAATCTCTCTCAAATCTAATCATCAGGCTTTTGAGGAAGCATATTTGTTCATCTCTCAATCATCAATGCATTGCATTATATGTTTGGATCATTTAAATCTCATCTTACTAAGACATTAATGGAGATATAGAGTGATGACTGATGTTTGTATCATTTTATGTAAGTATCTGCTACACTGTTATAAAGATCTCACTGATTTACATTACAAGCATCAGAATTTCATCATATAAATATCATCATCTGCACCAAATTGCATATTTTTTATCAGTTTGGGCCTCTGAAAATAATTGAGCTGTTTTTTCTTCTTCGCATATGAGCTCCATATTCTCAGTGTATTGTACTATATGAACCATAAAAGCCTGATGTATCAAATATGAAAGCAACCAAAAACCAGATTTTTATATTTTGTCTAGTTTCAGTAAACTGTTCAATTCCAATAAAAAAAATGATTTTGACAGGGTTAATTGTTAATAGTTCTACTTTTAAAGTTCTAATTTTAATTTCCTTGATCTTTTGACATATAAAACATTTCCGTAAGTTTCAGAACTCACAACTTTCTCGTTAGTCTAAAAACAGCTTGTATTGAAGCCAATTTGCTTCATGACTCGTTTTGGAATGTGTCATGACGTCATAGTTCGACGAAATCCCGCCTCTGCAGAAGAAGATCAACGCTGCCTCTTTAAAAGTGGAAAAACCTTCCTCTTGATCCTAACATTAGGAAAGAGTGGATAAGGTTCCAGATCGCGCCAGTAACAACCTGGTCATTTCATTTCATTTTACAGCAGATTTGTTTTTAAAAAAGACACAATTCCACACTGGATTTTCAGAGAGATTGAAACTAAAAGAGATGCAGTGCCGACTATATTGAATCATCACACAAGTGTGGGTAACAGTGTTTTAATTATGTACTATTGCTTTGTTACAGATAGTTTTGATTGTGCTGAGTATTTATCCACCCTGTTTTTCAACGCTGAAGTAAGCCCTTTTTTGTGAATATGCGAGACTTCCGGTTCATTAGCCGCTGTAGGGAAACAACGAGAAGAATAGCAAAGTCCAGTAAATGGTAAAACTGTTTGCACTACAAACCAATGTGTTCATAATTAAGATAATACATTAAAATAATATAGTAAGACACACCAGTTTGCAATATCAAGCAGCAAAACAAGCAGTTTTGTACAGCTAAAAATAGCTGGAAGTGGATGAGCCCGGAAGCCACACACATTCAATTTACAAATGGCCGTGCCCGCTCAGTGTGTCCATCTATGTAGGCTGTCAAACATGCAGAATTGACATTGTTTACATGAATACTTTGTTGACATGAAACAGTGTAATTTGTCCTTTGTCAGCTATAATAACTGTAGTAACTCCAAGTATCTAAACTTTATTAATTACCAGGCTGTCGCAGGCTGTAGTATCTTATCTTTGGCATTTGAGGTGCAGGTTTGTTGTTTTCTCATTCGAGATCAGACTCTGGCTCTCACATGTATTATTGAATTTCACCAGCAGCCATTTCTCAATGTTCTGAAAACAATTCCCCACGATGTGTACTGACGGGTGCGGTAAAATTTATTTTAACGGGGTAATGAACTGCCTTTGATTTTTTTATTTTTAACTTTTCCTTGAGGTTCACTTATAATGTTATCATGACTTTTACACCAGAAAACATCATAATTTAGAAGTAATAAGCTATTTTCTGTCCTGTTTTTAACCCCCCTCATAAGAACGCTCTGTTTGAATAGGCGTGGAGGATTGTAGACTCAGAAGTAAACGCCCACTGCTATGATTAGCTAACAGCTGTGTATGTTTGATAGCATACATTCCTCATAGATGGACACTGCTATGATTTAGGTCAAAAATGCATAACTCAATACATATCAAATGATCTGTAAGAAGAGACAAAGCAATAGTGACCACGTGAAAACAGTTACTCACATTTGTGTTGTGACATTACTATCGGATCCAATATAGTCGGTGCATCATTGTCTTTTTGTTTCGATCTTTTTGAAAATCCAGTGTCGGATTGTGCCTTGTTTGTAAACGAATCCACAGTAAAATGAAGTGAACAAAGGACCGAGTTCTTACTGACGCGGTCTGGATCTTCATTAAAAATAAAGTTCATCCACTCTTTCCTAATGTTGTGAACAGAAGGAAGGTAACACAAACACTGTTTTTCCACAACTTGGCACTGCACAGTGTCTTGTCTTCAGAGCATCTTTATCATTTGTGTTTCTGTGTAGGCCTGCGTTCGCCTCTCTCATAAAACTACGTGCACGAATCGGTGGGCGGGGCTAAACAGGCAGTGATGTAGAAACAGGTGTTGATCTTCTTCTGTGGAGGCGGTGCTTATCCACACTATTACATCATAGAGTAGAACATTCCAAAAGCTGTCATTTTGGCAGACTGCCTTCAATATAAGCTGTTTTTAGACTAATGACAAAGTTTTGAGTTCTGAAACTTACAGGATGTTTTATGATACAATAACCTCTTATATGTCAATTTTGGTTTCTCAGTTCATGACCCTTTTAATATGCTAAACCATTAGCCAATCATAGCAGTGGGTGTTTACTTTTGAGTCTAGAATGAGCCACGCCGACCCGAACGGAGCGTTCCAATGAGGGGCTCCAGAAAATAGCCTGTTACTTCTAAATTATGATGTTTTTTAATGCATAAGTCTTGTTAACATTATTAGTGGACCTCGGAGAACATACTTTTTTTTTTTTTTTTTTTTTTTGAAAAGGCAGTTCATGGCCCCTTTAATCAGTATGTTCTTCAGGAATATAATTCTCACAATTATCATTGTTTGTGTGGCAGGAGTGGAGGAATCATGATGTTGTGTCGGTCTCTGCGGTCACACAGCATCAGTACTGAGACATACACTGAAGTCTGTTCACGCTCACACACACACACATATGAGATCAGATCGGCAATCTGATGGGGGTCTACAGTGAGCCAGAGGGGAAAAATAAATGCGATTGTCACTGTGTCTTTCCCTCCTGCACTATGATTCCCGCCAGCAGACAAATAATTGATGGCTCAGAGCCGGGAATAAGGAGGAAAGACTGCAATTTCCAATTCCATTCCATTTGCTCAGTCGGTCTCTCTCTCTGCTTCGTGTTTCAGCCTCCATCCAGCTGTGGAGGTCACGTCTGAGCAGGGTGATGTACTCCATGGCCAACTGTCTGCTAATGATGAAGGTACGTGAGTGGAAGAGCAAGAAAACATACTCACTCACACATTCACATCTGACCTGAATCATATCTGTGCACATGCACATACTCTAGGGTTAGCGATTACAGGCTTTCCTTCAAGCAGGTGACTACTGATAAAATAGCTTTTCTGATTATTGTTCTACTGGTAAATTGTGTACGCACACATAGCCTTCTATATCTTTATAGTATACCCTTAGATTTAGTCAGTAGCCAAAAAAAAAAATGCCTGTTTTTTGCAAGCTATCATGTTAAACAAGTGCCATCTGCTGGCTTAAGCCTGTAGTGACACACATTGGTTACCAGACACAACACAAAGAAACTAACAAACCTGAATCGTTGTTGTAGTGCATCTTTTTTAAAATATGTATTGTATAAATGTCATACTTGGATTTCCTGGGGATTTAAAGGGGGTAAAAAAAAAATGGGTTACACTTCATTTCAAGGTGCAGTGTAATTAAATTCAATAGTTTAAATTTAAAGAAACTTAAATTCTTAGATTGTTATCAGTACTACTTGAAATTAAATACTGAAATTTTAAACTATTTGAAATTTTAAATGCTGTTAAAATTAAACAGCACTTACAGGTGCATCTCAATAAATTAGAATGTCATGGAAAAGTTCATTTATTTCAGTAATTCAACTCGAATTGTGAAACTCATGTATTAAATAAATTCAGTGCGCACAGACTGAAGTAGTTTAAGTCTTTGGTTCTTTTAATTGTGATGATTTTGGCTCACATTTAACAAAAACCCACCAATTCACCATCTCAACAAATTAGAATACTTCATAAGACCAATAAAAAAAAAATAAAAAAAAAACATTTTTAGTGAATTGTTGGCCTTCTGGAAAGTATGTTCATTTACTGTATATGTACTCAATACTTGGTAGGGGCTCCTTTTGCTTTAATTACTGCCTCAATTCTGCGTGGCATGGAGGTGATCAGTTTGTGGCACTGCTGAGGTGGTATGGAAGCCCAGGTTTCTTTGACAGTGGCCTTCAGCTCATCTGCATTTTTTGGTCTCTTGTTTCTCATTTTCCTCTTGACAATACCCCATAGATTCTCTATGGGGTTCAGGTCTGATGAGTTTGCTGGCCAGTCAAGCACACCAACACCATGCTCATTTAACCAACTTTTGGTGCTTTTGGCAGTGTGGGCAGGTGCCAAATCCTGCTGGAAAATGAAATCAGCATCTTTAAAAAGCTGGTCAGCAGAAGAAAGCATGAAGTGCTCCAAAATTTCTTGATAAACGGGTGCAGTGACTTTGGTTTTCAAAAAACACAGTGGACCAACACCAGCAGATGACATTGCACCCCAAATCATCACAGACTGTGGAAACTTAACACTGGACTTCAAGCAACTTGGGCTATGAGCTTCTCCACCCTTCCTCCAAACTCTAGGACCTTGGTTTCCAAATGAAATACAAAACTTGCTCTCATCTGAAAAGAGGTCTTTGGACCACTGGGCAACAGTCCAGTTCTTCTTCTCCTTAGCCCAGGTAAAACGCCTCTTATGTTGTCTGTGGTTCAGGAGTGGCTCAACAAGAGGAATACGACAACTGTAGCCAAATTCCTTGACACGTCTGTGTGTGGTGGCTCTTGATGCCTTGACCCCAGCCTCAGTCCATTCCTTGTGAAGTTCACCCAAATTCTTGAATCGATTTTGCTTGACAATCCTCATAAGGCTGTGGTTCTCTCAGTTGGTTGTGCATCTTTTTCTTCCACACTTTTTCCTTCCACTCAACTTTCTGTTAACATGCTTGGATACAGCACTCTGTGAACAGCCAGCTTCTTTGGCAATGAATGTTTGTGGCTTTCCCTCCTTGTGAAGGGTGTCAATGATTGTCTTCTGGACAACTGTCAGATCAGCAGTCTTCCCCATGATTGTGTAGCCTAGTGAACCAAACTGAGAGACCATTTTGAAGACTCAGGAAACCTTTGCAGGTGTTTTGAGTTGATTAGCTGATTGGCATGTCACCATATTCTAATGTGTTGAGATGCACCTGTACATATCATTGCTCTTTTGTTAGTGTTGATTGCTTGTATTGTCCACATTTGTAAGTCGCTTTGGATGAAAGTGTCTGCTAAATGACTAAATGTAAATATACTACTTCTGATTTATGTTAATATATATCACATCTATTCTGATTTATATTCTATAAAATAAACATAAAAATGCATTTCACTGCATGTTGTATGATGTATGGTTATGTGCATGAAAGTATAAAATTTAAAAAAGAAAAATTGAAATTATTCTTTTAAGTAATATTAATTAACATACTTATAACGTACTTATGTACTTATTATCTGATTAGGGTTTGTTTTAAAGTTAGTTGCATAGAATTATGCATAATTTACTGTTATTACTATAGTAAGTACAGATAACTTGTATAACAAGGACACTGTAAAAATAAAGTATTAACAAATTTATTCTTTATTCTCTCACCGCTGTCGTTCAGAACCCATATGCTGTTATTTTTTCTATGTAATACAAATAGATAGTTTGTGAAAATCCTTCATGCATTCTTTTCAGTGACCACATCTGTCAAACTCAGTGATAAAATTGCATGAAAGTATCTTAACAGTTATTCATACACCTCATAAACTATATTCTAAGTCTTCTGAATACATATGATGGTCTGAATGAGATTTCACTGCAGCTGTCAAATCTCATTCATCCCACAATGTTCAAACTGACATGATGCATTTGGTCCATTCCTCACACAAAACTATCATATGACTTTAGGAATCATGTAATTTGTTTCCTCCTCCTTAATCACTGGACTGCACTGGAGGTTCCTAACAGTCATATATGCATTTTATGGTACTGTCGTTGTGTTTTTGTTCTTTTGGAGCTTGACAGTCATGGTCATGGAAAAGAGCTGCACAAAGATTGTTCAGAATATTTCAACAGAACGCAGGTTTGGAACAATGAGATGTTGTGTAATCATGACAGACTTGTAAAAGGTTAATTTGTTTTGCAATTATTTTCTCTTTCACATGAAGGACTATGTGTTGGCAGTGGAGACGTATCACTCCATCATTGAGTATGAGCCAGAGCAAAGAGTGCAGCTGCTGAGTGGAATCGGCCGCATTTTCCTACAGGTGAGAGCAGAGACACCAGAACGCCACTGCAATCCATGAGTCACTGGATCAGATAGTATCAACAGCAAAACAGTTTAGAATTGTGAACTTCAGAATTGTGGTTTAAAGTTTTAGCATGTGTCTGCTATATGTACACTACTGTCCTGAAGTTTGCGGTCAGTCATTTTAAGAAATTAATCATTATGTCTATCAAGGGCACATCAAAGGTCTGCAAAAATAAAAAAGGAAAGAACCTCGCAAATGCTGTAAACCTTCATGTTGGACCCAAATATGCAGTGTTTACCTGAAAGAGAAAAGCCAGTGATTATTGCACAGAAGGTCTGCTGGATGAGTGAACGTTGTCTTTGCTCTGCAGAGTTGCTTGTTTTTGAAGAGGATCAGAGTCTGCTTCGCTCTTCATGTTTTATCTCCACACAGATGATAATTAACATTCTGTTTGTTCATGTTATTAGATTGGAGACATCAGAACTGCTGAGAAGTATTTTCAGAATGTGGAAAAAGCCTGTCAATCAAAGGGAAAAACACCTAATGAAGACACCTCAGTGCTGATGAACAGGTGAAAGCTGATTTCTGCTCAATAACAGCAGCATGATATCAGTCATTTAATGAGCTTTTTTTAATTTAATTTTATTTATTTTTTTGGTGTGATGTTTTTGAAAGATGTTTTTGAAGTCTCTTCTGCTGACCAAGGCTGCATTTATTTGATCAAAAATACGGTAAAACATTAATATTGTGAAATATTATTAAAATTTCAAATAAGTGTTCTCTATGTGAATATATTTTAAAATGTAATTTATTCCTGTGATCAAAGCTGAATTTTCAGCATCATTACTCCAGTCTTCAGTGTCACATTATCCTTCAGAAATCATTCTAATATGCTGATTTGCTGCTCAAGTATTAGCAGTTATTATTTTTGTTCAATTATTAATAATAGTTCTTCTTATTATTAATATTTCAAACATTTGTTTTTGCTAACATTTTTGTGGAAACCATGGTACTTTTTTCAGGATTCTTTGATGTAAGTTCAATTAATAACTTACTTAAATATAAGAACTTTATATAAATATTTAAAATTATTGTATATAAAAAAAATGTCTTTACTGTCACTTTTGATCAATTTAATGTGTTCTTACTGAATACAAATTTATTTATTTATTTATTTATTTATTTTTAGTTCTACAGTGTAATTAGCCCAAACTTTTGAGTGGTATTGTGCATCTCTGTTTATTAACATCAAAAATGTTGTTGTGGCAGCACAACTGTTTTCAACATTGATAATAACCAGAGATGTTTCTTGAGCAGAAAATCAGCATATTAGAATGATTTCTGAAGGATCATGTGACACAATGAAGACTGGAGTAATGCATTGATCACAGCTATCAGTTACTATAAAAACTGTATTTTTGGTCTAATAAATGCAGCCTAAGATAAGAGACAGCATAAGAGACTTCTTACAAAAACACTGAAAAATCTTCAGTATTTCAGACTGTTGATCTGTAGTGTATGTGCTTCTGTGATTCTCTTGAAGCTGAATGTGATGTTGTCCACAGGGCTTTTGTTTATCTGAGTCAGAATAACTATGCAGATGCACACACGTGTTTCTCCAGCGTCTTGAAGCTTGATCCCAAGAACCCAGTGGTAAGTTGAACACGTGTAACCGAGTGATGCACCGCCAACGGATGAATACTGGATAACCCTGCCAGCGCTAACCATGCCAACTTTGTCCTTCAGGCAAACAACAATGCAGCCGTGTGTCTACTCTATTTGGGAAGGCTGAAGGAGTCCCTGGGCCAGCTGGAGAGCCTGGTGCACAAGGACCCAGCGCTCTACCTGCACGAGAGCGTGCTGTTCAACCTCACCACCATGTACGAGCTGGAGTCCTCGCGTAGCACGCAGAAGAAACAGGCTCTGCTGGAGGCCGCCGCCTGTAGAGAGGGAGACAGCTTCAACGTCCAGTGCCTCAAGCTAGTATGAGACGCCACCGTCCAACACACGGGACGTTACCAGATGATTACGAGTCAGGCGGCAGGTTTGAATGAACAAGCTGTTCTGCATTTGAAACTTTTACAAGTTCATGTATGTTGTTCTTACCTTGTACAGACAGGACCAAAGTTAACTTGATAACTCAATGATACTTGCTCCGCACAGGACAGAAAAAGGGTTACGGTTACCCGTGTTTCAAGAATCAAGAGAAATGCTTTGAAATGCATTAAATGATTGTTTTCAAAGAGTCTAAGCTAATTATAACTGTACTGTGTATTTCTGAAGATGAGAAAAGGAAATGTTGTTAATAAATGTGTGAGAATCTGTTCCGATGTTGAGATGTGTTTTATTAATGCAGCATATTTTTAGGAGAACTATGTTGTTTTTGTGCTGTTTTGCCAATTATTTGATTGCAAAATGGCATTTTAATTTTTTTGAAAACCTACTTTTTTGAACTCCTTCTAGACTGTTGGTTCAATTCACATGAAATTTGGCACACATTATCCCAAGACTATCATGACTAAAATTTGACGAAAGGAATTTGATTTATCAAAGTGTTTTAATGATATAATCCAATCAAACAGTTTGGTGTCACCCATTTTGACCAATCGACCTATATCCGCTCAACGCAATGTCCAAACTTAGTGAAACTTGATACACATGGACAAGAAGTCATTCTGAGGACGCACACCAATTTGTGTCCAAATCTGCCCATAGGGGGCGTGGCAATTAAAAATCAGTCATAACTCCCCAACAGTTTGATCAAGGCAAATTAAATTGAACGTATTTCTTCTTCAGTGCAAGTGCTAACCAAGTCATGAAAAATCTGTCTTACAAAACAACAAAAATGGCTGCCAGAAGCTAATAAATATGCATTTTGAATGACTGATCGTTATAAAATGTAGGCTGTGTGCTATGTTTGGTGAGAATCACCATTATAATAATCTAATTTACAGTTTTTGCTAACAACTCTGGAAATGTGAATGCTATAATAATCTTTTCTCTGAATCATTCTGTGCCCCCAAATCACATTTTCATAAGTGCCATAACTTTCTCTGTACAATTTTCTTTCTTTTTTCCCATAATTTTTTTTTTTTTAACCTACTTTTACAAACCCATCCTAGGATGTTTGTCTGATTTGCAGAAAATGTCCAAAACTTCATAAAACATGGGACACATGAAAAACAGAAAATTCTTAGAAAACATGCTACATTTCATAAATTTTTGATGTTGGAGGGTGTTACAACAATTTCAGCCATTTTTTCTGTCATGAATGTAATATTAATAATGTCCATTAGGATAAGAATCTTTTTTAAAACGTTTCCATCAGTTTGAATGGCTGAATAACTTGTAACAGATAAATGCATAGTACCAGTTCATTTGTACTACTATGATGCAGAGAAAATATAGTTTTATATAATCAATGAACAAAGAATTCTGTGAAATGCTTTTAGATAATCGAATGAAGAGTCAGTCTCTTTTAAGCTAATTTTTAGCATAATATTTCTG
The DNA here is from genome assembly GCA_039654775.1 of Spinibarbus caldwelli. NCBI lineage: Eukaryota > Metazoa > Chordata > Actinopteri > Cypriniformes > Cyprinidae > Spinibarbus > Spinibarbus caldwelli. Next base: position 30,207,919 of record CM077251.1, read on the forward strand.
TATAAAGACAGGCTTATTTACTGTTGTGGTATGAATAGTGAAACAAACACTTATTTGCTAAACTGTAAGTGTATCATTGATCATACAGACAAGCATGTTCTTATATTATCAGACAGTTTACTTGCTTTTTCTAACATCTTGTCTTCATTAATATGAGTTTGTTCAGTTCAGTGTTGTTGCATTGCAGTATTACTATATCATAATCAGTACAAATTAGGGATGCACTGATAGGATTTTTTTTTTACCAATACCGATTTTAACAAACAACTACTGGCCGATTCCGATAGCGATATTGGTCAGTTGCATAAAGCAGGGCTCAAAAACGGGGAAAAAATAATCGACTGGTTCTCTCCGGGCAGAATCGGTATTTGAACATATCTTTATATGCTTTAGTTGCTTGTACATAATGCTTTAGTTCAGTGAATCCTGAGACACATATGGTTTCATCAACAGTGAATCTGTGGTAAATTCCTGCCGGTACTGTAATAAGATCCCCTTTAGATACAGCTATTCGGATCCAGCGGTCATCTTTGTCCCTCACATCAAAGTAAGACGATCTGTCCAGTATATAACAGATCTCATCGTCAAGATGAAGATGTTCTTCATAGAACATTTTCACCTGGAAAGCAGGAATTTGAGATTTAAAGATGGATTTCATTACAAAAGTAAGCATGATATATACTGACAAACTGACAATGATTTTTATTTCATACAAAATAAATCATGTGGATATGCATAACCTACTTTGTTCTCATAATCAGGAAGTTTATCCGGGTGAACTGTTATGATATCCATATAGGAATAACCCCTTTCTTCACGGATCTTCTGCAGTTCAGGGTCATTTTCATAAATATCAGCATTTAACTACAAAAAAAAAAAAAAAAAGGAAAGGAAAAAAATCAGAACCTTTAAAAACTGATGAAATCATATTTTAGTTCCACTAAATACTATTTGTTTTTTGGTAATATTTGGAATTAGATTTTATTTTTATATTTTCACTTTGTAGTATGCTTTCATAATTTTGTTGTGTTTTTGTGATTTTTCATTTTTTAAACATATACTATATACATGGTATTTTATTTTTATTATTAAAAATGATTTACTTTTTACTTCAACTTAAACTAAATGAAAACAGTGCCTTGATAACTAGTTGAAATTACATAGTTTTACGTTTTCTGTATATTTTAATTTATTTTATTTAACATTTACATTATTTCAAGTGGTTAAAGAATACCAAGGTATATTTGCACGGTAGTACCAAACTACATATTGTAAGGGGTTAGTGCAGTAAATTGTTCATCATAATGCATCGTCTGAATGCCATCTCATGTTATGATTTTACTCTCTTAACTATGTTTTATGTGGTTCTATGTTTGCATATTTGACTCTGTTTGCATAATACATATCAAGCGCAGAATTCCTCCTCATAATGCTCGTGTCACATGATGCGTGTGGAATATAAATCTGTGTGTGGTTTCTGATCGAACCCTCCAGTAATAAACTCCGATCTGCTGGTTCGGCTTCAGACTGTGAGGGAGTGTCTGGTGCTCACTGGACTCATCCATGCACCATGCCTCCATCACACTCATCATTAATATACTACACAGTGTTGCCAACTAATTTTCATAGGAAGTTGTTAAAGCAAGGTCGATTTGTTGCTAAAAGTTGCTAAATGACGTTATGATGTCATTGCGTAATCACGACGCAAAATTGTCACAACATCAAATCTCATCAAAAAACTATATATTTAATTTTATTTAGATTTGTTTGTAAAAATAATATGCAAAATATAATATTAAAATATAAATAACTGTATTTTTAAATACATTTAATTATTGAACACATTTTTGAATGATTACAATGTTTTTTTTTTTTTTGTTTTTTTTTAATAGCTACTTAACTAGACATTCTCAACAATTATGCTTTAAGCAGTGTATTAGTAGTTAGTTAGTATGCTACACTCTAAGAAAAGTCTGTAAAAATAGGGCACAATCTACTTTTAATATGAAATAATTTTCCATATCGGTTTTTTACTTCAATTTTAAGTTACGCATTGTGTTTTCGGGTTACAGGGTGATAATGGATAATGTCCTGGAAAATTACTAGTATCTTTTCCATTTTTCTTACAGTGTACTAACTGATCAACAATCACAGGTACAAGCTACTAACAAAGTGTATCATAAATGCACAATTATTCAATTATTATTATTCAGTTGAACAATTGCAAATAGCATTAACTCAATTCACGTGATGTGTGTACTGCTATAGGCATCTTTGGTTTCCTATTTTTGTGTAATTTTGATTGAAAATGTGTGTCTTTTTATTGTCTGAGTCACTAATCAAAAGTTGCCAAATAAATTTTAACAATTGCTAAATTTGTTGCTAGGTGCTTTTGGAAAAAATAGTTGCTAGGGTAGTCTGAAAAGTTGCTAAATTTAGCAACAAAACTGCTAAATTGGCAACACTGACACTACAGTCAAAGCCTAAACACGACTGAACGGAAGCTCCGGTTTTCAAAATAAAAGACTCCGACAACAACAATAATACTAATTTAAGAATAATTTGTTTATATTTCTTTATCTTTTAATTTTAAATGAATTCAGTGCTAATCAGAGTACCAGATTCTTGCTGGGACGTTGGAAAATCCCAGTAAGTAAATAAATAAGCAAACAAACAAATGTTAAAAGAGTAAATAATTAATCGCATTTGTTTGTTCGTTTAGAAAAGTGAAATCCGTTTCAATTGAAATCCAGTGTAATTAGGTAAAAACTGTTTCAGTTTCGTTGTCCATGAAGGTGTACCTGCTTTTTATGTACCCTACTGCCAAGTTTAATAACTTGTCTGGAACAATGAATTTTATACCATTGAACGAGACTTTTATTATGAAAAACGCCGTTTTGACCTTTTGCAGCGTCTGTCTCGCCGTGTTCACAGTATTGGGGGCTTTTATCAGTGTGAGTTCAGATTCCAGGTTTGTCAGACATTCTTCTTCATATGATGTTATTTGAACAGTTTAGTTTCTTAATTTTACATGAAATGATGTATGAATATAGGGGCGACTCCTTTTCGTTTTAAAGTTTCTACTTCGCGTAATTGATCTAGAATTACAGTTGATAATCAAGCGGCTATCAGAAGCGCTAACTAGCCTCAAGCTACACTGTTGTGAAATGAATCGCTGCTTTATTTAACCTTAGTTACAAAAGTTCTTTGCCCGAAACGGAAATAATTAGTTTCTGAGTCGTTTTGAAAAGGAAACAGTATTTAGATTTGAGGAAGCTCCTCTGCTGTGTGCGGTTAAATCAGATACCACAGTAATGAGTTCGAGATACACCAAAGTAATTTATAAAGTGTTATCTAAATACCGTGCTATCTGAAAACAGCGCTGTGTGTATCAAAGTACACATACCATCCCTGTACCCTGGTAACGTTATCACCACAGAAGTAGTTTTTGTTTACATATATCATAAATCTCCACATTATGTACTAAAAGTTCTTCTTTCTGAATGTAAATAGTCTTAAACTCAAAGAACCGAGCAGTCTGAGATGTGCATTCAGCTCAGTCATGAACTTTACGTGATTATGTGATTATTTCTGTTGTTTTGTGATCTCAGTCAGATCCAGAGGTCCTGCTGTTTCTATGATCCCTGGGTCACTTCACAGCATCAATGGCTGATAATGTGGAAAATGCTGTCAATAATGTGGTGAGTAATGTGGTTTATATTGTGGTATGTATTGTGATTATGTGGTTCTGTTTTCTACACAGTGATGTAGTCCTCTTAATATCTATATGTAACTTTTTATATGGCAGATAATTTCTTTTTACTAGTTATTTGGTGAATTTTGATCATCTTGTTCCTTTGTCCACTGTTATGAACTGTTATTTCTGTAGAGTGTAGTTGTGAGGTGTTGTGTAGAGTGTGGTTGTGAAGTGTTGTGTAGAGTGTGGTTGTGAAGTGTTGTTTAGAGTGTGGTTGTGAGGTGTTGTGTAGAGTGTGGTTGTGAAGTGTTGTGTAGAGTGTGGTTGTGAAGTGTTGTTTAGAGTGTGGTTGTGTTGTGTAGAGTGTGGTTGTGAAGTGTTGTGTAGAGTGTGGTTGTGAAGTGTTGTTTAGAGTGTGGTTGTGAAGTGTTGTGTAGAGTGTGGTTGTGAGGTGTTGTGTAGAGTGTGGTTGTGAGGTGTTGTGTAGAGTGTGGTTGTGAAGTGTTGTGTAGAGTGTGGTTGTGAAGTGTTGTTTAGAGTGTGGTTGTGAAGTGTTGTTTAGAGTGTAGTTGTGAGGTGTTGTGTGGAGTGTGGTTGTGAAGTGTTGTGTAGAGTGTGGTTGTGAAGTGTTGTTTAGAGTGTAGTTGTGAGGTGTTGTGTGGAGTGTGGTTGTGAAGTGTTGTGTAGAGTGTGGTTGTGAAGTGTTGTTTAGAGTGTGGTTGTGAAGTGTTGTGTAGAGTGTGGTTGTGAGGTGTTGTGTAGAGTGTGGTTGTGAAGTGTTGTGTAGAGTGTGGTTGTGAAGTGTTGTTTAGAGTGTGGTTGTGAGGTGTTGTGTAGAGTGTGGTTGTGAAGTGTTGTGTAGAGTGTGGTTGTGAAGTGTTGTTTAGAGTGTGGTTGTGTTGTGTAGAGTGTGGTTGTGAAGTGTTGTGTAGAGTGTGGTTGTGAAGTGTTGTTTAGAGTGTGGTTGTGAAGTGTTGTGTAGAGTGTGGTTGTGAGGTGTTGTGTAGAGTGTGGTTGTGAAGTGTTGTGTAGAGTGTGGTTGTGAAGTGTTGTTTAGAGTGTGGTTGTGAAGTGTTGTGTAGAGTGTGGTTGTGAGGTGTTGTGTAGAGTGTGGTTGTGAAGTGTTGTGTAGAGTGTGGTTGTGAAGTGTTGTGTAGAGTGTGGTTGTGAAGTGTTGTGTAGAGTGTGGTTGTGAGGTGTTGTGTAGAGTGTGGTTGTGAAGTGTTGTGTAGAGTGTGGTTGTGAAGTGTTGTTTAGAGTGTGGTTGTGTTGTGTAGAGTGTGGTTGTGAAGTGTTGTGTAGAGTGTGGTTGTGAAGTGTTGTTTAGAGTGTGGTTGTGAAGTGTTGTGTAGAGTGTGGTTGTGAGGTGTTGTGTAGAGTGTGGTTGTGAGGTGTTGTTTAGAGTGTGGTTGTGAGGTGTTGTTTAGAGTGTGGTTGTGAAGTGTTGTTTAGAGTGTGGTTGTGAAGTGTTGTGTAGAGTGTGGTTGTGAGGTGTTGTGTAGAGTGTGGTTGTGAGGTGTTGTTTAGAGTGTGGTTGTGTTGTGTAGAGTGTGGTTGTGAAGTGTTGTGTAGAGTGTGGTTGTGAGGTGTTGTTTAGAGTGTGGTTGTGAAGTGTTGTGTAGAGTGTGGTTGTGAGGTGTTGTGTAGAGTGTGGTTGTGAGGTGTTGTTTAGAGTGTGGTTGTGTTGTGTAGAGTGTGGTTGTGAAGTGTTGTGTAGAGTGAAGTGTTGTGTAGAGTGTAGTTGTGAGGTGTTGTGTAGAGTGTGGTTGTGAAGTGTTGTGTAGAGTGTGGTTGTGAGGTGTTGTGTAGAGTGTGGTTGTGAGGTGTTGTTTAGAGTGTGGTTGTGTTGTGTAGAGTGTGGTTGTGAAGTGTTGTGTGGAGTGTGGTTGTGAGGTGTTGTGTAGAGTGTGGTTGTGAGGTGTTGTGTAGAGTGTGGTTGTGAGGTGTTGTGTGGAGTGTGGTTGTGAGGTGTTGTGTGGAGTGTGGTTGTGAGGTGTTGTGTGGAGTGTGGTTGTGAAGTGTTGTGTGGAGTGTGGTTGTGAAGTGTTGTGTGGAGTGTGGTTGTGAAGTGTTGTGTAGAGTGTGGTTGTGAGGTGTTGTGTAGAGTGTACCTGTGAAGTGTTGTGTGGAGTGTAGCTGTGAAGTGTTGTGTGGAGTGTAGCTGTGAAGTGTTGTGTGGAGTGTGGCTGTGAAGTGTTGTGCGGAGTGTGGCTGTGAAGTGTTGTGCGGAGTGTGGTTGTGAGGTGTTGTGCGGAGTGTGGTTGTGAGGTGTTGTGCGGAGTGTGGTTGTGAGGTGTTGTGCGGAGTGTGGTTGTGAGGTGTTGTGCGGAGTGTGGTTGTGAGGTGTTGTGCGGAGTGTGGTTGTGAGGTGTTGTGCGGAGTGTGGTTGTGAGGTGTTGTGCGGAGTGTAGTTGTGAAGTGTTGTGCAGAGTGTGGTTGTGAAGTGTTGTGCAGAGTGTGGTTGTGAGTTGGAGTGTGGTTGTGAGGTGGAGTGTGGTTGTGAAGTGTTGTGCAGAGTGTGGTTGTGAGTTGGAGTGTGGTTGTGAGGTGGAGTGTGGTTGTGAGGTGTTGTGTGGAGTGTGGTTGTGAAGTGTTGTGCGGAGTGTGGTTGTGAAGTGTTGTGTTGAGTGTGGTTGTGAGGTGTTGTGTAGAGTGTGGTTGTGAGGTGTTGTGTAGAGTGTGGTTGTGAGGTGTTTTGTAGAGTGTGGTTGTGAAGTGTTGTGTAGAGTGTGGTTGTGAGGTGTTGTGTAGAGTGTGGTTGTGAGGTGTTGTGTAGAGTGTGGTTGAGAGTGTGGTTGTGAGGTGTTGTTTAGAGTGTGGTTGTGAGGTGTTGTGTAGAGTGTGGTTGTGAGGTGTTGTGTAGAGTGTGGTTGTGAAGTGTTGTGTAGAGTGTGGTTGTGAAGTGTTGTGTGGAGTGTGGTTGTGAAGTGTTGTGTGGAGTGTGGTTGTGAAGTGTTGTGTGGAGTGTGGTTGTGAAGTGTTGTGTGGAGTGTGGTTGTGAAGTGTTGCGTAGTGTGGTTGTGAAGTGTTGCGTAGAGTGTTGCTGTGAGGTGTTGTGTAGAGTGTGGCTGTGAAGTGTTGTGTAGAGTGTGGTTGTGAAGTGTTGTGTAGAGTGAAGTGTTGTGTAGAGTGTAGTTGTGAGGTGTTGTGTAGAGTGTGGTTGTGAGGTGTTGTGTAGAGTGTAGTTGTGAAGTGTTGTGCAGAGTGTAGTTGTGAGGTGTTGTGTAGAGTGTAGTTGTGAGGTGTTGTGTAGAGTGTAGTTGTGAGGTGTTGTGTAGAGTGTAGTTGTGAAGTGTTGTGTAGTTGTGAAGTGTTGTGTGGAGTGTAGTTGTGAAGTGTTGTGTAGAGTGAAGTGTTGTGTGGAGTGTAGTTGTGAAGTGTTGTGTAGAGTGAAGTGTTGTGTAGAGTGTGGTTGTGAAGTGTTGTGTAGTTGTGAAGTGTTGTGTGGAGTGTAGTTGTGAAGTGTTGTGTAGAGTGTAGCTGTGAAGTGTTGTGTAGAGTGTAGTTGTGAAGTGTTGTGTAGAGTGAAGTGTTGTGTAGAGTGTAGTTGTGAAGTGTTGTGTAGAGTGTAGTTGTGAGGTGTTGCGTAGAGTGTAGTTGTGAAGTGTTGTGTAGAGTGTAGTTGTGAGGTGTTGTGTAGAGTGTGGTTGTGAGGTGTTGTGTAGAGTTTAGTTGTGAGGTGTTGTGTAGAGTGTGGTTGTGAAGTGTTGTGTAGAGTGTAGTTGTGAAGTGTTGTGTAGAGTGTAGTTGTGAAGTGTTGTGTAGAGTGTAGTTGTGAAGTGTTGTGTAGTTGTGAAGTGTTGTGTGGAGTGTAGTTGTGAAGTGTTGTGTAGAGTGTAGCTGTGAAGTGTTGTGTAGAGTGTAGTTGTGAAGTGTTGTGTAGAGTGAAGTGTTGTGTAGAGTGTAGTTGTGAGGTGTTGCGTAGAGTGTAGTTGTGAAGTGTTGCGTAGAGTGTAGTTGTGAGGTGTTGCGTAGAGTGTGGTTGTGAGGTGTTGTGTAGAGTTTAGTTGTGAGGTGTTGTGTAGAGTGTGGTTGTGAAGTGTTGTGTAGAGTGTAGTTGTGAAGTGTTGTGCAGAGTGTAGTTGTGAGGTGTTGTGTAGAGTGTAGTTGTGAGGTGTTGTGTAGAGTGTAGTTGTGAGGTGTTGTGTAGAGTGTAGTTGTGAAGTGTTGTGTAGTTGTGAAGTGTTGTGTAGAGTGAAGTGTTGTGTAGAGTGTAGTTGTGAGGTGTTGTGTAGAGTGTAGTTGTGAAGTGTTGTGTAGAGTGTGGTTGTGAAGTGTTGTGTATAGTGTAGCTGTGAAGTGTTGTGTAGAGTGTGGTTGTGAAGTGTTGTGTAGTTGTGAAGTGTTGTGTAGAGTGAAGTGTTGTGTAGAGTGTAGAGTGAAGTGTTGTGTAGAGTGTAGTTGTGAAGTGTTGTGTAGAGTGTAGTTGTGAGGTGTTGCGTAGAGTGTAGTTGTGAAGTGTTGTGTAGAGTGTAGTTGTGAGGTGTTGTGTAGAGTGTGGTTGTGAGGTGTTGTGTAGAGTTTAGTTGTGAGGTGTTGTGTAGAGTGTGGTTGTGAAGTGTTGTGTAGAGTGTAGTTGTGAAGTGTTGTGTAGAGTGTAGTTGTGAGGTGTTGTGTAGAGTGTAGTTGTGAAGTGTTGTGTAGTTGTGAAGTGTTGTGTGGAGTGTAGTTGTGAAGTGTTGTGTAGAGTGTAGCTGTGAAGTGTTGTGTAGAGTGTAGTTGTGAAGTGTTGTGTAGAGTGAAGTGTTGTGTAGAGTGTAGTTGTGAAGTGTTGTGTAGAGTGTAGTTGTGAGGTGTTGCGTAGAGTGTAGTTGTGAAGTGTTGCGTAGAGTGTAGTTGTGAGGTGTTGTGTAGAGTGTAGTTGTGAAGTGTTGTGTAGTTGTGAAGTGTTGTGTAGAGTGAAGTGTTGTGTAGAGTGTAGTTGTGAAGTGTTGTGTAGAGTGAAGTGTTGTGTAGAGTGTAGTTGTGAGGTGTTGTGTAGAGTGTAGTTGTGAGGTGTTGTGTAGAGTGTGGTTGTGAAGTGTTGTGTAGAGTGTGGTTGTGAAGTGTTGTGTAGAGTGTGGTTGTGAAGTGTTGTGTAGTTGTGAAGTGTTGTGTAGAGTGAAGTGTTGTGTAGAGTGTAGTTGTGAAATGTTGTGTTGAGTGTAGTTGTGAAGTGTTGTGTATAGTGTAGCTGTGAAGTGTTGTGTAGAGTGTAGTTGTGAAGTGTTGTGTAGAGTGTAGTTGTGAAGTGTTGTGTAGAGTGAACTGTTGTTTAGAGTGTAGTTGTGAAGTGTTGTGTAGAGTGTAGTTGTGAAGTGTTGTGTAGAGTGTGGTTGTGAAGTGTTGTGTAGAGTGAAGTGTTGTGTAGAGTGTAGTTGTGAAGTGTTGTGTATAGTGTAGCTGTGAAGTGTTGTGTAGAGTGTAGTTGTGAAGTGTTGTGTATAGTGTAGCTGTGAAGTGTTGTGTAGAGTGTAGTTGTGAAGTGTTGTGTAGAGTGTAGTTGTGAAGTGTTGTGTAAGAGCGAGGCAGTCCGCACCCATGAGAGCGTCAGATGGAGGTATTTATCAGTGTTTGTAGCTGGAGGCTTATCTCAAGCGTTCTGTCAGCGATCACAGCTGGAAAACTTTGGCACTCGCTCAGTGCTTTCATTTCCTTGTTATATGGATGATGGGGTGGTGCAGTACTTTGACACTTGGGTTTGCTCTTGTACATTGCTGTTCGTTCAGGGTTTTTATTTTTTTCTGATTGTACAGATAACATTGCTAGCTTACTTGACGTTAATTTCCCTTTCCTCAGGTTCATGGCCATAAATCTTGGACAGATTTTTGTTGGAGGCGCTTACTAGCAGGAAAACTATTCATATCTTTGTATTCACTATGGTGTTGATAATACTTAAAGACTTAATAAAGTAGGCTATTTATTTTCATGCATCTGTTTACACTTAATCGTGCTCTAGATTTTAATTGAAAGTCTTCTGATTTTTTACTATCATTCTTTATAGCTGTGTTCTTTTGCACTTTAATCAGTTTGAAGCATTTATTGACTTTACACATTTTTATTGTTTTTTATAGTGTATTGTTTTATTGTATTTAAATGTAGAGGCCGACACTTCAGTTTTAAGTTTATATTGTGTACTGTTATAAAAGTTCCAGCAATTGTCATAATATGAAAATTTGATACATAGTCACTATGTAAAAACATTTAAAATGTTACAAAAGATTTCTGTTTCAAATAAATGCTGTTCTTTTGAACTTTCTATTCATCAAAGAATCCTGAAAAATAAAATGTATCACAGTTTCTACAAAAATATGAAGCAGCACAATTATTTTCAACACTGATAATAATCAGAAATGTTCCTTGAGCAGCAAATTCAGATTTGATCACAGCCATAAATTACATCTTAACAGATATTCACATAGAACGCATAATAATATTTCACAATTTTTATTCTTAATTTTGATTAAATAAATGCAGCTCTAGTGAGAAGAGACTTCTTAAAAAAAAAAAAAAACAACGACAAAAACTTACCGACCCCAAACTTGTGAGCAGTAGTGCAAATTCCATTAATTATCATCATTAATCATTTTTGTTGCTGTTTTATATCATTCTATTAATGAGGTTTATAAATAAAACCTGTGGCAAAAAAAAAAAAAAAAATTCCAGTCCAGTAAAATGTGTATAATTGTCAAAGTTATTACATCAAAAGACAGGAAAAAAGTCGCATAATGTCAGATCTCATTTTAAAATAGTCAAATAGAAGACAGTTATTTTAAATTGCATTCATATTTCACAACTTTACTCTGTTTTACTGTATTTTTAATCAGTGTAATTTTTAATGCAGCCTTTTGGTGAGCAGAAGAGACTTCAAACTTTTGAACACTAGTCCAAAACACAATAAAACACACATTGATTCTTGATTTTCTCTCTGCAGTCAAATGACGGGACGGAGGCCAACCGGCACACTGAGACGGGCAGCACAGCGACTCCCGGCCGTAACGAGGTGGAGCTGAACGGGCAGCCGCCCACCGCACGACCCCCGCTGGTGCTCACAGACAGCGAGGAGGACGAGGATGAGGAGCTGACTCTCAAATATGGAGCCAAGCATGTGATCATGCTGTTTATTCCTGTCACGCTGTGTATGGTGGTGGTGGTGGCCACGATCAAATCGGTCAGTTTCTACACGCAAAAGGACGGCCAGCAGCTGTGAGTATCAGATTTTAAAGAACATTTTTACTGGAGTTGGGTTTCAGCTCTACCCTACAGGGCTGCTTGACAGAATTAGTTTGTTCATGCCCTCGTATCAGCAAATGCTAAATACTAATCAGCATCACGTCCTGACATGAATCACAGCTGCGTTTGTTCAGGATAAAGGCTAAATTCTTCTGTGGAGTCTATAATGCAAGAAATATCACAGTTCAGCTCTCAATCACCTGGAAGAGGAGAATCACAGAGTGTCACTCTGAATATAAAAGCATCAGTATTACTGTAGATTATAGTCAGGGTTATTATGGTAAACTTAAAACCATTATAAAAATTACCTGTTATAAAATTAATATTAACTGAAATAAAATTTCAGTTATTATTATTTCAGCATTATTTCTAATTTTCAATTAGTTTACTTTTAAGTACTAAAATACCTAAAACAAAATAAACTTAATTAATAAATAAAAATTCATTAAAAAATTAAATAAAAAATATATAATAAGAAAAATAATGTCCAAATGTTTAAAATTAAGGTGCAAATATAAAATATAAAAATAAAATCTAATTCACAATAATAAACTATGAGAGTAAATGATAAGAAAAATAACAGTTAAACAAAACCTTAACACCAAGTATTAACTGTCTGTGCATAAGTCATCCTGCACCTTTGTGCTACAGATGTGAAAGATTCCTCAAATCATACCGCTTGAGATCATCAGAAGTGATCAGACTTGTGGTTTTTGCATGGCTGATGATAAACACCAGAATATCATAGAGACTTTCCAGTGGGCTCTTTTGATTTTCAGCCTTTAACAGTGCTGTGGCAAAAACTATAGTAACCACAATGCACTAAAATCCACTCTGAACACATTACCAACATCCTGCCAACCAAACACAACCAACTACAATCATGATGCTGAAAAACACCACTCTGTAACCATTTCTAAAGAACATATTTTCATCAGAAAACTTTCATCATCTAAATGATCTGTGGGTCAGGATTATATGAGTGAGGAATGGATTGAAGCTGGTCAGTGTGTCCAGTGATGCAGTTGCAGTAACTGTCCTCTAGACAGTGCTAAAGCTTCACTGATCCCCTCATTAATGAACTAACTGTTACTTTGTCCTTTTACATGCTTTTTGCACGTGTAGTTCCTTCCTGACCATTACCTTTTATTCTGTATGATAACTTGATCATTTTCACATCATTTTTTATCAAGTAACTTTAGCTCTTTATGAACCAAAGTAACGTTTTGCATTGTAAAATTATTTTGCATAAAATATACATATACATACACACACAAATATATATATATATATACACACACATACAGTGGTGTGAAAAATTGTTGGCCCCCTTCCTGATTTTTTTATTTTTTATTTTTTTGCATGTTTGTCACACTTTAATGTTTCAGATCATCAAACAAATTTAAATATTAATCAAATATAACACAAGTAAACACAACATGCAGTTTTTAAATGAAGGTTTTTTTTCCAAACCCCAAAACAAAATCCAAACCCACATGGCCCTGTGTGAAAAAGTGTTTGTTTCCACACCTGTTCGCATTCAAGAAATCACTTAAATAGGACCTGCCTGTCAAAGTGAAGTAGACCTTCCCAGGAGTGGCCGGCCGACCAAAATTACCCCAAGTGTTCATGACTCCACCATAAGAAAGAGACTGGGCAAAAATGGCCTGCATGGCAGAGTTCCAAGACGAAAACCGCTGCTGAGCAAAAAGAACATAAAGGCTCGTCTCAGTTTTGCCAGAAAACATCTTGATGATCCCCAAGACTTTTGGGAAAATACTCTGTGGACTGACGAGACAAAAGTTGAACTTTTTGGAAGGTGTTTGTCCCATTACATCTGGCGTAAAAGTAACACAGCATTTCAGAAAAAGAACATCATACCAACAGTAAAATATGGTGGTGGTAGTGTGATGGTATGGGGCTGTTTTGCTGCTTCAGGACCTGGAAGACTTGCTGTGATAAATGGAACCATGAATTCTGCTGTCTACCAAAAAATCCTGAAGGACAATGTCCGGCCATCTGTTCGTGACCTCAAGCTGAAGCGAACTTGGGTTCTGCAGCAGGACAATAATCCAAAACACACCAGCAAGTCCACCTCTGAATGGCTGAAGAAAAACAAAATGAAGACTTTGGAGTGGCCTAGTCAAAGTCCTGACCTGAATCCTATTGAGATGCTGTGGCATGACCTTAAAAAGGCGGTTCATGCTCGAAAACCCTCCAATGTGGCTGAATTACAATAATTCTGCAAAGATGAGTGGGCCAAAATTCCTCCACAGCGCTGTAACAGACTCATTGCAAGTTATCGCAAACGCTTGATTGCAGTTGTTGCTGCTAAGGGTGGCCCAACCAGTTATTAGGTTTAGGGGGCAAGCACTTTTTCACACAGGGCCATGTGGGTTTGGATTTTGTTTTCCCTTCATAATAAAAAACTTCATTTAAAAACTGCATGTTACTTGTGTTATCTTTGATTAATATTTAAATTTGTTTGATGATCTGAAACATTAAAGTGTGACAAACATGCAAAAAAATAAAAAATCAGGAAGGGGGCCAACAATTTTTCACACCACTGTATATCAGTTATGGAGTTATGCATTTAATTTATAATTATTATCAGTAGTGATTTTCAATAGATAAATTATAAATAAATGTAAATGCATACACTGTGATAAATAAATAATTTGCTATTATGTTGGAATGAGAATGAGTTCTGGGGGTTTTTTTCCCCATCATTTCATTAAATATAGTTGAGGTGTGAAATTTGCTTGTCATGACAGGGTTATTATCGTTAACTAAACCAAAACCATTAAAAACCATTTTCCTTACTTGAGATAAAATAAACGTTAACTGGAATAAAATACTTTTTTATTACTGCTATCTGCCAATGCATCATTTCTCACTTTTGTGTAGTTTAAGTTGAAATACTAAAATAACTCAAATAAAAACATAATAAAATATATTTAAGGACATTAAAAAAAAAAAAAACTATGCAACAAAATTACTAAAACCTTAACTAAAATTAAAATTGAAAAAAAAGACAATATCAAAATAAAATCTAATTCAAAATATGAACAAAATTTATAATAGTATATTAATGTTACTAAAATAACACAGTTTCCCCCAAAATATAATTTAATTTCATATGACCATATATTCATAATTATATATGTATCGTAAGAGTTAGCAGATTGTAAAAGTTTGAGTTCATGTTTAGTTTTAATTTTCTGTCTTTGAATTGAAGGTTTTAATGTTGAAAGAGCAGTATTGGTTTTATATTTGAACTCTTTGTTTCTGTTGTTTTGCTGAAATATAATGATGTGCGTGTCTTCACAGGATCTACACTCCGTTTCGTGAGGACACAGAGACGGTGGGTCAGCGCGCGCTCAACTCCATGCTCAACGCCACCATCATGATCAGTGTGATTGTGGTCATGACCCTGGTGCTGGTGGTGCTCTACAAGTACAGATGCTACAAGGTCTGTTCACTCTACTGCCTGTCTGTATGACGTTCCTGATGTGGGCATCTCACAGACTCCTCTTGCACCCAAGTTGTAGGTTCATGATGTATTTTTGTTTTGTTTTTGTGCAGGTCATTCAAGCCTGGCTGTTCTTCTCCAACCTTCTCCTCCTCTTCTTTTTCTCCTTCATTTATTTGGGGTGAGTTCTGTTTTTTTTTGTTGTTGTTTTTATTCTTCCCCCTAGTGTTGCTGCTTTTGGGCTTTATTAATAGGGGGAAAAGTGATATAGTGACTACTATTAAAGACCCTGTGAAACTGCAGTTTTCTGTCATGTACAGTGTTATTTTGGTGCCATTAAGATACTATTATAAGTAGTATTGATTTTCATTTTTTCTGTTTTTGTTTTAGTTAAGGTTTTAGTAATTTTGTGTTGTGGTTTTATCTTTTTTTTTTTTTTTAAGTTCAATTATGATATGCATATTTAACACACACATAATTTTTTATCAATTTTAGTGCTTCAAGTTAAACTAAATGAAAATGAGAAATGTTGCTTTAGCAGCTAGGTTTGTTTTTGTCAACTGCCTTTTTTGGTATTGTATTTATTTTAGCTAATGTTTATTTTATTTCAAGTAGCGAATAACTTTTCAGTTGATTCTTAAGAAATGTTTTTTTTTTTTAATAAGTGAGACCAGATTTGGTTTTATATATATATATATATATATATATATATATATATATATATATATATATATATATATATATATATATATATATATATATATATATATATATAAATTATCATTTATTTATTTATTTTTAAGTTTTCACTAACTGTAATAACCCTTAGACTGTGTTGATGTATTTTGGATAGAAACAGGTATTTTTGGTGAAGAGAGCATTTGATTGGAGTATTAAATGATGTTATTGACGAATAATCAAGTAGTAAAATGCGGTATAAACTCCATTAACAAAAATCAAGAATTGTCTGATAATTGTGCCTCATGCAGATGTTATGAAAGCATTGCTCCTGATAACAGATGCACACGTGTTTCTTCACCGCAGGGAAGTGTTCAAGACGTACAACGTGGCGATGGACTACTTCACGTTAGCGTTGATCATCTGGAACTTCGGTGTGGTGGGAATGATCTGTATCCACTGGAAGGGTCCGCTGCGGCTCCAGCAGGCCTATCTGATCATGATCAGCGCTCTCATGGCCCTGGTCTTCATCAAGTACCTGCCGGAGTGGACCGCCTGGCTCATCCTCGCTGCTATCTCTGTCTATGGTCAGTCACTGAAGATGAGTTTATTCACTTCATCTGGGTTATTTACAGTTATATAACTGGCGTAAAGTAGAATAGGGCTACAAATGGTCTCAGGGCTAAACTGCTAATAATTACTGCTTTTATCTTTCTTGCTCTTCTGTAGATCTGTTAGCAGTGTTGTGCCCGAAAGGACCTCTGCGTATCCTTGTGGAAACAGCTCAAGAGAGAAATGAACCCATCTTCCCTGCTCTCATCTACTCTTGTAAGAAAAACCTCTCAGCACTTGGAACATTGAATTCAGGGTTTTAGTTGAATATTTGGTTGTCACTGTCACATTTACATGTGCGCCCATTTGATTCGTCAGCAACCATGGTGTGGCTGTTTAATATGGCGGACAGCGCTGAGACCAGGAATAATTCCAGCCATCCAGTCCCTCAACAGGAGAACCAGGGTGAGTGTTTAGAGAAGCTCCAGAAGCACAGTTGCATGTACTAATGTGCATGTTCACAAACACTTTACTGAAGAAATATTCATTTCAGATATATGTCTAAAAAATGCTTCATTGGTTAGATAAAACATTGACCAATAATATCTATGCCACCTTTCAAAACATTAGGTTAAGTTTAATGTTTTTTTAAAGAAATCTCTTCTGCTCACCAAGGCTGCATTTATTTGATTAAAAATACAGTAAAAACAGTAAATTGGAGAAATAATATTTCAATTTAAAATAACTGATTTCTTTGAATAATGTTAAAATGTAATTTATTTCTGTGATCACAGCTGAATTTTCAGCATCATTACTCCAGTCTTCAGTGTCACATGATCCTTCAGAAATCATTCTAATATGCTGATTTGCTGCTCAAGAAACATTTATAATTATTATCAACCAATTATCAATTATTTGCCTTTTTTATCAGCATCAGTCGATATGTTTTTCTGTTTGATAGATGTGTTTGACTGATTAGATGTCAGGGGGAAAAAAAACTTTTATTTTGATACTGCTTTTATTTTGACAGTTACTCTTTTATTTTAATAATAATGAATTATTTAGAACTGTTAAAGATAATAAATGGTATATGAAAAAGTATTATAGTCTAACGTAAGAAAATATACATTTATATAAATTTAATTTCACAAACCTTGCAAACTTTGTAAAAATCCAGCTGTGAGATCTTCTCAAGTGTGCATTTGTAGCCTTTTGCATTTGTAGTTTTGAAATTTATGAAAAATATAATAAGATTTCAGAAGGTTGCTGTCTAAGGTATAAATCAGTTTTTTTATTATTATTTTTTTATTTTTTTACCCTAAATTAAGTTGTTGTTGTTGTTGTTGTTGTTGTTTTTAAATATTATTTATTTATTTATTTATTTATTTATACTTGAATAAATAATTATAGTAATTTCAGCAATTGTTATGCATGTGTTTTTGTTATCGTCATTGACATGGGCATAAATAAAAAACAAAAAACAAACAATACCTTGAGCAGCAGTGACTGCATCTGATTGGTCTTTGCCTCATTGTGTTACTGCTCATTTGTTGAACTCTTCTCAACTTTTTTTGGATGGCTGTAAATCATTGTCAGTGTGAATGAACCTCATTGTGTCTGTCTGTCTCCTGTAGTTGCCATGGCACCCTCGGCTCAGCCGGAGGATGATGGCGGGTTCACACCAGCGTGGGTCGATCAGCAGCAGCATCAGCTCGGCCCCATGCAGTCCACTGAGGACAGCAGACGAGAGATCCAAGAGATGCCCTCCGCTCACCCGCCGCCTGTGGAAGACGACGAAGAGCGTGAGTATCTCTACTAAAACCCATCTGGTTCTGCCCCTTCAGGCCAATGAGGAGGACACCCAACACCCCTCAGCATGAGTCTATGAAGTCTGTGTCATGTGATCAGACCACACGTGGTCTTTACTACCCACATAACTAATCTCCAGAAGAAAGTTAAATCTAGACTTAGTTTTTTGTTTCGAAATAGATCTGTGTTTACCACGTCAGCCAAGAAACATCTTGTTGAAACTACTATTTTGCCCTTGTTCGATTATGGTGATGTGATATATAGAAATGCACGTAAAGGTGTTCTGGAGCAATTAGATGTGTTGTATCATGCAGCAATTGGATTGATTACTAATGCACCTTACAGAACGCATCATTGTGAATTATACTCCCTTTTGAATTGGACATCATTGCATATAAGATGGGAAATTCACTGGTATATTTTTATTTAAAAAGTTTTGCGGGGTTTATTACCTGAATATCTTCAAAAGTTGTTGAAACCTCAGTCTAATACATATACCACTAGATCATCGAATTATATTTCCTTGGCTATTCCTAGAAAGAAAACTACTTATGGTCGTTCCGCATTTGAATTTGCTGCCCCAAATGATTGGAATATGCTACAAAAGTAATTGAAATTGAAGACAAATATTACAGTATGTGCATTTAAAAAATTACTAGTGAGTTCTTTGACCTCGACCTGTTAATGTTTTAACTGAGATTTATATATTTTTTTATTTTCATTTTTTTTCTATGTGAATTATGAATTGTGATATATGTTTGTATGTCTCAGGAGATATTAATTCTCCTGCCAGGCTGTTATTGTAAATAAGAACTTGTTCTTAATTAACTTGCCTGGTTAAATAAAGGTTAAAGAAAAACGTGCTCAGTGCAAAATACATGGAGTCCAAATAGTTTCACTCAAACCACATGTGGATGTAGTGCCATGGAATGGGCCACAATGGTCAACTATAGTTTTGTAAAATCTTTGTAAAAATCTGTTGTTCAACAGAATATGAATCAATAAATAATGAAAAAAATCATATGTTTAAATTATATTGGGTATAAAATGTGGCTGAATGCAAACAAAACCCACACTTTCTGTTGTAGCCCTATTAAGCAGAATCTTGTGCACATTTTGTGTTTTTCAGGTGGTGTGAAGCTGGGTTTGGGAGATTTCATCTTTTACAGTATGCTGGTGGGTAAAGCATCAGCTACAGCCAGCGGTGACTGGAACACGACACTAGCCTGCTTTGTGGCCATTCTCATCGTAAGTATAATAAAGAAAACAAATACAACTTGCTAAATCAGGCATACTTCAGGGATTATACTCCAGACATATATAAAGGCACCAAAAGTATTAGGACACTTAAAGGGTTAGTTCACCCAAAAATGAAAATTATGTCATTAATTACTCACCTTCATGTCGTTCCAAACCCGTAAGACCTTCGTTCATATTCGGAACACAAATGAAGATATTTCTGATGAAATTTCTCTCTTTTGTTGTTTGATTAACATGAATGACTGCTGTCACTTTAAGACCTACCCGGTTCTAATAAAGTCACCATGAACCCATTTGTGAAACAGGATGTTCAGTGAGTGAAAGGGCTTGATTTTATTCATCAGAATTGATTGGATTGTGTAAAGTGGTGGTCATCTGAAAAAGTAAAGTAGTTTAAGAGGTAGAGCTGCTTATTATATTTTGATGAAAAATTATGAACACAAGCGTTTTGCAGTAACAAATGCCCGTTAGAAATTTAATAATGTCAACAGTATCATTTAATCCAGAATACAAAATGACATGTTCACTCTTATTATGTGTTGCATGTTTTGTCAGCATTGACAATTGTCTGATATTTTTTCCTCAGGGTTTATGTCTTACTCTGCTTCTCCTGGCGATCTTCAAAAAGGCCCTTCCAGCTCTCCCCATCTCCATAACCTTTGGCCTGGTCTTTTACTTTGCCACCGATAACCTTGTGCGGCCGTTTATGGATCAGCTGGCTGTTCATCAGTTCTACATTTAGCACAGAGGCGAGGTCATTCCTCACGCACTCCACTTTACAGCTAATTCCCAGAATCCTCTTGCAGGGAAAGTGAACCCTGTAGACTAGCACACCTTTCCTCTTCCTCTGGACACATGACTGGATTTGCTGTTTTTGGCATTGAATGACATTTTATTAATTACAGTGCCTCTCCAGTGACTCATCTGATCCTAATATTGGCTTTGGTAACATCTTCGGGCGATATGCCGAACATTCGTTTGTTTGGAGAAAACACAGACCATCTTACATGTAGGAATGGATGAAAGTGATTATGACTTTATGAACTCTGGTGTATGGAATAGGACCAGAGCTTGCTTTGTCCACCAGATCTTGGAATCACTTTCTAGGCATTACATTAATTCCAGCTCCGATATAGTGAGCATTAACCCAAAGCTCTCTGAATGATATGGCTGCTCGCACAGAGGTAGGTACTAATCACTTTTGTTGGTCTTCTGAGGGTGCCTGTGATGCTTCGAGTTTTCATTTTTAACATCAACAGAGTCCAAACCATTTGACCATATTTGAGACGATGTTCTGGTTCACTCCAGCATTAAATCAAGTGCTGATCAAAGCTACTGTTTTGCTCTCCTGAAAAGTGTGAGAGCACCATTTTGGAATGTATAAACTTTCTCTTTAATTTCCTATGTGTTTGGACAAGATGTCAGGAGACTGTAAGAATTGTTTGTTAATTTTTTGGTTGTATTATTTCTCTTCTTTTTTCTTTACCAGCAAAATGGTTGATGAATGACTTTTACTTTCATATTATCCACACCTTTTGTCATTTCAAGAAAATGCAAATGTTTTGTAACTAAATTGAAAGATTCACAAATAAAGGGGTTGCTCATTTGAGCAAATTTCAGTCTCCACCATATCATTTTCTGTTAAATTTCTTGTTTTTCTTTTTGTTTTGTTTTTTCAGCCTTGAGTACACCTGGTATTTACAATCATCTCATTGATCTGATCACAAGTAGACACTATTATCATATAAATGGGGTCCAATCCTGTTTTGTTGCCAGGTCTGTGTAACAAAACCAGAAATTAGAAATGGCATGCAAATAAGTTAACCTTGAGGTCACCGCCTCATTTAACCCTCAATATTACCTGGTAGAGGTGTTTACCTGTAGTAAATCTAAAACCTTCTCATGTAAGGCTTAACTGGACTGGCCAACACAGAGGACATTAGGGAACAGTCAAGTCACATTACTTTGGGGTTCATTGTCTTTGACCTATTGTTCAGTCTTGCTAATGTTAAAGGGCCTGAAAATAGTGGGAACATTTCAGAAATTCCACAATATTGCAGGACTGTTGCCCCTCTTCCGAGTCTCTGAACCTTTGGAATTGGCACGTTGCCTGAAACTCTAGAGGTAGTAGCAGTTTCCATGCACTGTAAAAAATTTCAAGCCGTTTCAACTAATTATTATTTAGTAACTAGTTCCACAGAAATTTTACGTTCAGTCAATTTCTGTCTTCAAAGTGTTGCCTGAATTATTTTTTAGTTGGCTCAACCTTTACTGAAATAGTTTTATAGTCCATTCAACTAAAATGTTTTAATTGGTCAAACATTTAGAAAACTACAGCAAATTAGGTCAATTAAAATTTAACCATTGACTCCATGTGTTTCATATGTTACCTCAACTAAGATTTTTTATTTGGGCATCATAAGAATTTGCTGTGTTTGCAGTGACCATCTAATCTGGATACAGACTGGATCTGGGTGGCTACGGTGACCTTGGAATAAGAATGAGACAGTCTAATATTAGCGTAGATGCCACTGAGAACAATAAAGCACATTTTTAACTGTAGTAAACACTCTAAACTTTTACACATATTACCTTAAGTCTTAGTGTTGAAAGTACACACACACTATGTAGCTGCAGTGGAGTGGTCTGGTCACATGGCAGTGTTTGGTGCCTTGGGAGAACTGACTGGCCAGCATCTGAAAACTTGCAATGATGAGAAAGCACCGATGAAACCTTTGGCCACACCCTGATGGAGAAAGAAAAGTACAATTTCTGAAAAATGAAATGATGCCTTTTAAATAATTTAAAATGTAATATCAGTTAATTAAATTTGTGATGAAACAAGTTGCAACCATTTTTTTCTGCCACACAAAAAAAAAAAAATCTCATTCCATTGCACAACACAGGGAGCATTGATGTTGACTGTTCATTAGGTGCAAGGATTTGTAACAGAACATGCACATTTCGTATTATAAGTCTACCTTAAACAGCATAAAAATACTATCAAAATATAACAGTCCTGTCTGTTGTTGATAAATACCGAATTGATTGATTAACTGTCCCAATATTTACTAGGCCACGGTCTCTTTACCAGTGCAGGGACTCGTGTGCATGAGCTAGTGATTCACTACCTAGGGAACTGACTGAGACGCACTGCTTTGATAACAATCTTGTGGAAGAATTTAGTTGTCTATTCTCGTTCGGAACTAACTCCCTTCTGAAGTGATATTCACGAGAACAGAAACACCGTTTGGAATTAGCCAAATTAGGTTGTTAGTCACGTTTAATGTCGTCTTTTAACGGGACAATTGCAATAGTTTACATACGCAAAAACTAATTCAACATGCCAATGTTAACCTCAAATAAGCGCATTCCTGTTGTAAAATTCATTATAGTAACACAGCTTTTGACATGAAGTGTTTTATGGATTAAAAACAAGAAAGACCACGTTCCCTTCACTCAAACAGCACATTTCCCTCAGACATATTTATACAACGCTTTTCTGATGTTTTTTTTATATGTTGTACGTTTGTGTATAAATATATACGCTTTAAATAATGCGTTTACACCTTTTTTAATATACAAGTATTGATAAATTCAGTTTTAAGTACAAATTCAGTGCCACTTACCTGACGCATCAACTTGACATACACTTAACATAGCTAAATATTAATTTTTCTTCAGACACATGACTTATAAAACACTTCTAAATATCCACTCAAAAACATCGGATATGCTGTACGTTTTTGTCGATAAATTTTAGTCTAAAAAATAACATTTATTTAGTGGCACTTACCTGACGCGTGAACTTGACAAGATGGCGCTGTGTTTCTCCCGCGAAGTCACTCAGGTGCGTGCACGTGCAGAATGATCTCAGTGTTGGCTGGATTTGTTTTTATTAGTTTAGTCAACATTAGCATAGCTAATTGTTGACTGGATTTGAAAATAACTGTCCATTCAATGTTTTCAATTATATTTGTGAGGACTTAATATAATATGTCCTCTCAACTAAGCCCAAGCAATAAAATTAGCTCAACTTAAATATTTTTGCCCTTCCAACATTTTGTTAATTGGATTTTTTTTACAGTGTGGGGACTGCTTGGCATGGCATGCTGGGATGGCCATGGCTCTCTTTTGTGATTGTACCTTGGTGATTAGCATCAAGCTGAGCCTTCACATTCCACATCAGCGTCTCGCCTGAAGTCTACAATTATCTTGTTATGCCACAGGTGAAATCAACAGATTTCCACAAAAACACAACAGGCACTGGCACAACACTAATACTATTGCTCAGGCAGTTTTTCAAAGCTCTAGAAGTTGGCACGTAACTCATTCCCCAATGATTTGCATTGAATGAAGGACAGGACAGGACTCTTCAACTCCGGTCCTGGAGGGCCAGTGTTTTGCAGACTTTAGTACCAATTCCAGTTGACCCATCTGTCTGTAATTTGCAAGTAGTTCTCAACACTTTGACTCTGGTTGGATTTACCAGTCTGTGAGATTTGCTGTGTGCAACTGGGGGGTGGAGTTGAAACAGAGATTTGAATTTGGACGCTTTCTGCTTCCCATAGTTACGCTTATGTTGCGTACTTTATCACAGATGAAGTGGATTAGATTCAGTATTTGTCAAATAGTTGGCGTCGATAGCCAGACATTTCCATGTAGCAACAGGAAGTTTTTTTTTTTTTTTTTTTTTTTTCATATACTGCTTAATCCAGAGCTTGTGTACAAGAATAAAGTTCAACATAAGCCTATATTTTTTTAAATACCAGTAAAGTAGGTTTTATATTTTTTATCAGTTTTATTTTGATAAACATGACTTATTGTAACATTAGGATTACTTGTAATAATTTTTGCTATTGTAAAATCAAATTTTGTGAGTGTTAGTAGAACTGAAGGTGTCGGAATAAAAACAAAACACACATGATCATTGTCATTGGTGAATCCTGCAACTGCGCAGAATGAGCCAGCCGACTGCTCTCAAATCACTCTCGTAGTATTGATAGCATATGCCACAGTGACGTGGTGTTGAACAAAATTTCTAACGGGCATGCGCTGCTTCAAAACAGATGACAGTGACCAAATGATCAAATGAAGTCAAACACAGCTCCATATTAGCTTGTTCCAGTGAGTTTTGTTTGGGTTAGAGCTAAACTCAACAGGGTTGGAGTTGAAGAGCCCTGACCTAAGTCATATATCGGGGTGGCCAACATTGGTCCCGGAAAGCCACAGTTCTGCAGAGTTTTGCTCCAACCTTGATAAAAACTCACCTTCCTGTAGTAACCCTTTTGGTACGTTCCATTTACCTCGGAAATCAGATGTCCGAGCTGGGAATGACGTCACACCCAAGTGGACTGTGTTCCAGTAGTTACTGTTACAGAAGTTACTGCTTCCATTGTTAGCAATTCCAGTTGATTAAAAACACATTTAAAAAAAGTGTTATTTTGCACATATACCGCCAAAGTATCATGGCCGCAAATAGAGGTTGGATAGTAATGTGTGCACCACTGAATTTGAGACAAACATGAGTGCTAATAAACAATATATTACCACTGTTTCTGTTCTGTTGATGCACTGAGCAGCCATATTGGAATCTGAAGTTGAAGTTGTTGCGATTCCTCCAAGATTCCGGGGGGTGGGGGGGTCTTTTTTACAGCACCATTAGTACCAATTCAATGCTATACCCGCTTATAGTCAACTGCTTTTAAACGCTCCTGTGTGTTTTTGTGTGCGTGCTCTGGTTTCGAATGACAAAACAACACGTTTATTTACAACGTGCTTTTGCAGTATTGAGTACTGTAGTCAATCACAGGCATCTCTGTTGAAAGCAATGGTCAGTCAGAGGTGTTTTCTGTAGGTTAGTCAGAATCCGCTCTGAGCTCATTTTTGTTTTCGCAAGTAGAGTTATACACACTCACAGATCTACCTATTGGAATGGGAGAGAGAGAAAAGCATATGCACGGTGTAAATAAGAGATTGATTGTGTAGCTAGTCATTGATTATATCAGTGAGATTTCACGTGATAAAGCTCAGTCAGTTGCACTATAAAAGGAGCCCTTTGCTCGGTTTCTCTACATAATCCATTGACAATTTGAAGAAAAGTTTTGTTTGTCTAATAGGACCGAACATCCATGTATACTGTTAAAAAAATTATGCGCGTGAATCCACTAAATTGTTTCCGCTACTCATTGCTATGATTGACAGTGATAACTGTAGCAATGAACACAAACCAATGTCAAAAGTAGACCTGTGCATTAAGTGATGCAGAGTAACATAACTACAGCAGTAACAAGTCTGTGTTGGCTGAATATATTAAGGATAGTTAAATATAACTTAAAACACTCTTTCTGGTGTGTCCTTTTTAAGGGAATGTTTAAAAAATTAAGATTTTAAATGAAATCTAAAAATATTTCAAAATATTTAATGCCTCATTATTTAATTGTACTCACTATACTAAAATACATTACTAAAATGTGTTATAATAGTCATTTTATAATAAATCTTTGTCACCTTTTTCACCCATGATGAGTTTGCATCCCTGTACATGGTGTATCCCCTTTTACCGGCACCATTTTGAATATATTATGCAATATCTCAAAAAAAAAAAAAAAAAAAAATAGATAAAAGGCAACAATTAAATGGAATCGTACACAAAACTCTGGGGGTTCGCCAGTTGGTGGTTGGGACATGATGCTACATCTTAAATTGTTCAAAATGACTTCCAAATATCTGTCCACTGTAGTGACCACGATGCATCAGAGGGTTAAGG
Organism: Spinibarbus caldwelli; assembly: GCA_039654775.1. NCBI lineage: Eukaryota > Metazoa > Chordata > Actinopteri > Cypriniformes > Cyprinidae > Spinibarbus > Spinibarbus caldwelli. The sequence goes on from CM077251.1 coordinate 30,233,368, forward strand.
AGTGGGATTGGACACACCTGCTATAGGTCAAACAGTAGAGCAGGGTTGGGCAACTTTGGGCAGCTGTTCTGCAGAGTTTTCTTCCATCCCTAATCAAACACACCTGCAATCTTGAAGACTTAGATTAGATTTTTCAGGTGTTTGATTTAGCTAAACTGCAAAAGTGGACCTCCAGAACCAGAGTTGCACATCCATGCAGAAGAGCACAACTGTAGCAGCGGTAAGGTTGTGGGCTTGATTCCCAGTAAAATATGCGGTATGCCTTGAATGCCGTGTAAAATGTTGCAGGTAAATGAAATGAAAATAAATTAAATGAGATGGCAGAACATGACTCTCAGGACTCTTTTAAGTTAGGCCAATAAATTACCACCCAGAATACCTTTTGGGTTCAATTTGGTTTGGCCATTACAACTTATTTATGTGAGGAAAGCAGAGCTAAATTTGGTCACTCCTTTACTTGATAGCCTGTTTATTCCCCAGGTCCATTCAATTCCCGGTACGGTATTAAGCTGGCTTACTTGAGGCCATGTAAGACTGTAAGACACTCTAATCTCTGGAGGTGAGTCTAGAGCACCTAGACCACCAAGACTACAGGAGATGTGGCTAAGGATAGCTCCTCTAAGGGGATTACTAGAAGTGTGAGGGTGTGTCCTATGACAAGACGCTCAAGGATTAGGCCATTAGTGATTAGTTGAGTCACACCGCAGGCACCAAGGACACAGCCACTCTTCTATCTCCCACTCTTACACTCTGCAACCCAGACCTTCACCTTCCGCTAGAAACCATGTCGAAGGAGAAACTGGAAGGCCTGGTGAAGCGCATGGAGGTGACCCTCGTGGAGATGGAGCAGCTGAAGCTGCACTGTGGCCGGCAGAGCGAGGAGCTGAGCCAGCTGGTGGTGGAGCTCCGCAGAGAGAACCAGGAGCTCACTGAGAAGTACAACCAGCTGGCCCAGGACATGAAGGAGGCTAAGGAAGTCATCGAGCAGTTGCAGGACACCAAGTACGCTTTTGACGCTAAGGAGAGGCAAGCCCAGAAGCTCAGCCGACAACTCTGAAAGACCACAAACGGACTGGTGACCCAATGTTTACTAGGTGCATATGACGTGTTATTGGGAATATTATTAATTACTGAGACTTTTTACAAAAGAGTGAAGGAAACTACATGGACTTGGAAACGTGTTTAATGATTATACATGTGTGCTTCTGCTGGTGTGTTTTAGGTTGAAAAGTGAACCAATGTAAAATATTCCAATGCTGTTGCTGATTTAAATTAACTTTAGTTCACCCCTTAAATGTTTGGTTTCAGTGTAATGAAAGAATGGCAAACGGAAGGTTTTTGCTAACAGAAAGTCCTGGATGATGGCTGAAGAAGAGACAAAGCCTTGATACTAGAGTCATTAAGCTGCCAGTATTGGAAATATGAGTTAGTTGTGAAACTGTGACAATGACAAAGCATTTTGTTAAGTGAACCCCTGTCATTTAACAAAGTAAAACCACACTCTGGTTAATTAATGCCTGAACACATGGTCAACCTACAGAGGATTATCTAACCTAATATAAAATGGCTGAATCCTGTTGGCAACTGTACATGTGAGTCAGTAGTTTTGAAGCAATCATAGAAACACTCTCTTTTGGACCCTTAACCCAAAGGGCAGCAGTTAGGTTATAGATCATGCCAACATGGGTATTGGTGTCCTGTAGAGTTGCAAAGATTATATCCAAATATATCCTTTTCCAGGTAATCGGTTTAGAAAGATGACTAGATCCAGCTTTGCCATCTGCATGGATTTTCAAAATGCCTTTGAATGAAGACATTTTCTTGATTTATGGTTCCCTGATCTTATACATTACACTAACTAATCACTCCTCTCTATTAAAAACTAGAGGCGTCTCTAATGCATTTTTGGTCTGTGTCACAATATGCAAGGCCAGCTATTTAGGGGAAAAAAGAGGTTTGATGTTAGTCCATCTAAACCTTATAAAACAGGGCCAGTAATTGGCCTGTTCCCAGTCCCTACATCCTTTAAAGTCAGGGAAACTATCCAATTTGGGAAATTTCATGGTATTTTCTTTAACACGTTGTCCACTATTGGCACAGTGGTTTCACATTAAAAATCCACTCTAATTTGAATGAGAAATTTGTAAAATATTGGTATAAATTATAATTGCACTGTGGGAAAACACTTGCATGGCACCCTGGATGTATGGTGTTATCTGTCACCACTGTGTTGTGTTTTGCAAGGATGTATTATTATGCTGTTATGATTTCTACCAAACACTTGAGTGTTTCTCTGCTGATCAGGCCTGTAGCCAGCTATGAGGTCACCGAGGTCCGGACCTCAGTAAATTTATCATGTTCAAAAATAAAATTTGTTCTCTGAATGACAGATTTGCTGTTAAGCTCATCACATGGATGTCTGCATGACATGTATAATTCAGTTTAGACAGTTTGCAAGAATATTTATCGTCCGTGCAATGAAAATGATCGCTGCGAGACGCTGCCAGAGTGAACTTGACACAGCTGTGAGTGAAGGCACAGGCGCAGGCCGTGTTGCCAGATCCAGCTGTTATAAGCGTTTTTGGACTTTGTTTTTTCCACTTAATTTGAAACTTTAGAAAGTTAATAAAGTAGGAAGTTCCAGTATAGGGTCAGCGAAGTCCTTATCTTATCTTATTAACTAAAGATTTGAAATAATTTCAGTTTATTTTTATTTGTTTTTCTGTTTTTGTTTCTTTTAATAGCAATATCTGGCAACACTGCACGTACTTGAAACTGACAGTAATCAAAAAAGCCCATGGTCAGGTTATTGCTGACAGGATAGCACATTCGGTAAGGCAAACGCAAAAAATATCATGATATTATCTGTCAGAAACGTTATCAACGCTGTCAGAAACAGTAGCATTTTTCACTAGTACACAGTTCTGTAGAGCAAGTAGGTTGCAGAATGTAATGAAAATAGGCAAACACTAGCCATGAAGAAGTCTATGCTGAGTCATTCAGTATAGTAGTTAATTAGTAGTAGTAAATTTTTCCCAAATTATGCTATAAACATTCATAGCGGCACTAGACAAAGTTATCAGCTATACAGCAATGGTCATTAATAAAAACTATAACAGCAATATGTATTGTTGCATAAATAATAAACAACTGATAAAATTATCCACCCCTAACTATAGTAAAGTATTAACAAATTTTGATGCAATAAATACACTGTAAAAAAAATTCTGTGATTTCACAGCATATAACTGTAATATTTCACAGTAAATTACATTATTATCACTTTACAGGCTTTTACTGTGATTTTCACAGTATAATACCGTATTCGGGAATTTTACTGTGAAAATAATGAAGACGGAAGCAACCACCCCAAGTCGAATCAAGAGGTTCAACATTTAGAATTTTTCTTTATTTTTTTTATTATTATTATTATTATTATTAATTTAAGGCACAATTTTTAGAAATATGCTGCCTGCCACACTACTCTTTTCACTCTAAATTCTTAAAAAACATTCTTGATTCCTTTTTTGAACAGTAGGGCATGATTAGTATATATGGTTTTGTTTCAGGTGACACAATGAAGCCGAAGGGATGGATGCTGTCGTTGGAGGATCAAGTGGTCATGGGACCTCACCAGGACTTCACAACTGGTCTGGCTGCCGTTTTTGCCAGCTACTACAATTTTAATCTGAAGTACGCAGAAGATGCTTCTTGCACACTGGAATTTATCCAAAGGTAATGTCTACATTAAAGGGACCCAGAAATGAAAATTCTGTCATTAATTACTCACCCTCATGTCGTTCTATATGGAATGCCAAACCTGCCATAATTAAAAATAAATAAATAAATAAATGTACAAAGAAATGTAAAAAAGCAAATATAAATAAATACAAATATAAATAAATGTACAAAAAAAGTAAAATAAATAAATAAATAAATAATTATAAATAAGTATTTTTTTTTAATTTTTAATTTAAAAAATAAATAATTTTTTAATTAATAAATAATTATTTATTTATTTATTTTTATAATTTTTTTACTTTTCTTTGTACATTTATTTATATATTTATTTATGTATTTATATTTACTTTTTTACTTTTATTTGTGCATTTATTTATTTATTTATTTTTAATTATGGCAGGTTTGGCATTCCATAGTTCTAAACCCGTAAGACCTTCGTTCATCTTGGGAACACAAATTAAGGTATTTCTGTTGAAATCCAAGAGCTTTCTGACCCTGCATAGACAGCAATGTAACTGAAATGTTCCCAGACCCAGAAACATAGTAAGAACATTTTTAAAATATCAGTGGTTCAACTGTAATTTTACGAAGGTACGAGAATACTTTTTGTGTGCAAAGAAAACAAAAATAATGGCTTTATTCAAGAATTCTTCTCTTATGTGTCACCGTCTTTTCTTTGCACACAAAAAGTATTCTCGTAACTTCGTAAAATTACTGCTGAACCACTGAAGTCACATGGACTATTTTAACAATGTCCTTACTACCTTTATGGGTCTAGGAACAGTTCAGTTACATTGCTGTCTAAGGAAGCTCAGAAAGCTCTCGGATTTCATCAAAATTGCTCCCCAACTGCATCAGTTGTGTGTTCACAGTGTGTGTGTGTTTGTTCACTTATCACTGCTGTGTGTGCACTTGAATGGGTGAAATGCAGAGCACAAATTCTGAGTATGGGACACCATAGTTGACCACACATTAAAGCTGCACCATTAAACGTTAAAAGATTGCGATCTCGATGCAAACACCCACGCAATCTCATTTCTAACTGACAACGATTCCCTGTGTCTATTAAGCCTTTGAAAAAGTCTTACCGGAACAAATTCAAATCTGCGTTCATGCTGCCGCTGACACAGAGAGCAGACATTTACCATTTTTAGGTAAGAAACAGCTTCACAGTCTTTTCATCTACCCTACCCAGTTTTATTGCTGTCTTATAGTCATTCATATTATCACAGAAATACTGGGATTGAAGGTCATAGTTCGGATACAAACATTGATGTCAATGTTAGCGATCAAAATAGATCAAGTGATCTTTTGAAAGTAATATTTGTGCCGATTGCATTGTTTCGCCACTAGGTGGCAACAAGTAACTGTTAAAAAATGTATTTGTCATTGAATCATTGATTCAAGAGATTTGTTCAAAAACAATCCAGTAATGAAACAAGTGAAGTATTTATGAGTGAGTCATTGAATCATTCATTCAAACCACTTTTTCATAACTTTAATATTAAAAATTGGTGTATTAAATATATCATATTTAAAATACATATATATTAAAATGTTTAATAATTCATTCAAATTAAATAAACACTTTTAAATAGACTGCAGCAATTAATATTTTGTCACACATTATTTTGTTTAGTTCAGAATCGTGGGAGAATCGTGATCTCTATTTGAGAGAAAAAAAAAATTGTGATTCTCAATTTATCCAGAATCGTGCAGCTCTACCACACGTCACGTCCTTTCCTTTTCCTTTCCTTAATTTGAGTTTCGAAGATGAATGAAGGTCAAGTCAAGTCAAATTTATATAGCGCTTTTAACAACACAAATTGTGTCAAAGCACTTAACAGTATTAAATTGGAGGACAGAGTGTCAGTAATGTATAATAAGATTAAACACTCAATTTTCAGTTAAAGGCATTTCATTATTGAATTCAGAGATGTCATTGTCTAGCTCAGTTTAGTTTAAATAGTATATATGAAATCAAATTGATGATAATCGTTAGAAAGCCGGAGGTGACAGCGGCAAGGAACCAAAACTCCATCGGTGAAAGAATGGAGAAAAAACCTTGGAAGAAACCAGGCTCAGTTGGGGGACCAGTTCTCCTTTGGCCAGACAAACCAGCAGTTTAATTTCAGGCTGCAGCAAAGTCAGATTGTGCAGAGGACTCATCTGGTTCCTGTGGTCTTGTCCCGATGGCCGTCTAGGTGACGAGGTCTTCACTGGGGAACTGTCTCTGGGGCTCATATAGTTGTCCTGGTTTCCGCTGACGTTCAGGGCAGTCGAGGTCGTCTATAGGTGCTGATCCACCATCTGATCTGGATACGGACTGGATTCGGGTGGCTACAGTGACCTCGGAATAAGAACAAAACAGACTAATGTTAGCGTAGATGCTTCAAAAGAACAAGTACATCGGGTGTTATTAATTACTACGTCTGCCTTTTCACTGTCGCACATGTAACTTGCCAAAACTCAAATGGAATGCCAATTACTTTAGCATTTGAATTTCCAATGCCTCACATGGAAACCTGTCAATCTGTATCAGGGGTGGGACCATACTATGGGGCGTGTTTGTATTGGGAGGTGACGTCACTCACAGACAATTGTGTCAAATGCTTTGAACGATGGAGTTAAAGGCACTGCTAAAGGCAGATGCCACAAAACCTGCCACAACTAAAGGCAGATGCCACTCCGAGAGATGTGTGTGAAAGAACAGACAGTGCAACCTGGGTCTCCCTATATTCATGACACCTTACACAATAAATAATTCTGTTGTTTTTACCCCAAATGCAGTGATTATCCCCTGCTAACAGTGGGAGCCACAACGGTACCCACTATTGGTCAATATTCACCATTAACCAAATGCTTTTCACCTGCCTCAAGAAGAGAGGAATAAAATATAGGCTAAGATGTAAATAAGAGTAGAGCTGCAATGCTGTTTTGCTGATGTGCATCAGTCAGAGTGCAAACAGTAAGAGATTTGGGGTAAAAATTACAAAATTATTTATGAATTATTTTATTTGGCACAATCATCTGTGAGTGGCAAAAAGTGAAAACGCAAACGGTAAAGCAAGATTTTCAATTGCGTTTGGACTATGTCACAATTTATGCATCCACATGTGGAAAAATGCAATTGAAAATACAATTTGCAATTCCTTTTGAAAACTGTCCAGAATATCCTTACCTGTCCATTGATTATGATCAATGCCAGGGAGATCTGCTGGCAATTTCAAATCACCATGACAAATGGATGGGGTTTTGTGGACTCTGCCTGGTTAAGGAATTCCACCATGTTTGTTCCAACCTATAAAATAAATTAAACAAAACAAAGATTGTTTTAACTGCAATGATTCAGTTTAATTAACAGTGTGAATTTCATCATGAAATTGAGTTCATCATCATTATGAGTTAAATTCACCTATGAGTAGCTCTATAGAAGCTGAATATGCTATACTGATTGGCTGAAAGGTGTGCTTTCAAACTGTGTAATCAATAGGATGTTCCAGTCAGTATAATCACAGTTTTATATTAATATGCTGGCTATATGAAACACACATGCACAGTCACTGGCACACAGATATGGGAGATCACACAGCATACGCACACAGAAGTTTCTATGACAAGTCACGCAGGTACTGGGTTACTCCGCAGCTTTAAAATAGTCCATATATAAACACTTTTATATAGGTGTACCAAAGTGATTCAGGACAAGTCAAAAACACGATTTAGAAAACAGGTATGATGTATTCGCTCATTATATAAATTTTGTACATTCTGAACACAAAGTTACAAAGTGCAGCTTTAACTATAGCACGAAACAAATTTATATGTGTGTTTAAGTTACGGTTAGTTGATTATCACAGACAATCAATTATGTATATAAAATCTGTAAAATGTATAATAGACATGAACTTACCGTTAAACGTCTCGATAAGACTGCACTCGACGAGTTTTTCCCTCGCAAATGTATCCATGTGTTTTTCTGACAAGAAAAAACGACATTCTGAATTATATTACTTACCAAAAACCTTTATTTATGTATGTAAAATACTTTATAATCCGCACAAGCATCAAATCACCTCACTAACGCGGCCTACGGCACTCGCTGTGCGTGCACGCGCTTTGAAATGGCTCGAGGCCCTGAGACGTTGATTCCTTTCCGAGAATCACTTTGTTCGAGAATTGATGAACAGGTTTATTTGAACCGGATCGATGGTACTTTTAGACCTGCGGTCCGACGACACTGTACGTACTTTGTATGTGATTTACATTTCGATATGGACAATGGCAGGCGTTTACATCAGAGCAAAAAGTCGTATTCACTTATTTTAACTCATTTAACTCACTTTGTTAAATTCGCTTTTCAGTGACGGAAACGATTCTTTCCTCTATTTTCACAGATATGCACATATTTCAGCCTTCTTTCACTGTGATACTTAATAAAACTGTATTAATCTGTCGTCTCTCATACCTTAACACGACTATGCGAGTACATGTAGAATGGCCGTCTGAGGTAAACTGTAAACTGTCATTTAACATAACTAATGTTGGCCTGTAGAAGTTTAACAATATTGTTGCCACGAAAAAAGTTATAATTCTGATCATTTAAAATAATTATTAATGAAAACAGTATACAAACTTACCTTAAAACAGTGGCTTTGCCCCGTTGTCTTTTCAAAATGACAGTTAGGGAGTGATTTAAACATCTTCAAGGTGCGAAGCTCGTTAAATAACTCAGCCCTGGGCTGAAACGACCCTGCAGGTTTAACTCAACACCTGGAAAATTGAAACTACCCAACAGTGTTTAAAATGTGATAAAATGACCCAACTAAATGACCCAAGAGACTCAACCCAGCATTTTGGGTTAAAAATAACCCAGCATTTTTTAGAGTGCAAACATCTATATTGTTTCATGAAGTTGAAGTGTTTTTGAGAGACATTGCCAGCCGTTTGTCACATGTTTTGGCTCCACCAAATAATTTGCATGTAAAGCAATACACTTTATTTGCTTTCTTGGAATATAACAAACCAGTCTCGCTCAATTCTCTCCCCATTTGATAATAAGCGATAACAGTAGGCTTTTGAAAATCACCTGTTACTCGCCTCAGATCTAGGATATGGCCCATCAGGACATTTCAAAGACCCTGTTTCAGTCATGTTTTGCCTAAAAGTGTCAGTAATTTGATGGGTGCAGGCCAGTCTGATGGGTCCTCTGGGGAAGCTCTTTCCTCTGCTTCACCTCTGCATTCTCCATCTAACTCCTCTCTTCTGATGTCATCCTGAAGATGAGGATCTCCATCTTTCCCTGCACTAGATTTTTGCAATACTTAACTCTGAAATGCCCTAATCTGTAATGTACTTCACAATATCATGTGTAGCCAGTCCTGCCTGTTCTCTTCACTTGCACTGGACACATTTACTTTCTCTCTTTGCTCTTCATCTTCACAACTGAGAAAACAAAATAGATGTTTAACAAACTTTGTTCCTTAAGGCTACAATACCTTAATCTGCATGTTTCTTGATATTATGTAAATCATAAAATCCTGTATCGCCCTTACCTACCTGTTTACTTACCTGCTCTGTCATGCTCTTTCACCTGCTCTTCGTTGTCCTCTCCATCTTCATGGCTGAGTAAATATACCATTATTACTATTACACCTATACTACAGCAGTCACCTTTCAGTATAAAACTACTTGCATATTTCTACACACTATGAAAGAGTGGTTAAAAACTAAAATGTAAGTGATTAAAACAGTAAAGTATTAAAAAACAAAAAATATGGTAGAGCTTTAAAACGTCTTTTTTATGAACAGTTGTGTACAAAGCATTAAAATGATTGTAACATTGTGCCAACAATGGTAGAGTTAAGCCATGGTAAGTAAACAAATGTTTTCTGTAAACTGTAGACTGATTTAATAGTTAGGTGAAGTTTGATATCTGGCATTAATTGTGACCTGTGGCATGCTACAGACTTTGCAGATAGCAGACTAGCTTTACATTAGCGCTTTCAATACAACAGTAGATTGTGTAATCAATGCGTGCAATTCTTTTTTGTAGGAGAGGCATCACTTAAAACAAGTTTAGAATGGTACTGTTCCCAGTCCTGTGGTGTCAAAGACAGTGCATACCTTTACACAATATACCGGTCTATTAGCCGCGCCATTTTTCTGACCCCATGCTGCGCGCGCACCCAACCTAGGCTTTCGATGTTTACAAACATTGAAGGGGTCTATTGAAGACGATTTTCAAAGACTTGTTTTGGCTCAATGGCGCCCCCTCCGTGTGGCGCCCCTATGCACTGCATATACTGCATACCCCATATTTGCGCCCCTGTGTATGGCAGCTGAGTGCACTATATCAGGAGTGAACGAAATGCAATGAACGGATTCAGACGGTGACATTTACACTGCGCGTGAGACTTGTTGCAAAAACATCTTCGTGGAGGGCGGCCAAGATGGCGCTGTGAACGGACGGAACTTTCGAGCTCTCAGCATCAGAATTAGCTAATTAGGATAAATTAGTTTTCGGAAAGTTACTTCGCATTAAGCAAAAGTATACAGTACTTTGGCGTATTACTTATGTTACTACCTTAAAGCAAAATGCCTAAATCTGCACAAAAACGATCTTGTGCTGTTAGCAAAGCAGCGAACAGTGATGACAGGGTAGCTAACAGTGATCATGATTATGAAGATGGGATGATTCATGATTTGGCAAATGAAGATTCAATATGGTTTTCCCATGGTTCTGAACATTCAGCTGGGGTAATAACACTTAAGAATAGATTTCATGGTGAAGTTGTGCAATGTGTAAGTGATCCTGAAGGTCACTTTGTTTGTATGTTACTCAATTGCAATGGTATATTTATTATTACAGCTAATGTTTATGGGTATAATAGGAAATCAGAAAATGATAGTCTTTTGGGCACTGTCGAGAACACCTTTAAAGGTTGGTTGGACAAATATCCAAATGCTTATATAATAATGGGAGGGGATTTTAACATTATTCAGGATTATGCTGTAGATAAATGGCCACCAAGTCAATCAAATTCAACAAATATTAACCTTATAAATTTTATGGATAAGCATAATCTTAAAGATATTTGGAGAGTTAAACACCCAAATGACATAGTTTTCACTTGGAGTAACAAGTCATGCTCTAATCTATCCAGAATAGACTATTGGTTAATTTCTGAAAGTTTTGGCAAAGATGGAGTAGAAGTAGATATTTTACCTACTCCTTTAACAGATCATAAAGCCATCTATATAAATGTGAACCTGCACTCCAAAAACCATTATGCAAATATTTCATATTGGAAACTTAATAATTCCCTTTTGCTGCATAATGAGGTCCAAAAGAAAGTTAAAGATTTGATTTGTAGTTTTTGGTCTAAAGCTAAACTGGAAAATGCCTTCGGGAAAAATTGGGAACTCTTAAAGTTTGAAATTGGCAAATATATAAAAAAGTATGGTTCCTTTATGGCCAAAAGTAAACGAGCTGAAGAAATTAGAATTATAACAAGAATAACAAATTTGTCTCAGAGACATCCAGATTGTCTTTTAGAGGATGAAAAATTAGAAATGGCTGAGTTGTCAAGTAAACTAGATGATTTGTATAAGAAAAAAGCTGAAGGTGCCTTTATTCGTTCCAGAAAGAAATGGCTGGAGGTAGGGGAACAAAATTCACATTATTTTTTTAATTTAGAAAAGCGGAATTTTGTTTATGATACTATTAGTAAATTAAATATTAATGGGGTCATAACGGATGATCATAAAATAATCTCTCAATATTGTAGTGAATTTTATAAAAATTTGTATACCTCCAGTTACTGTCAGGTGTCAGCCGATGCTTTTTTAAATTCGTTCCCGATTAAACCTATTAATAGAACTGAAAAGGAGCTCTGTGATAGACCTGTTACAATTTGTGAGCTGATGGAAGCAATTAATCATTTGAAAAATTCCAAATCACCAGGTACTGATGGTTTGACATCAGAATTTTATAAATTATTTTCCAAGGAATTGGCTCCTTTTCTTTTAGAGGTTTTTGTTGAAAACATCAAAAAACAGTGTCTTCCACCCACTTTAACACAAGGTTTAATTGTATTGCTTCCCAAACCAAATAAAGACAGACAGTATATTGATAATTGGCGCCCTATTTGTTTATTGAATAATGATTATAAACTGTTGGCCCTAATTTTAGCTAGAAGATTGAAAACAATTTTGGATTCAGTAATTGATGAATCACAATCGGGATTCATGAAAAATCGGCACATAACAAATAATATAAGATTAGTTTTGGACATTTTGGACTATTCAGATCTGATTAATGATAATGATTTTATATTATTTTTAGACTTTTGTAAAGCATTTGATTCTGTAGAACATCAGTTCATCCTTTATACTCTAAAGAAATTTGATTTTGCTATTTTTTTTTTTCTACAGCAATTAAAACCCTTTACAAAAATGGCAACTGCTCTATAAAGTTATTTAATGGTACTTCCCCTAGATTTGATATTTCTAAAGGAATTAGGCAGGGGTGCCCAGTATCTCCATACCTCTTTTTGTTAGTAAGTCAGCTTCTTTCCTCTTATATTAAATCAAGCCCAATGAGAGGTATTACTATTGTTGATAGAGAGATAAAAATTACACAATTAGCCGATGACACTACACTCTTTATTCAAAATGAGAATCAGATATCTGTGGAAATTGATTTAATTAGCAAATTTTCAAGAGTGTCTGGGGTATACTTAAATTTGACTAAATGTGAGCTTATGGCCATAAAGGAATGTCTCGAAACTAACTATTATGTTATTCCCATAAAAAATGAGGTTCAATATCTTGGAATATTGATAACCAAAGACCAGAAAAGAAGATGCTTACTAAATTTGAATCCTATTATTGAAAAAACTAAAAAGAAATTAAATCATTGGCTTATAAGAGACCTTTCTTTAAGGGGCAGAGTTTTAATTACAAAGGCAGAGGGTATTTCTAGACTCATTTATGCAGCAATACATCTTGATAAAAAGCTATGTAAAGAAATTGACAAAATACTGAGTGACTTTATTTGGAAAAATAAAATACATTACATAAAGAAGACAGTTATTATGAATTCATATGAAAATGGTGGCCTAAATGTTTTGGACTTTGCAACATTAAATAATACATGTAAGGTTAACTGGCTTAAACAAATTGTTAGAAATCCTAATTCCATTCGGTGTTTTATTCCCTCCCATTTTCTCTCAAAATTTGGTGGTATTAATTTTTTTCTTGGCTGTAATTATAATATTGATAAAATACCAGTGAAACTAGCAGAATTTCACCGTCAGGCCTTTTTATCCTGGTCTTTGATCCACAAGCACAATTTTTCACCTCATAGGTACTATATATGGAACAATAAGGATATATAAACACAAATCGCTTTTTCTGAAGCACTGGTTTGATAATGGCATCATATTGGTGGATCAGTTATTTAATATAAATGGTTTTCTTTTTACTTTTGGTGAATTTTTGGCACATTATAAGATTCCTGTAACACCAGGGGACTATGCCAAAGGTTTTGGGGCTATTTCGCCTTAAGTTTGTATGTTATTTAAACATCAGACAAGAATTAACATCCAACAGTGGTCTCTGTCTAATGTAAGAAGTTCTTATGTAACATTTGTTTTTCTCTTAAGTCACACAACAGTTCTGTAAGAGCTTTATTTCAATGAGACATTGTGTTTTTGCCTTATGTTTATTCATATTGGAATCACCTGACAGACAATATTGTTTGGAAAAAGGTTTGGCTAATACCTAATTAATATTTAATTACAAACAAGGTAAAGGAAGTATCATTCAAAATTATACACAGGATTTATCCAGCCAAATATTATTTGGTAAAATTTAAATCGGATATTGATTTTAGTTGCTCTTTTTGTGTCAGTTGCCATGAAACTGTGGTACATTTGTTTTGGCATTGCCCTTTTGTAAAAACATTTTGGCAAAATGTCTGTGACTTTTGTTTTGTTTTGGAAATATGTATTATTTGGTATCCTAGAGAATAGCAGAGAAAAGCACAATCACGTTTACATGATAAATCTTATTCTTTTACATGCAAAATTTCATATTCACAAATGTAAGTTTTCCAGCAAAAAAACTTGTTTTTTTTTCTTTTAGGAAGGAAATGGAGCATTATATTGATACTATAAGATTTTCTATTAAACAAAAGGCAATTAAAACGGTGAAAGTTTGTAAACATTTTAATATTTTTCTATAAATCTGTATCAGTATAACTTACAGCCCCTCTAGTGTATAATTGTTTTATCATGTATAATGTTTGTTATATACATGTAACTTGTTTTTGTTAATAAAAAAACAAAAACAAAAAAACATCTTCGTCACATATGTACTTTTATATTTTAGAAAATAATATTAATAGCAATAACACTTAAAATGACTTTATATTGTAATCAGCTTTGTGATTTCATTGATGGTATATTAATAATTTGTTTTGTAATGATTATATGGTCATAATCATTAAATACTATTAAAATATTGTCAACAAAAATAAACTCACATTAGCACATGTTAATAATTGTATGTATTTATTGTTTGTAGTATCTTGAAACTCATCGAGCAGCGTTTTTGCACACAATGGCCGTAGAGCGCCCTCAGGCGACCGTTAATTTGACATCAGAAGGAATACGCTACCAACGAACTTTTTAAAAAATCCACCAAATTATCATTATTTATGTAAATTAAACGGCATCTCTCATTCAAACTCGCTCGCTCCTGCTCTCTCTCCAGCTCGTGTCGGTTCTCCGCACTGGATTGTGGGAAATAGTGCTTCAGCGAGGGTACATCAGTTGTACACTCGAAATCAGAATGCATTGTGGGTAAAAAGTAGTGAACGGTTGTAGGGAATGAAGTCGTTCACTCAGAATTCGGACAGCACTACAAATGGCTGACACCCGATATAGTGCACTATATAGTGGATAAGGAGCGGTTTCGGACACAGTTTTGTTTGAAGCTGGCAGGATGCTAGTGCTAACGAGCCGTAACTGTCATTTTTACCCATTCGCTCAAATACTGCGCTGCAAACAGCAAGACTAGTTTTAACTTGTCTATTACATGGCAAATGACCATGCAATAAGCGGGATAATCAACGGACGTGCCCACGCGCTTCTGCTTCTTTGCCTCCATGTCGTGCATTAAAATCCTTTTTCGTTTTGGGTTGATGTTTAAAACTACTTGTACTATTTTTCATTAGTTTTCTGAATACCGTTTAATTTAAAGGATTTTTTTATGGAATGAGAAGAGCTAAAATAGCTTTTATCAATGTTTATCTGTATTTATAATGTAAGTAAACATTTAGCTTTATACCAGCATTTTACATTATTCATGAATGTAATATATATATATATATATATATATTTTTTTTTTTGTCCCTCAAAAATGCAATTTTATAAAAGGTATTTTTAATCCATGCAGAAAACGTTTTTTAAATATCTTTAAAAAATGTACTTAAAAAAAAAAAAAAAAAAACCTGAGCTTTTGTATGTGTGCGCGTGGGCACGTCCGTTTTGTCATTGCGCATTATAAGTAGTGGCAAATACCGCAAGTGGCAAAAACAATTTTGATTGAACAAAACATTATCACAATTGTAATACAGTAATAATAACTGTTACTGTGGCATTTGTAAATATGTTAATTGGCGGAAACGATGGTTACTATGGTTGGCTATTTTTGTTAGGGGAGTTTTCCCCACTATTAAAATGTTACAACTGAACGCTTCTTTTCTCAGTGCTGTGCTCTGTGTGTGTGTGTGTGTGTGTGTGTGTGTGTGTGTGTGTGTGTGTGTGTGTGTTCCCTCACGCGCCTCAGAGAGAGAGAGAGAGAGTTCAGAGCAGATTCATCAGCGTGAGATGCGAACATCAGCTCTGCTTTCTTTCGACATCTGGAACGAGAGTGAGTGAGTTATATGTTTACGAGTTAATGTTCATCTCTCTTTCAGTGTGTTTTCTGTCTGAGAAAAACTGTGTTTGACGTTCTCTGAAACATGAGCAGTGTTGAGTGATAGTTTCATCGATCTCTGTTGGGGATTGATGTGGGAATCCTATTTCACTCTGGCTGGATTATTGGTTAAAAGGGTTTATTATATGAATGAATGCTGCTGGATGTCATTTTTATAGGAAAATTATTTATATATATATATATATATACAACAACCGAACTGAAAGTAAACAATCAGAGAGTAATTTTTGTAATTGAAACAAAGCAAGCTCAGATGAATCTAAATAAGTTTTAATTATCCTTTATCAACATTTCTTGTCACATTGTATATAAAGTGGTGTGCAATTAATTTTTAAAAGTAGAAATATTACCTATAGTCTCTCAGTCAACATTATTTAATTAACAACATGCTGTTTAGTTTTAGATGCAGTAAAGCTCTTCATCTCTGTCTCATACAGCAAAGCTGCTTTCTTGTTCAATTTTTAGTCTTTTGATTGTAGTATATTTTGGCTGTATGTCTATTTTGATGACTGTATGGTGTGTGATAATGGAAGAGATTACATATATAAGTAAAGTTTTCATCACATTAAATGTCTATGAATTTATAAGAGGTATGAAATGTATTTTAGATCTGAACAAAATCTGAAACAGCACCTATAGGCTTCTCCTGCAGTTCAGAAAAGCACAACTTGCAGCGGTGTTGGCAGGTGGCAGCATGCTCAGACTGGCAGCAAAGCTGCCATTTATTACCGTATATTAAAGATATTTCATAGCTTGTTTCAGGCTGTTTGAACATGATTTCTGTGAGTGTTGCTTGACTACCCAGAAGTCTAGTGTATATTGGCATCACTGAGCTGAAGCGCTTTCACCGTTGGCTGCCCCAAATCACAATTACGGTAATTTGCTTCAAACAATAGTGCCACACATACAGCACTGACACTGCAAACCTCAGTGCCCTCAGATCACTGCTACATTTACATTTAGTCATTTAGCAGATGCTTTTATCCAAAGTGACTTACAAATGAGGACAACAGAAACAATCAGTTGTAGTATTAAAACAACTAAAACTGATACAAAAGTAAAAGCTAAAACTTTATAAATACTATATATACACACATTAAAAACAAAAACAAAAAAAAGTTAATAAGACAAATGCATATGACAAAATTTCTAAACTTAACATTTAAATGAAAACAAAATAAAGCTACAAACAATTCAAAATATTAAAGAACAAAAGGTATAAGAGTATAATAATGATTCCAACATAACACTAAGCCAAACACCAAAAACAACTACATGTGTATGTACACACACACACACACACACACACACACACACACACACTACATCAGGCAAATTCTGAAATTAAGAACTGCCTGCTTTTAATTCATGAATGTGGATTTGAAGTGAACACAGGATGATGTTGGAATTTGAATTGGGATGATAGGAAGAAGAATTGATCAAGTTGCAATTCAAAGAAATACAACAGTCACACAACTGAGGGATTATATTAGTCCAACAAAAATAATCATTGATATCATATCATTTGGCCGTCTGAGACAGATTTTAAGGTTTGTTTCTCTTGCTGTAGGACGAAATCTGCAGTTTTTGCATTTGGTATGATGTGCACCAATGAATTGCATTGGCACGAAATCATAGCCTCTAAAATTCTGGCAGTTTCAAAAAAGTGCTCCTATGTGCAACAACATGATTGGGACCTAAGGTGCAGTGTTGCCAACTAATTTTCATAGAAAGTTGCTAAAGGAAGGTCGATTTGATGCTAAAAGTTGTTAAATGACGTTATGATGTCATTGCGCAATGATGTCATTGCGTAATCACGACGCAAAATTGTCACAACATCAAATCTCAGAAAAAACTATATTGTATATAATTTAATTTAGGTTTGTTTGTAAAATAATATACAAAATATAATATTAAAATATAAATAACTATTTATAAATACATTTAATTATTGAACAGTTACACATTTTTGAATGATTACAATTTAAGTTTATTTTTAATAGCTAGTAAACTAGTAATACTACACATTCTCAACAATTATGCTTTAAGCAGTGTATTAGTAGTTAGTTAGTAAGAAAAGTCTGTAAAAATAGGGCACAATCTACTATGTTAATATGAAATAATTTTCCATATTGATTTAATACTGTCAGGATTGTCTTGTGTGTCTTGTGTTCCCCTTCCTCTTGTATGCCCATATTTGGTTAGTTTCCTGTTCCTGTGTTTATTACTTAATTATTGTCCAGCTGTGTGTGTTTAATTATCTAGTTACATTGTGTATTTATAGTGTGTTCTGCCCTGTGTTTCCTGTCGAGTATTGAACGTAATCTCTGTCTGTCGCGTGAGTGTGTCTAGCCTGTATGTATCTTGCCTGTTTTGATTTCAGTAAAGACTTTGTTTGATTTATTCCACGTCTCCCCGTTACTGGTCTCTGTCTCCATGTAATCTGTGACAAATACCTGCATTTTAAGTTACGCATTGTTTTCAGGTTACAGGGTGATGTCCTGGAAAATTACTAGTATCTTTTCCATTTTTCTTAAAGTGTACTAACTGATCAACAATCACAGGTACAAGCTACTAACAAAGTGTATCATAAATGAACCATTATTAAATTTATTATTATTAAATTGAACAATTGCAAATAGCAGTAACTCAATTCACGTGATGTGTGTACTGCTATAGGCATCTTTGGTTTCCTCTTTTTGTGTAATTTGGATGGAAAATGTGTGCCTTTTTATTGTCACTTATCAAAAGTTGCTAAAAGTTGCCAAATAAATTTAAAAAATTGCTAATTTTGTTGCTAGGTGCTTTTGGAGAAAATAGTAGCTAGGGTAGTCTGAAAAGCTGCTAAATTTAGCAACAAAATTGCTTAGTTGGCAACACTGCTAAGGTGTTTTTATATCCGAATAAATCTGACATACAATGTTCAACTGTTTCAGTTCAGTCAAAGCAATGAATGCATCCATCCATCAAAACTGCGTCCTGTTTGCTACCTCAGTTCTTTTGAATTTGAATTTGAATTTTAAAGGTATTCTGAAAGCATTCTTTACCGTCTGTTTTTTCGGTTTCACAGAAAGTGAAACTTTGTACTTTTATTTTTAGCTTCAGACTATGAATGAATCTAATCAGAGGATATCAAACATGTTTGGGTCAGTTTTAGAGCACATATTTGTGTGCATTTTTTTCTGTGCAAATTTGTTTGTGTTCTGAATGACCTGAAAGTTTGGTATTGTTTTGTTTAGTGCATGATGACTTCATGCTTGTTTTATGGCTGTTCAGAGATTGGTCATTCTAGGGTACCAAATAAACGAATATCTATAGAAAGTTTTGAATTGCATGGCAATGATTGCAAATGTTAACTCTCAAATAGCGCTTTACGGGGGCATGCGTTTGGCATGCGTTCCTGCACTGGCAATCTAATGGTTTTTTTTTTTTTTCATAATTCATGTTTTGAGCCAAGGTGATGTGTCTTATCTGTTTGAGCATGCACAGCTTCAGGGCTTTTCCAGATTAACAGAAAACTAACACACACTTTTATCTCTTGCAGGACGTTGGGTGTGTGAACAGTGAATTGGCAGAAAACAGGTATATTTTCCACGTGTCATGTGGACACTTAATATTGTGTGGCACAGGTGTTGTGGTTTAATCATGTGTGCTGTATCCAGTCAGGATTGACTTTAGGCCATCAGGATGCTGTCGGTTGTGGTCTGTCTACAGCTGTTACTGGCCTCTGCTTTCATGGTGAGTGAAATATTGCAGTACACTATAACAGATGACAGTTCAGCCAATAAATTACACTTACATCGTCATGTAAGGTAGATTACAGCTAGGAAATCTGAAACAGAGATGTGTAACTGTTAAGCAAAACATCCCAGCACATGGTGTGCGCGGACAAACATCATCTGCTTTAATATTCATAACTAAAATCTGGCCACATTTCAATCTGGGATACTGTATATACCCAGAAACAAAGTGCAGCAATATTTACTTATTATGCAATGTTATATTACATGACATCTGCTAATATAGTGGCCCCCAAAATATTTGGAGACATTTGAGTCACTCTGAAAGTCGCAATGAAATTGATTTTTTCTTCTGTAGTATGATGTACATCTAAGTGTGGGGCGGGACTTTGGTTCTGTGCATCAGTTGTTGATTGGATGTTGAGATGTGAGCGTGGCTCTCAGTTTAAGCTGACTAAATGAATGGAGAAATCTTGCATAGGTCAAATAAAAATGAAAACGTGAAACATATACATGGATGAATTGTTCACAATAAGACAATGTGTTAAAAAATAGGGTGAATTTTTATTTCATGCTGACTTTATAACTGTCTGAATGTCATTGTATTATTGCTGCATTCAGAAAATACAATACAGTGACTTTGAGATTAAGCATTTGGATGTCTCCAAATATTTTCAAGTTTTATCTGTGCTAAAGTGGTCCACTTAACTTTTTTTTTCAGCATTTTTGTGATATTTAAACTGTTGTTTTGGTGATTTTTAGTGGCTGTATGATGAGGTCAGTTCTCCTCAGGCATTCTAGCAGAGGAACTACAGGTGTACTTCATCACATTAACAATATTATCACACAGCTACTTGTCAAATTAATAAATGGACACACACACACAAATTATTATTTAATTGAGTTGGATTTATTTTCTCATGCAAGAAGAAATAGTGTGAAGTGACACTTGTGACATCTGTGACAGCTATAAACAAAAAAAAAAATCAATTGTCTTGGAAAGCCTGTCAAAAATCACACAATACCAAGATTGACCAATTCACCGAGCTGTGCATTAATTAAATGTAACTGATTAAAGCACAATATTTCAGTTATCTTAAAATACCAATTGTGGTTAAAGCTTAAAATGGCAAATGCTTGTTTTGGATCTTATAGTGAATAATTCATCCATGTATATGTTCATAAAAAATTAATAATAAAAAAATGACCATGTAATGTTTAATCAAAATGTCATAACTGGACCTTCCAGAGGAAATGACAGATTTCTCTCTGGTGACGTATGCAGGTCTCCAATCATTTAGCAGGACTTTTCTGATCATTTTCTTAAACTCCGCCACTGCAAGTTCACCTCCACTTCTGAGAGCCACGCCCACATCTCAACATCCAATCAACGACCTCTATAGAACCAAACCCTGTCCTACGTGTTTACATTTCAGATAATCCGTTACAGTCGGATGTACGTCATAATGTGGCAAAACATATCTAGGTTATGTTTCGCAAACCCCATTGGTTGTCTGACGACTTAAACTAACTTTATCTGTTATTTGATAGAAACAGATGATTTGCTAACTTGCTAACTGTGTTTATAGCAACCCACCGGTGATTACTGGGATGACTGGGGCCCGTATGGCGAATGCAGTCGCAGCTGTGGCGGTGGAGTTACTGTGAGGACGAGACGATGTGTAACCCAGCGGTGAGTGGCAGACTGTCATCACTTTCACAGCCTCATGTCATTGAGCGGCTCTTTTATTTACTGTCATTCTAATGTAATCCAGTGGCCTTTGATGAGTTCACTTGAGTTCAAGGATGAAACAGATGTCAAGAGATATTGAATAGTGCTTTGAATGCACAGGAGAGAGAGTTATTCTTCTGTGGCTGAAAGGAGAAAATCCAGGTGAAAAGACTGTAAACTGAGACGTGAACCTAGTCAAGGCAGGAGGTCAAGGCAGCTGTGTCATTATTCAGTGTGGGGAAGAGCCCATGATTGCAAGTACAAGTCATCATCCTTGTTTATATCTTTTGGCTTTTTAGAGAAGCCTCATGGGAAACATGCCTTGGCTCCAGGTATTTAGTTAAACAATCTCTGTTCTCTGATTCTGTCCTTAATATATTACTTTACACTCTTAAAATTAAAGGTTCTGTATTAGATTTTCTTGTTCCATGCAGAACCTTTAACATCCATGGAAACTTTTCATTGGTTCTTCATAGTGGAAAAAGGTTCTTGAGATTTTAAAAATATTATTCACACTAAGCAAAAAAAAGTTTCTTTTAAGAACTGATTACTGAAAGGTTATTTGAGGAACCAAAATGGTTGTTTTATGGCATCATTGCAAAACTCCCTTTGGAACCTTTATTTTTAAGAGTGTATCATCATCTGTTCATCTTGCAGAAGTAATATGAAATGTTGCTTATGTCACACATGCTGGTTTAGTCAAGTATGCAAGGTCAAGGTCAAGTATGCACTTTAAGAGGAACGTGATACATTGTATAATTGTGTGTTTGAGTGATAGGGACTTGGCTGGGGAAGTCTTCGCCAGGACATTGAGAGCTTTGGCCATAAATCTGGGTGTTGGAATCTGGTGTGCATGTTTCATCTTGCATTTGACTCGGTGAACGAGGCAGGTTGTCTATAAATGTACCACTCCTCTTTAAATTATTTGCCTAGCCCAAATTAAGTTAAATAATGCTTTCTTGATCTAATACAGCCCATACCATTTGTGTTCTTTGTCTGCATGAAATAGCCATGTCATTATAAATGCACAATGCATTGAGAAATATAAAGGTGCATGTGCGTCAGAACTTCCCAGAAACTGAGTTTTTCAAGTGAACTCAATAACTTGTGAGAAATTTGAGCTTCTAAATACACTTCTTGCTCAAGACTAGAACGTTCCCCAGAGGCGATGTTTCTGGGACTTTCAGACATCTCTCTTCCAGCTTGGTGTGAGTGTTTATACCTGTGCACTCTTGCGTCTTTTTGTCTCGCCGGGTGAATCACACACCACACCTGGACTTTTACCTTGCAATATTACTGTCTGTCGTATGTTGACATAACATTTAGAAATACTGGAAACTCCACGCAGCTGTATTCATTCATTATTGATGTATGAGGACAGGAGAACGGGATGACGCCTCTTTGGACCAGACGAGTAGACATAAGTAGTGCAGAACTTGTTGTGTCTCGGTACACACCTATAAGTGGTGAACACTTGTTATTATCTCTGTGCTTTTGTGTGTCTGCGTGGGTATTGATACTACTTGATATTTTAGGGTGTTTTCAAACTTTTTTGTGGGCTCTGAGAGACATTTAAAAGAATTTTGTGTTGTATTGTGAAAAGTGCTATACAAATAAATGTGAACTGCATTGAATTAAATTGAATTTTGTCTTATGTGAATGCCACAACTCTTGAACACGTGCATAATTGAACACTCTTTATTTACACGTTTGCATAATGCAAAATATTTTTGCCAATTGCCAGTTACCATGCTAAATTACAGTAGTGGAACAAAACAGCACTGAGGAAGTGACATTATTTCTCAGATTTTGAATAAGAAGCATGTTAAAAACAATTCTAATATTGAAGACTTGGTTTTACCAGACCGTCTTGCAATACTGTGATTTGTAAAAACATACTAGTGTATAAAATTTCACTTTTATGTGTCCTCTCTATAGGACTGATGGAGGTCACAGCTGTGTGGGTCCAGAGACGTCCTATCGCTCGTGTAATATCCAGGTACGCACTGGAAACCTGACCCATGTGCATGCTAGAAATGAAATTTTATATCTGATCTCTAAGTACCATACTATAGTTCATTGATTTTGGGCATTGTATATTGTATTTTGCTTTGACATTTAATATCTACATTATCATTCAAAAGTTTGTGGTCATACATTTTTTTGAAGGAAGTCTCTTCTTCTCACTAAGACTGCACTTTATTGATAAAAAATACAGTAAAAAACAGTAATATTGTGAAAATGTATTACAATTTAAGACAGCTGTTTTCTATGTGAATATATGTTAAAATGCAATTTATTATTGTGATTAAAGCTGAATTTTCAGCATCGTTACTCCAGTCTTCAGTGTCACATGATCCTTCAGATATCATTCTAATATACTGATTTGCTGCTCAAGAAACATTTCTGATTATTATCAATATTTTTGTGGATTATTTGGTAAATAGAACATTCAAAAGAACAGCATTTATTTGAAACTGAAATCTTTTGTAACATTTAAATGTTTTTTTTACTGTCACGTTTGATCAATTTAATGCATCCTTGCTGAATAAATTAAATTAAAAAAATAAATAAATAAATAAATAAATTAAATCTTTCTGACCCAAAACTTTCTTTTTATCTGAGTTATCAGGACTGTCCTGAGGGATCCAGGGATTTCAGAGAGGAGCAGTGCTCTCAGTTTGATGGCACTGATTTTCAAGGAAAGCGCCACAAATGGCTGCCATACTATGGTGGTATGTACAGACAGGAAGTGATTTTATCATACAGTACCATACATCTAGACATTTAGCAGAATGTTCATCCTGCTTTTTTCCATACAATAAACTTACATGTTGACCAGCAACTCGCAAGCACCAAATGCAAATATTAAAGTAGTCCATTAGGCATCTGTTCTGTATTCCATGCTTTTTATGCTACAGCATTTACAATGGAAGTGACATTATTTTATTGCATTTTGTCGACATTCTTAAAGATCTAAATAGTGTTTTATGTTCTTTTTAATGTTTGCTCTATCTTCTCTCTTCTCTTCAGGAGAAAACCCCTGTGAGCTCAACTGCATTCCCAGAGGAGAGAACTTCTACTATCGGCACAAGTCTGCGGTGGTGGACGGCACACCCTGCCATCCCGGAGCAAAGGACATCTGTGTGGGCGGGCTCTGTAAGGTTAGCGCAACAGTCTTCTTCAGTCATCTACACTTATTTTAACCAACTTACTTTTTACCAACTTACATGAGTGTAGAACAAATCTCATATAGTTTTTGAAAGAGCTGCTCACTTGTCAGGATGGTCGACCAGTCAACTAGTGGATTACTGAAGTCCAGTAGTGTATCTAGATTTTATTTTATACTTAGATTTGGATTTTCTTTCTTTTTTAAAGCAAATGAATTTAGAGACAGAACCACTCTTGGTAAATTCTCTTTGAGTGGTTTCTAAACACATTCCCCATTACTGCACTGCTGCTAAAGCCGTCAAAACACTGCTTGTGTAACAAATCCCCTGCCCACGGCAACAAATTTCAGAACAGGTACTGGCAGACCTCAATTCGCCTGCTTTGTTCCTGTTATAGTGCTCAATCCAAACTTCTCAGTTTTTGTGAGCCCCCTATAAGAAATTAGTCTAATTGGAAATGACGGCCCAATTATGGAGGTTATTATAAAAGGGATAGTTCACCCTAAAGAGAAACTTCTGTCACCATTTTCTCAGTGTTGTTTCAAACCCGGACCTTTGTTCATCTTCAGAACACAAATGGAAGATATTTTTTAATGAAAACTGAGAGGTTTCTGTCCCTCCATTGAGTTTCTGTCCCTCCATTGAGTCCAAGTCCATGCAACCAAAACTTTGATGCTTTAAAAAGTTAAGAGATTGTAAAAGTAACCCATCCGAATGGAGAGATACAGTCTTGGAGTCTTGAGATGGAGATGGAGTCTTGTGAAGAGATACAGTCACTTTATATAATGAACAAATTTGGCTTTTATTCACATCATGGTTATTAACATTAATTAGAACACAAAATAAAATAAATATGAACTGAAATAAAATGTAAAATAAACAAATAAATAAATAAATAAATAAATAAATAAATAAATAATCTAATTGCCTAAGCAACATTTCTCAGTTTCATTTAGATATAGTTAATTAATTAATTAATGATAAAACACAAAAAAATGAGTAAAACTTTTAAATTAAGATAAAATAGAATATATAAAAATAAAAATTACTTTAAAGTAATAGTAAAATCTATAATAATATCACAGTAATATTAAAATAACACTTATTCACATATAAATGTGAATCAGCACACATACAAATATGTTATGAAGCATGAAGGGTGAAAAAATGATGAAATCATTTTCTTTTTGAATAAACTAACCCTTTAAGACTGACTATTCATCCAGACATCCCACCCAACTGACTAGTCAATTACGGAAATATGCAGTTTTGCACATCCCTAGTGCAGGTGCTTTCTTGCCTGCTGTGATTTAGTAAATATTATGGCTGCCTAAGATCTTTAAATTCTTGGGATTCATTTCAACGTTTAGTCATTTGTTCTTGGCTTTTAATGAGGTCTACTCAGGATAATCAGCATATACACAATTGCTTTAAATTTGGCATTTTAAAAGTAGGAAGACAGTGAAAACATTGAACTTTCTTTATTGTATAAAAAAGCGTAAGAGCCTTTAATTGGCTGTTTGAGATTTCTCAGTGGACATTAAGAATCTCACAGTGTGGAGTTGAACAATAGCATCTTTGTTAAGTCTTGCAGCCTCACTCCCTGTATTTTACCTTGACTGTGAAGGGTGTTTAGAGAACTACAGCGCTGTTTCTGTTCTTTGTCTGCTCACAGCGTCTCGGCTGTGATAACATGCTGGAGTCGCTCCAGGAGGAGGATCCCTGTCTACAGTGTGGAGGAAACGGACAGTCATGCAGTCTAGTCAAAAACAATTTCTTAATGCGTAACCTGCCCAAAGGTAAACTCACCCAAGATGCAAACGCAGTTACTTTTTATATGTATGTTCCTGTGCCTGAAAAAGTAGCATTACCTCTTGCTTAAAGGTTACAATCAGATGTTCATCATCCCTGTTGGGGCGACCACTATCCGCATCAAGGAAACAGTACCAACACGCAATTACCTTGGTGAGTGTATGTGAGTAAGATCCTAATCCTAATCTTTTCATCAGCATCATTGATATTTTTATCATTGCATTTTTCCTCTGATAGCAATCAAAAACCTGCGTGGTGAATACTACCTTAACGGACATTGGGTTATCGACTTTTCTCGTGCAACACCTATTGCTGGCACCGTGCTATATTACCAGAGGGGAACAGAGGAGGAAAAGACTCCTGAGATAATCAGAGGCCGCGGCCCGACCACTGAGCCCCTAGTGATAGAGGTGAGAGTCTGTTTAATAAGGTTTCTTATTTGATTTGTGTGTGTTAATTAGTGTTGGAAGTAAAAATGCATGATTAATCAAAATAAAACTGAAAGTGGGATATGGCTAGTTCAGTCATCCAATAGTAAATGCTCTGATTGAATTGAATAAATTAGTGGTTGACCGATATTGTTTTTTTTGACAACCGATGCCGATATCTTATAGAGCAGGATGGTCGATATAAAGCCGATATATACCATTTTTATTTATTCTAATTAATATTTAAGAAATTTAAAATAATTTGAAAATGATAAATGTGTAAAATAAACATACTTATACTATAGATGACAACTACTTGATTCTGTAATCCTATTACAGCATTTTTCACAAATAAGGAAATATTTAAATATATATATATATAAATAAAAAGGAAGTAGACACTGTAAACAACAGGGTAACAGTAATCTGGGATGTTTGTGTGCATTGGGAATATTTATTTATTCCAAATAATGTCAAGGTAACACTCATTTTACATACAGCACACAGTGAAAATTACATGAATATGACAGTGGGCAAATGGATAAAGTGCAACATAGTTTGAAATCATGAGTTTAAAGTTTGTCGATCGCGCATCTCCAGTAAAGCTGAACTCTTCTCCTGTCCACATTCAATTCACACGGACCGACCGTCACGCAGAGAACACGCGATCATGCAGGATACAAATACACACTTTATAAGATCTCACAGCTGGATCCAACTAAGTCTGCAAGGTTTGTGAAATTAAATGTTTTTTAGAAATTCAAAGATCTGTTTAAATGACATAAATGCGTATTATACCTCAAACACATCGGCCAAACAGAAAAACTTTCAGCTGGTGCCGATATTTGAAAAATGTCAAATATTGGCTGATATATCGGCCTTGGCAATATATCGGTTGACCACTAAAATAAATATATGAGCTGCATGTTTCAGAGTGAAGCGTGGCACTGTGTCCATTTACACGTGAGCAGCTCATCATCCGGCGATGTTTTTAGCAGAGTTTCTCTGTTCACAGTAAATGTTGCTTCACATGAACAATATCTCTGCTCCTGCTCTGAGTTTGAATCACTTTGGGCCTGTTTACACCTGGTCACTTCATGCATTTTCTTTGATCGGAAAGATCAACACATCACAGATCGCACATTTCAGACAAAACTGGACAAGAGTAAATGCATCTGGTTGTTGAAACCACATATGTAAATTATAGTCCTCCTAAACTATAAAAAAAAATAAGCATGTGAGAGCATGTTATAGGCTATGTGTCATAGCCACATATGACAACGCAGATGAGTAGTTGAGAATCTCTTCAGGAAGCCGACACGCAAGCTGCAGCAAATGAAACTGAAAGTAAGTCGCAGAAGCTCAACACACAATCATCTTCATTACAAGTAGTAAAACTAACTTATTTTTCCAGTGCTGATGCCGCACTCTCTCCTATTGATCTTGAAATGATGAATGATGATGAATAAAATGCAGTGCATATCTGTTGCTTTTGTTGATGTGAACTCTGTTAAATTTGCATATAGCGCGGGAATTGAAGATCAGATTTATATACATTTTGCGGAGACACATTTATGTGGCCAAGTGTAAATGGAACCGTTTTAACAAATCAAATAGATATCTGATCAGAGAAAACGCATGAAGTGACCAGGTGTAAACAGGCCCAAAAAGGAACAAAACAAATCTGTCAGTATTTGTGAAATCCAAGACCACTGCAATGAAGAAGAACCTGCAAAATGTAAACAAAAACTTACTGTGTGCTTTCACCTGTTTGAGACATATTTTACACAGAACACTATGACCATCAGTTAGTGTTGTAGTCAAGACCACCTAATCTGAGACCAAGTCGAGACCAAGACAATTGTGTGTTGAGACCAAGACGAGACCAAGACTTTGAGGGGTCGAGACCAAGTCAAGACCAAGACCAGACCAGCATAGCCATTACAGAGCTATTACCAATCAAATGAAATCTCTAACAACAAAATTAATCTTTGCACTGCAGTGGTGGCACAGAAGCTGCATGTGAATTGGTACAGTTACAAATGCATAAATAATGTTGAGAATAATGTTAAAAATTGTTTACTGAAAGTTTTTAGAAAATACTCTTTTTTTTTTTTCAAAACAGTTCATGGACGCATCAGTAATGCATGGATACGTATTGTACGTTTATTTACGGTTTGATTTGAAATTTTGAACGGAAACAGCGTATCCATGCGTTACTGATGACGGAGAATAGCGTACACTTTGCGTCCATCGGATGCTCTCCAAAATGGCGCTACGCTGACACAGAGAGACAAAGAGGAGACGAATTGTTGTATAAATGTCGTTATTTTTATTTTCTTTGTGTACAAAAAGTATTCTCGTCGCTTCATAAAATTCTGATTGAACCTCTGATGGCAGATGGACTATTTTGACTATTTTTTTTTATACTTTTCTGTGCCTTGACAGTGTAATTTACTTGGCAGTCAATGGGACAGTCACAGCCTCCCGGTTTTCATCCAAAATATCTTAAATTGTGTTCCGATGACGCATGAAGCTTTTATGGGTTTAGAATGACATGGGGGTAAGTGATTAATGACAAAATTTTCATTTTGGGGTGGAGTATCCCTTTAAGTCAAACATTTTGAGATCCACCGGTATGAATCAAATTATTTATTTTTGTTATTTAGTTATATAATTAGTTATTGATTGCATTTGAAGCAGCGAGTTTTACATCCAGTCACATTAATTATGGTTGTAAATAAATCAGACAAATTAGTGATATCCCTGCAGTTGTGGTCTTGACCGGTCTTGACTTTAAATCCAGAGTCCTCTTAGTCTGAGACTAAGACAAGACCGAGTACAAATGCGGTTGAGACCAAGACAAGACCAAGACCATCAAAAAATGTTCTTAAGACTGTTCTCAAGACCAAGACTGTTCTCAAGACCAAGACCGGTTTCAAGTACTACAACGCTACCATCAGTGTCTGTTTCTCTACAGCTCATCACTCGAGAAGACAATGAGGGAGTGGAGTATGAATATTATCTGCCGAACGGACGCTCAACGGAGGGATACTACTGGAGCTACGGCTCCTGGTCTGCCTGCAGCAAAGAGTGTGGCTCAGGTTAGTGTCAGAGCACCAGTAAGCAGTTTACATTCAGAAAATATGGCAGGCTTAGCCTCTGGGTTTAGTAGAAGGACACAGGAAGAGTGTCTGTGTTTCATTTAAGATACTACAGGCAAAATCAGTGTATTTTATTCCACTGCTCAGGATATTTTGCTTCTGTATTTTAGACTAGTGGAAAGAAAACATCCCAGATACACAATTAAGTGTTTATTAAACTTTATCTATTATCATCATCTGTAAAATTCAAATATAGTACATATCTTTAATGGCTGTTTTCTCAAAATGAGTCAGAAATCTCCACTTCAGCAGCACTGAGAACTTTGACTGAAAGTTTTATTCCTATATCTATATTCTGAAGGGCTTTACAGAGGGATTTGTTTATATAACATTCACATGATTTATCTAACGCTGTATTCATAAAAACATGGCGATTTTTTTTCTGTCAGTAATATGGTTCTTACAGTATATTCTGATTTATGGAGTGATAGTGATAGCCTCTGTAATAACCCTCTCTAACATGTCAACAAAATGACCAATGTTTGGATTTCTTTTTTGGATGTTTTTTGCAAATGAGTGCATATTTAGTTGGATAAAGTCTCATTTGCATACACTGAAAAAATGGCAACATAATAATGTTAACATCTAAATTAACTGGTTTTATTCAAGTCAAAAATATTGTTTATTATAATATTATATATTACTATATTATTATATTGCTAAATCAGCTTATACAATAATTTATACCACCAAAACAAGTTTATGTGGGTTAAATCATGTAGAAATAGCTCTTTAAAGTAACAATTGCAGGTTACCGCTTTCTGCATTGTATATAAACATAACATTTCAGAAAACTTGTTCTGATGTACTGTGATTAAACAACTGGGGTGAATTATGGTGATATTGTATTAAAGTTTTTACGCTATTTTCAGATAGTGTCTTGCCTTAAAGAGTGTGTTGCTGTAGGTTCATTGAATTTGGGATTAAGGCAAGTCAAGTCACACTTTTTAAAATAGTTCTTTATACAATACAGATTGTTTCAGTGCAGCTTCATATGAATAAATTGGAAAATAACAATGTTAATGTTGCAAAATCCTTCAAATTATGAAACTAATTCAATTTCAGCTGTAAAGCAGCTCTTAAAAGACAATATCACTCTGTGTCATCACTCTGCTCAGTTTAGTTCAAATTCGGATTACTGCCACAAACAGCTAACCAGGCTTTTTACATGGGCATTTTGTGGACTCTGATAAATATGCATTGATTGGTGAAGGTTTATATCACAAACACCCTGGACTGATCAGGACAGATAGGTTGTGTATCGATGCAACCAGCTCCAGTAGAGCCAAGTAGCACATCCTGAGGAAGGTAAGCTCAAAAGTGGCACTGTTTGAAGAGTATGAAGGGGATGTTTAATTTCTGGCATATTTCATCTCTGATTAAAGACTAGCTGCAGCAGGAATCTCCAGGGATGTTGTTTTCACTGAGGAACGTCAGGAGCAATTGCAGTTGAGAAGCATATCATCAGGGTTTGGGAGGGCTGCTGTTCATGAGATGCACATGATGATGTATAATAATAGTCTTTATGAATATCTAGTAGGAAGGAAAGCAGAACAGGGCTGGGTGCAAGTACAGCAGCTTATGCTGTAACTGTTGATTCTGGAAGCCTGAACAAAAAATATTTAAAACCTGGAAGACTTTAGACATGTAATGTCATAGCTGTTTTCATGTTTATTAATGTTTGTTCATGTAATGCAGGGATTCCCAAATGTTTTTATCAGCTAGACCCCTTACAAATAAAATGCTGGAGCAGACTCTAGGCTGAGCTCTAGGGCCCTGTTTATACTTACTCAGGGGCTGGAGGAATCACTGGGCTGGACTCAGTGGCTGGAGGAATTACTGGGCTGGACTCAGTGGCTGGAGGAATCACTGGGCTGGACTCAGGGGCTGGAGCCGTCACTGGGCTGGACTCAGGGGCTGGAGCCGTCACTGGGCTGGACTCAGGGGCTGGAGCCGTCACTGGGCTGGACTCGGGCTAGAGCCATCACTGGGCTGGACTTAGGGGCTGGAGCCATCACTGGGCTGGACTCAGGGGCTGGAGCCGTCACTGGGCTGGACTCGGGCTAGAGCCATCACTGGGCTGGACTTAGGGGCTGGAGCCGTCACTGGGCTGGACTCAGGGGCTGGAGCCGTCACTGGGCTGGATTCAGGGGCTGGAGCCATCACTGGGCTGGACTCAGGGGCTGGAGCCATCACTGGGCTGGACTCAGGGGCTGGAGCCGTCACTGGGCTGGACTCGGGCTAGAGCCATCACTGGGCTGGACTTAGGGGCTGGAGCCATCACTGGGCTGGACTCAGGGGCTGGAGCCATCACTGGACTGGACTCAGGGGCTGGAGGAATCACTGGGCTGTACTCAGGGGCTGGAGGAATCACTGGGCTGGACTCGGGCTGGAGCCATCATTGGGCTGGACTCAGGGGCTGGAGCCATCACTGGGCTGGACTCAGGGGCTGGAGGCATCACTGGGCTGGACTCAGGGGCTGGAGGCATCACTGGGCTGGACTCAGGGGCTGGAGCCATCACTGGGCTGGACTCGGGCTGGAGCCATCACTGGGGTGGACTCAGGGGCTGTAGCCATCACTGGGCTGGACTCAGGGATTGGAGCCATCACTGGGCTGTATTCGGTGTCTGGAGCCACCACTAGGCTGGACTCAAGGGCTGGAGTCATCACTGGGCTGGACTCAGGGGCTGGAGCCATCACTGTGCTGGACTCAGGGGCTGGAGCCATCACTGTGCTGGACTCAGGGGCTGGAGCCATCACTGGGCTGGACTCAGGGGCTGGAGGAATCACTGGGCTGTACTCAGGGGCTGGAGGAATCACTGGGCTGGACTCGGGCTGGAGCCATCACTGGGCTGGACTCGGGCTAGAGCCATCACTGGGCTGGACTCAGGGGCTGGAGCCATCACTGGGCTGGACTCAGGGTCTGGAGCCATCACTGGGCTGGACTCAGGGGCTGTAGCCATCACTGGGCTAGACTCAGGGATTGGAGCCATCACTGGGCTGTATTCGGTGTCTGGAGCCACCACTAGGCTGGACTCAGGGGCTGGAGCCATCACTGGGCTGGACTCAGGGGTTGGAGGAATCACTGGGCTGGACTCAGGGGTTGGAGGAATCACTGGCCTGGACTCAGGGGCTGGAGCCATCACTGGGCTGGACTCAGGGGCTGGAGCCATCACTGGACTGGACTCAGGGATTGGAGCCATCACTGGGCTGGACTCAGGGGCTGGAGCCATCACTGGGCTGTATTCGGTGTCTGGAGCCATCACTAGGCTGGACTCAAGGGCTGGAGCCATCACTGGGGTGGACTCAGGGGCTGGAGGAATCAGTGGGTTGGACTCAGGGGCTGGAGCCAACACTGGGCTGGACTCAGGGGCTGGAGCGGAAGAGGATTGTTTCTTCCTCAGTTGCCTCCTTTGGGCTGAGGTTATATGGAGCATTGAGGGCCCGTTGTATCGTTCCAGTTCACCAGATGGGAGTATTCCAAGAACTCCTCCACATACCGCTCTAGTGGTCATCCGTGCTGTTGCTGTTGATGAGGAGGTAATCTTCAGCCCAGTTTATTAAATCCTTGTTTTGTTCCTGCATTCTATCATGGGTTTGTGGCTGCAATAAGCACACAATGAAGAAGATCCTTAGGTTTTTTTTTTTTTTTTTTTTTTTCTTTTCTTTTTTTTTTTTTTTAATATCACTCAAAACATGAAACAGAAGAAAATACAACCACTATAACTGAAACAAAAATCAATGCAGGACAAAGGAGACTGGAAACTGAGGGCTTAAATGCAAAGCAGACATGGGGCAAAACCAATGAGGCACACCAGAACAGAAAATTCGAATTAATCAGTAACCAAAGAAACAAACAGGCAGGGAACAAAGGAGAGCTGAACTAATTAACAGGTTGGGAAATGAATCATGAAACTGAAAACAGAAAAGACATGAAAACTGATCAAAAACAAGCTTTAAACAAACTGAAAATGTGAAAACTTTTTTATTAGTACAATAAATGTGTACTTTTTAAATTTCTAATTAAAATGTATTAATTTTTAAAATATTTTTTATATATATATTATTTTACTTTTTCCCTCAATTAGCAATTTCTGAGTAATTTCTACCCAATGAAATATTTTAGAGCTTGACACAAAGTAGAAAAAAAACAATTTATAACTGTTTATAATTGTTTATAAATATCTCTATTACATGTCCAGGTCTAGAAATCAAACTTTTAAATTTCATCCATATATTCAGGTTTTCCAATACTGTGAGATCCCTGGATAAATAAATAAATAAATACAGCTTGTATCATGAATTTTTTTTTTTTTTTTTTGTAAAGCTTATCTTAATGATTGTTTGTCTTATTTAAATGATTTTAAGGCCCCCTTGGAAGTTTGCTGAGGCCCCCAGTTGAGAACTATTGTGTCAGTAGGCTGCTAATATTATGTCTCGCATGCAATTGTTATGGCTGGGATTTCATTACATATTTGTTATGCATTTGTTCATGGTTCATGTTTGTATTATTCTTCTGTAATTTTGCATATTGTTTTTCCATATATTTTAGGTTACCAGTCACGTCTTGTCTTCTGTACCTTTGATGATGAAGCGTATTCTGATTACCTGTGTGCCTCCCTCCCTCGACCCCTCAGTAACCGCACATGCAATGAACAACAGTGCCCACAAACCCGCAGGTACAGCATTTGCAGCTCAAAGCCAACTGTAGTGTGTTTGGTGCATTAACACCTGGAATTTCTCTCTGCAGTGTTTATTTAACATCAGAAACTGATTTCTGCCCACAAATGTGTGTTATAATGTTACGGTTGCTGTCTGACTTGTGGAGAACCGTTGGGTCTCACAGCTTTGGCTGTACTGTTCCTGTTCTACAAGGATGGCGTATGTGTACGAGCCACGCTTGTGGAGGCCCATGGAAACACCACGAGTCTATGTACAAGTGTACAGGTAACAGCCTTCAGAGGCTGAAATACTGCTGCACATGACCTCAAACACACATTCGTGTTCAGTCTATGCAATCTCTCAGGAATCTCACGTGTTTCATGTGCCTCTGGTCTACATTATAAGATTTTCTAAAGAATTTTAACCGTCTATGTGTAACTGATTTCCCAGTACATACATCACCAGATTATATCAAAAACAGTCCATCAGTATAACAGTGTCTTTAAGACCACTAAGGCCTTTGAGAATGAGCTGGGTAGTAAATGATTACATGTAATTTGGATTACATAATCAGATTCCAAAAATCTAGTACTTGTAATTAGATTGTATTATGTTGATTATGTTATGGTGTAATACTCATAATTTGATTACAGTTGCTTTTTAATTACATGATTACTCACTCAGTGACAGTAAATTATTCATAAATTTGTTATTCTCCTTAATTCTTTTTATTTTCTCTTAAATTTTACTTTCTAAAATAATTTAGTATGTGTGTCATATTGAATACACTGAGTATTCACAGTATCTAATGGTCATGTAAATGAATTTGCAATCCGTGCATCTGAATTTGGGGACAAACACACATCTCAGTCAATTGTACCATGAGATTAATATGAGATTATGAGAGTATGGGATTAATAATTGCACAAGTTGCTAAACTATCTTACAAAATATTTAAAATCTGGAATTCTTAATTATTTGTAGACATTATTTTTTGTATTTTAAATTTAAGTTGAATTTTAGGAGTTTTATTTTTTATATTTTCATTTTAGTTAACATTTAATTATTAAAACATTAATTTTGTTTTTTGTTTTTTTGTAATTTTTCTAAATACTACCATTTTATTACCATTTTTTATATTTAATTTGTGTCTCTGTTTAGTTATTTTAGTACATCAAATTAAACTAAATGAAAATGAGAACTCTTGCTTTGCACCTAGCTGAAATCAAGTGAGTTTTTATATATTTTATTTCAGGTAATGTTTATTCTATTTCAAGTACATAATCTAATGTAATGTAATATAATATAATATAAAATATAATAACCCTGCCTGGCACATTTAAGAGATTGTTCACATCATTAATATGTGTTTGAGTTCAGTTCGCACCAGTGTTTTACATGTTTAGTGCGATGTTAATGTCTTGTGAGCACTTGTTCCTTCACATGTGAAGATGAACCAAGGCCCAGGGCAACTGTTCAGCTCAGAGCTTCACTCGTCTCTTTGATCCTTCCTTTGTGCGTCAGAGGAGGGTTTTCTCTTTTTCTTTATAAACACTGAAGTAGTTTCACCTCAGTAAATATTTCACTGATTCCTGCCATTCACATATATGAACCTTAGAGCTCTGAGCTGAGCTGCTGTCTGCGTTCTAGGTAGGGAATTGTCTGTTTTGTGGGCACTATAGATCTATTTTCTATGTATAGATTTTATATACATGAGGGGCCTGATTTACTAGGATCCAAAATAGAGAGTACCAATTAGCTTGTGCTATATTAGTACATTGTGTGCACTTTGTAGAATAATAATTGTGCAGGTTGGACACATTATATAAATTGAACCTTTTTACCAAATATTGGCCATGGCCGAATACTGTATTATTTGATTATATATATATATATATATATATATATGTGTGTGTGTGTGTGTGTGTATATATAGACTTACACTACCATTCAAAAGTTTGGGGCCAGTAAGTTTTGTAAGAAAATTAATACTTTTATTCAGCAAGGATGCATTAAACGGATCAGAAATGTTTCTTGAGCAGCAAATCAGCATATTAGAATGATTTCTGAGGGATCATGTGACACTGAAGACTGGAGTAATGATGCTGAAAATTCAGCTGCGCATCACAGTAATAAATTAGATTTTAACATATATTTACATAGAAAACAGTTCTTTTAAATTGTAATAATATTTCACAGTTTTTACTGTTTTAAAACCAACAAAAAAATAAATATATATATTGTGCCATACTAAGAGCATAGTGTAAAAGAGATACTATTAATAGCTGTCAAATGAAAATGAATATGAATGAATATGACAGATGAAAAACTGTTTTGCATGTCTAAAAAAACAAAATCCTTAGTATATTGCATTTGTAAATTGGCAGTTTTTACATGCAAACCTTTAGTAAATCATGGCCTACATGTATGATATATTGATGTTTTGTTGAGTCCACTGTCTGGGTGTCTCCGGTCTAATGTGTTCTTTTGATTTAATTTGCCTTTTATCTGAGTGTATTCACGTGTGAAGTAGAAAGCAGCGTTTGGTCTGTTAAAATAATAAGTCTTTGACTTGTCATGCCGGTACCCCTGGGATTTTCCTCTGATGTTCACGTACAGAAACCTGAAACTGTCGTGGTCCCTGAGCAGATCGACCTGCCAGAGAACATGTGCTTTTGCTTTTTGTTGTGGGAGAGACAGAATTCTTTTGTCCCCCCGTAACCGATATCTTCATATTTTTTCTCTCATCTTCAGGTTTCTGGGAGTGTTTCTGCTGAACACTTGCTTTGTCTTTGTAATATTCCAGAATGCAAAAACCTTTATATGTTTGTTTAATGTAGGTGTAGGTGTGTATTTGTGAGCTATTAAAATAGCTTTTGTCTTTGCACTCAAGTTCAATGCAATTTCTGTGGCATTCTATCAATTGCCACTGTAAATCATTTTGACTCGTCCATCAGTTGTGGAAACAATCGAAAATGTTTACAGTTTCTGTTCTTGAAACAGCATTGTGGATAAATGTTTAAAATATGCTATTAAATGAAATATATGTAAAATCACTAACAAACCCTGTTATTTGGTTACTTTCACTCTCAGTATCTGTGCATTCCAGAATGGGATATTTAACATGGGATGTTAAAGTACTGTTTACATGAAGCAAATTATACTGCAATTACTAGTGTAATGCATAAACAGAAGTTCTGCTAGTATTCCCACCTCGAAAGGAGTGCACGATGCATTTCCCCGCTTGCAATTGAAAGTGCATTACTGAGAGACGAGTCAAAATATTTGTGTGCTAATAGATCTTAAATTGTATTTAACCTAGAAAACTATCATAATCAGTAAATGTAAATGACCCGAAGCGTGTAGTTTCTTTGGGTTAGACTGGCACTGTGGGACCTGGTGTTGAAATGAATCCTCTAAATGCTATAACTCACCATCATTATGCTTTCTCTCTGCTGCTGTGTGTGTATGTGTGTCAGCTGGGTGACTGGGGAGTGGAACCCGTGTCCGGTGTCCTGCGGTGGGGGTCTTCAGGTGAGGAGAGTGGAGTGTATGTCTCACGACTCGGCAGGATCACGAGTGGTTGAGGATTCCCAGTGTGCTTCCTATGTGCCCAGACCGCTCAGCCAACAGAACTGCAACATTCAGAAATGTGCTCAATACAGAGTTTCCAGCTGGAGCCAGGTATATAAACTTCTTTATGAAAAATTACAAAAAATTCAGATAAAATTTTAATAATGTTTTCTGTGTCAATGAACTAAATAGGGCAGATTTTCATTTAAATAAAATGTCTTAATTTAAGAAAATTAAGCATATTTTTGCGTTGTCTTATTATTTTCATGACAATTAAGCATTCGAAATGAAAGTAATTCTTAATACTGTAATGTTAAAAAATGATACTTAAATTGTAAATTGCTTATACATCATATTTTTTGCTGAATAATGTACAGTAATGAAGAGTTATGGAATTATAGTAACAAAAAAGTAAAACGTAACACTTTATAACGAGGTTCCATTTGTTAACATTAGTTAACTACATTAGTTAACATGAACTAACAATGAAAAATAGGTCTAAAACATGTATTAATGTTAGTTAATGTTAATGTCAACATTTACTAATACATTATTAAAATTAAAAGTTGTATATTTTAATTTTATTTAATTGACCTGAGCAGACATGAACTGGATTGTAAAACTGGTATGTAAAATACTTGTTTTAAGAATATTTGACTTACCCCACTGGCAGATAATTTTACATATTTTAAGCAAGTTTTTCACTTGATTTAATTTTTTTCCCGTGGAAACAAGACTAAATATCTTATGTCACTTTGCTTATCTAGTAAATACATCTTAATTTAAGAATTTGTAGATATTTTGTCTAGAAACAAGACAAAAATACTAAGTAAGATAAGCCTTTTTTTTTGCAGTGAATATCTTACAATTATAATTGATTATATACTGCTTTGGATTCCTGCATGAATTCAAACCTATGTTTGTGTAGTGCTCTGTGACGTGCGGCTCTGGGAAACAGACGCGAGATGTGGTGTGCGTGGGTTCAGATGGAGCTTCTCTGGAGGACTATGCATGTGGGACCCAACCGAAGCCGCCCAGGACACAGGCCTGTGAGATGCCCATCTGCAGGAGCCCCATTGGCTGGCATATAGGAGACTGGGGCCTGGTAAGGAAGAATCCTCATTTACAGACAAGCCTTTAGATAAGCATGCACCCTCCCTCCTGATTAAACATGACAGAAACTTAGCTGCTCATAAACTCTCTCTCCAGTGCTCTAAGAGCTGTGGCTCGGGGCTGCGGGAACGGCAGGTGATCTGTTCAGACAGACAGAGAAACCTGTACAGGGTAGAAGAGTGCCAGTCCAAACCCAAACCTCCTAATGTGGAAAGATGCAACGCCCAGCCTTGTTATAGACCTCAGGGTACACAAGATTTTTTTGAGCTTTTTATATACTGCTCACACTTCCATTCATGGTAACAGCTTTTTTTTCAGAATTATGTGTACACATATTGTACACATGAATGCGTAGCCTTTTCACATATGTGGCCCTGGACTACAAAACCAGTCAAAAGTAGCATGGGTATATTTGTAGCAAAAGCCAAAAATACACTGTATGGATCGAAATGATCGATTTTTCTTTTATGCCAAAAATCATATTAAGTAAAGATCATGTTCCATTAAAATATTTTGTAAATTTCCTACCATAAATATATCAAAATGTAATTTTTGATTATTAATATGCATTTCTAAGGACTTCATTTGGACAACTTTAAAGGAGATTTTCTCAATATTTTGATTTCTTTGTAACCTCAGATTCCAGATATTCAAAATGTTGTATCGGCCAAATATTGTCCTATCCTATCAAATCATACATCAATGGAAAGCTTATTTATTCAGTATCATAAATCAATAATCAATATATAAATCAATTTAAAAAAATTCACCCTTATGACTGGTTTTGTGGTCCAGGGTCACATATGATACATGATCTCAACAAATGTTTACTGATTTAATTTAGAGTTTTTTACAGAAGTCTAAATTGTTTCCAGTTTATGAAGTCTCTCTCTTTCTCTTATATTGGGATGAGCAGAGGTGCCCAGCATGCAGGACCCAACAGGTCATGATAACACCATTCATGGCTTCCTGCCGTACATCGAGGATCCCGCTTTAGGTTTGTTTCTAAACGTAGATGTCCATCCATCCATCTTTCCATCCATACACACATGCTGTATGTAAGGCTCATCTTAGTCAGATCCCAAGTTCAATTCTTAACACGATTAACCAGCATGATTTCATCTAGACCAGTTTGACAATGGCTTTTGCACAAGTTTTATTTAGCTAGCTAAGACCAGCATGGAATTTCATACTGGTCAAAGATTATCCTTGAGTACAGTTCCTGTGAGCACAAACAAACATCAGAGACTAGTTACCTGGATCTGATTGGCAGAGTCAACAAAATAATATGAAGCATTAAAAATGTTAGATGCACTACAGACTGTGAGGGATTTTTGTAGGGCTGGGAAAAATAACACATTAATTTATACTGTTCATTTGGATTGTTTAACATAATAAATAAAATAATAAACTGAATTAATATCTATTTTTGCCAACAGTTGTTCATAAATGCTTCTAATTTAGAATTTACACCTGTTAAATGTTAAAAAAGTATGGCTTTCAAATACATTTTTGAATGTCAATAATTATTAATTGGCTACACTTTATTTTAAGGTGTCCTTGTTACAGTGTAATTATACTTGCATGTAATTATGCATAATTAATTGTTATTATAATAGTAAGTACATGTAACGTGCAACAAGGACACCTTAAAATAAAGTGTTACCTATTCATTTTATTCTGAAGAATAAAAAATACAAGAGAATTCAGTATCGATATTAATATCAAAATTGATGACACTGCTACAGTTGATCATTTAAAAGTATGTATAATTGTAATACATTGCTTAAGTTTTTTTTTTTTTTTCCATTATAATAATTACTACAAAGTTTTCATTTGATAGATCCAGTCAAGTTTGTTATTATTTATATATGTAATTACTTATATTATTATAAAATAAAGAATGGCAGTCAAGTGACAAATGAATGTTATGCTTTCTGTCTTGTGTAGAAGCTGTCTGTCTGAAACATTTAATAAGGTCCTTGTTATTTTTTTATTGTCTAACACAACAGAAACTCCTCAAAACAATGCTGTCCACAATCCTCATGGCACGCCTCTCACCCCTCACTGTAGCCAGACCTACTATGGCTGCTGTCCTGATGGAAGTACCCCAGCCAGTGGACCACAGCGCCAAGGCTGTCCCCAGGACCAAAGTTTACCATCGTGTACATGGAGCAGGTACACATGGACTTGGATGAGTTAATCACAGAGACTAATTGAGATATATTTGTCTAAAACAAAAGCTGGTTTCTTAATATCATCCCAGTACTTAACATTATTTGCAGTACAGTGTATATTTTCATATAGATGTAAGGTACTAAAGTCACATTATTCTGTGTTTTATCAGAAATGTAAATCAAATGCATTTCTCACAGGTATGGCTGTTGTCATGATGGTGTGACCATAGCCCAAGGCCCCAACAAGGAGGGCTGTCCAGATTCCTGGCCACACTGGTCTCCAGCAGTGAGTGTTTCATTTGCACATATCAAATTGGGTTGTAATACTCCAGAACAGTAATTAATCCAATCCAGGATTTGCCTCTTCCATTTTGTTCCCATTTAACAAGTGTATTCAGAAGCATCTTCAGATGTCATTATAGTAAGCACCTACCACACTCCTAGTCTCTGTGAAATCAACTCAACTCAACTCAAGTCAAGTCATACTTTATAAAGCAAGGTACACCAAGTTGCTGTGCATATCAAACAAAACAATTACATAAAAGACCATACTAAAAACAACCATCCGAATCATCATACCCAAATCAAACATGTTGAGACATCAATGACTACATTCACATGAACATCAGTAATCTCATTATTTACCTTAATCTGGATAAGACAATATTATGTTTAAAGTGTTTGCATGAGTTGCTTTTAGAATTTTCCTTTCACGTTCCCGTTTTACATGTTATAGTACATTGATTAATGGCACACGTCATTAAATCCCCACGCGACGTCAACATACAGTTCGTCTTCCTTACACGACGGTAATAGTGTGATTAAAATGTGTGTACATGTCAATAGTGTGCTTCGATAATGTGACTAAAATAGGAATACTCTACATGTCTTAATTCGATTTGTGTTTACTTCGAGTATGACTTTAGCCAGATTAAGGCAATCAAAAAGTTTTCATGGTAGATTCTTAATCAGAGTTTTGTCTTAATCACGTTAAAATCATAATATTGTTGTCAATGTAAATGAACTGATTGAAAGTGAATATATGTTAAGACGGATTTTAAAACATCAGTTGAGTGGTAATCTTCAATGGCAAACCATTCCAGTCTTGGAGCTGCCACAGAAAAAGCATGATCACCTTTGTACTTTGCAGCTATAATACAGAGCTTGTCTGATGAGCAAAGAGATTTTAGGAGTTTATAAAAAGTAATTTCAGAAAATAAATGCAAAAAAATGCAATCAAATGTCACACGTTTTCCCAGTATTCCCCATAAAATGGTAAGGTGCATCCAAGACTTTTTTTCACAACATCTCTCTCCCAGTGAGTGAGAATTCGTGACTATGAAACATGCACTCAAGATGGGAGGATTCAAAGAACCATGACCGACACATTTCACACAAGACTCATGAGTTAGACTCTATTGAGGGAGACTGGAAGCCTGAACAATAGACCGAGGACCTTGATAATAGGGAATGGCACAGTGAACTGTCGTGCCAACTTACAAACTGGCAGCTCTTTGGTGAAGAGCCACACAGATTGTTCATTTCCCCCTCTTGGCCCCATTTGGCCGCCAGCGAGGAGTCAATGAAGTTGCCCTCGGCCCCAAAGTCCACAAGGACTGAGCATTTGAAACAGGATTGGCCCCACTGTAGGAATGCAGGGAGGGGAGTTCAATGAAAATCATAACTCCTGCATGGTTTTGGTTTCAGG
Organism: Spinibarbus caldwelli; assembly: GCA_039654775.1. Lineage (NCBI taxonomy): Eukaryota > Metazoa > Chordata > Actinopteri > Cypriniformes > Cyprinidae > Spinibarbus > Spinibarbus caldwelli. The sequence goes on from CM077251.1 coordinate 30,276,394, forward strand.
TACAGGATCAGTATGAGGAGGGGCAAGAGGTAGAGCTTGAGGAACTCTTTGTCCCTAAGAGGCCCATGTTGAGCAGTTGTGACAACACAAAGACAGCCAACCTGATGGCAAGATCCTCCAGATTATGGCCTCTCCAGCCCCAAATAAACACACCTGGATGAGCTAATCAAGGTCTTTGGGATAACTACAAATTTCCAGGCTAAAATCTGCAGGAAATTGGCCCTTCAGAAGCAGAACTGGACACCCCTGCTCCAGATCATCATATTATTCTGAAAGGTCATAGATGTAAACCTTCTCCAGAATGTCATCTTCAAGCTCATGCAAAATGTGGTCCTATTGAGCTTCAGGGTACAATTTCTGTGGCGTTATGCGAAACTAAACAATGCCGATGGAGTAAAACTACATAATATGCCAACTAATGATAATATACAAACTAATGGTCAAAGAGCTACTTTGCAGATAGCTCCTTGGAGGCAGTGCAGCAAGGAAACATGGCCTCCTAGAAGGACAAGGCCCATGAAAAGGCGTCTTCACTACGATGTCCTTGGAAAGAAGCTGGCCCACAGAAAGCAGCTTTAAAGCAAGGAGCCTGACTGTATTCCAAACTGGAACACCTTTCAGTCCCTGAGTTCAGTTCAGAATAATGGATGCAACTGTCAACCAAAAAACCTGCTACTTTAGATGGCCTCAAAGATATTCACACCATATTATTTTTGACCCTTCAAGTTCATGAAAATATTGGCCTAGTTTGGTCTTTGGTGGAGAGCCACACAGATTGTTCACTTCCCCCTTTGTGGCCCCACTCACCAGTGAGGTGTCAGTGAAGTCGCCCACATCTCCAAAGTCCACAAGGACAGAGTGATGACAGAATTGGCCCCACTGTAGGAAGGCAAGGAGGAAAGTGTGAAAACCACGAAGAATTCAATGATTATAACTCCTACATGGTTTTGGGCTCAGGCACAAGATCAGTATGGAGAGGGGTAAGATTGAGGGACCCCTTGTTGTGCAGTTGCCACAAAGTCAGTCATCCTGATGGCAAGATCCTCTAGATCAGGACTTCCGGAGGACCTGATTTTCAATCAGTAAGCCAGGTTTTGCACTTCCTTCTTGTGACCCTGAGGGTCTTGCCCTCCCTGGCTGGCATTACTTCAGCTGGTCACGTGTACATGTTCTGGAGGTTGCTGACTGTCCACTGTTTGGGGATTTTGAGGAAATATGTCATGATCTCTTGACAGTCTTGCTTTTAGATTGCTTTATCTAGATATGCGAGTTTCTAAGGTCTGACTAAAAGTTTTTCACTTTCTTTCTTAGAGATTCTTTTGGGAACATTAATTGGCACTACTTTTTTTACGTACATTGTTTTTGAAAAATTTTTGTGCTCACAAAAAAAACAAAAAACAAAAAACAATTCTGGGGTCTTGTAATTTTCTGTTTCAAACAAGTGCCCATTTGCATTCGTACATAGTACACCCTCTGAAATAAATGCCCTAATGTCTCTTTCTATCTCTGTCTTTATGTCCCTTTTGTTTCTGTCATTTTCTCTACAAAGTCAGATATACCATCTGCACCCACAGACTGCCACACATCCACCTATGGTTGTTGCTATGATGGTGTGACGGCCGCTGGTGGTACTCATGGGAAAGGGTGCTCCAACCCCACCAGCAATAGTAAGTCATAACATAATATATACCATATATATCGAGACCAGCTGATTTGAGTCAGAGCCAAGAGGAGGGTCAAGTCCAAAAGGCCAAGTCGAAGACCATATTTTTATGGTCTTGGTTTTGTCATGGACTTAGGAGCATGTGGACTCGATCTTGGCTTAAACCTGACACTGTTCTAGTCTCATTCTTGACTTGGACGCGAATGAGTTAGTCTTGACCAAAACACTGGTATTTCAAGAAAGTTGTTGGCTAATTAAACTCTGTAGAACAGATTGCATATTGTCTCTTACCCCTCGGCTCCTCAGCACAGCATTCTCTGTCCTGTGACCTACCCCATACGGTCGGGCCATGCGATCAGTGGACGTCCCGTTACTACTACGACCGCTCTGCCTCGCGCTGCATGCATTTCTGGTATGGTGGCTGCCATGGCAATAGAAACAACTTTGCCTCAGAGGAGGAATGCCAGAGGATGTGCCTGAGATCCGAACTGAGCCAGCGGGACCAGGCGCAGGTTTTGTCTTTGCAGCATGATGGACGTCGCTTCCCCGTACGTATCCACCACAATTTGAGTGGTGCGACCCACACGCACCGCGCTCACCGACTGGACTCCAGTGTCATGCAGCAGAGCAGCCCCGCTGCCAGGTAAGATTGCTCTGGATCGCTCTACTCCTCTTCCAGGCCCAAACCCAAGCCCCTGCAAGTTCTCTCCTGCTGTTTGTCCTTCACGCCCTGCTGAAGAGCCAAGAGAGGAGCCGCAGGCCATGCACAGAGACTTACATAGCCGTGTTAAATGCATATGCTTTTTACATGCACAAAAGTAGCGATAGTGAGCATTGCTTCACTAACAGAGTTCTGCATATGTACACACAGGATCCAAAATTAACTTTTTGCCACGTTTGCCATTGGCGAGTGAAAATAAATATTTCTTGCTGGTCGTGAAGCTGTAGTTTTAGTATTTTAAATAAAAAAATATAATTTTGTCCTCATGTCAATTGTATACGCGCAACATCATATACAAGCTAGAATGGTTTGTCAGTAGAAATTTGCATCTCAAAAGAACTTGAAGAGACTCCTCATATACAGTCCTAAAATTTCAACTGGTGACAGTGCTTGTATGTCTTTGATTGGAGTTTTAGACTATCATTCATAACATTTAACCAGTTGTGAGACTTAAAGGGATAGTTCACCCAAAAATGAAAATTCTGTCATTAATTACTCACCCTCATATCGTTCCAAACCCGCAAGACCTTCGTTCATCTTCGGAACACAAATTAAGATATTTTTTGATGAAATCCGAGAGCTCTCTGACCCTGACGCGGAGGAGAAGAATTGTCGAATAAAGTCATTATTTTCGTTTTCTTTGCACAAAAAGTATTCTCATAGTTTTGTAAAATTACGGTTGAACCACTGATGTCACATGGACTGTTTTAACAATGTCCTTACTATGTCTCTGTGCCTTGATCTTGGTAGTACCGTTGCTGTATATGGAGGGTCAGAGAGCTCTCAGATTTCATCAAAAATATCTTAATTTGTGTTCCGAAGATGAACGAAGGTCTTGCGGGTTTGGAACGACATGAGGGTGAGTAATTAATGACAGAATTTTCATTTTTGGGTGAACTATCCCTTTAAACCAGTTGTTACTGGCCAACTAGCAAGTTTTAGTCAATTTTGGACACTGTGTACACACTTATAACATATCTAAAACACATTTAAAATTTTAATGCAGTGTAATGTCATTTTATGTATTATGACTTGCCTCACGCTTCTTAATCATACTAATCTACTGCATCAGTATACACTTTGACACACTCCCTGTAGAAGTTGACGCTCCTCACTGCGAAGTGTTGGACATTGCTGTGCTTTTGGGACTGGTTCATTTCCCCTGATGCAGACTGTTATCATCCTCTTTCTGTTGCTTTTAGTGTTGTTTAGTTAGTTTTAGTTTACCTCCCCCTCCCATACCCAGGTGTGTGTGGTACATGATTCATTACACCGTGACTAATAAAATCTTCCATGGGGTCCTAATCATCCTGACTGTTTGTGCGTCTCTCCCAATTCCTGTTCTTACATCATAGTTGTAGGATGTGAAACAGATTGTTGTAGAGTAGAACACCTCACTTTATGCTTGCTGTGATTTTGCCAAGTGTTCATGGATCAGTATCCTTGTTTGTCCTAGAGAACAACCATTCCAATCAACCCGTCAGATTTAAGGTTTAGTTGACATTGGTGCCTGATCAACATGCTTATCAACCAATTAACTTTCTTTGAATGTTCCAGGGCCAACAATACATGTTACATTGACTACATTTTTTGATTTACACATCCTAATGCTAACACCCAGTCCTTGTTGTTTCTGACCATTTTATCCTGAAACCTGCTAAAACTTGATGCAACTTATTAAAGACCTTACACGGGTCTAAACCACATTTCCTCTAGTGTTTGTCAATGAGAAATATTCCTGATGAATTTTCGTGTTGTTTTCAATACACAACAAGGAATATTAATGAAATAAGGCAATATTTGAAGAAGAATATTTGTTGTCAAAAAATCTTTTTGCTGTCAGTTTTATTTTGCTCTGTCTGCGGAACTGAAACATCATATATACCGGAAATTTTCCTCCCTGCTTCACTCAAAGTAAGGAAAGAAGATTTAATTGATGAAATTTGTGCTGTAGTGATGAGAAATTTTTGCAGGCCAACCCAGAAGTGAGCATCACTCCGTTTCCCTTGACAAAAACACCAATACCGGCCATTAGCTTTTAGATTACTGCAGAAAATAAGCTCTGTGACTATCAATGTATGCATTTTACACATTATATGCATTTTACACATTTTTTCATCATAATAATCTTCACAAATAAACACGACTTTTATGAATTTTGAAGACTAAATACCATCGGCAGAAGTAAAAAGCTAAACGGGCAATAAACAAACTACATCTTGGTCACACGACTTGACTTTATTTTTAAAACATTTTCCCTAAAAGTTTGAGTCAGAATAGTTTGCATCAAGGGTGTGAAAGCAACTGCTTAGTAGACGAGTTTATCTGTTTGCTATGATGATGTTTAAAGGGGTCATTACATGGATTTTTTTTATTATTATTTTAATATGTTCCTTGAGGTTTACTTAAGTTATTTGCACAAATAAATAAATAAATAACAACAATAAATATGTGGAAAAATTACTATTTTCAACCCTCATTCTGAACCTCTCTCAGAAACAGGCTGTTTTTAAGGGGCGGCGGGTCCTTTAAGGCTTGTCAGGAATTGGCCACTGTTATGATTGGCTAACATCATTGCATAGGAAACAGTATCAATGCCCCCTCACTACTGCATGTGAGTTTTTTGACAACATGATAAAAAACGGTCATTTCCAGACATAGCATTATGAAATCATTTACTTACGGTTTGTGATGCAGGTGCAGTCAGATCTAGTACCGCTTCATCTTTCAACAAATGTTCCTTTGTGAACTCTCCATGACATCGTGCCTCGTTTACAAAACAAAATACTCCGATCAATCCTCTGACACAATCCGGGGTGCCTTTAAAAATAAACCATCTATAAACTAATCTACTTGTTCCTTACGCTCCAAAGACACGAATGAGCTGTTTGAACTAAACACGTGAAAGCGAACGTTTTTTCACTTCATTTGTCCTATTGACAGACTCAAGTGTGTGGACTGTGTCAGAAAGCGAACGCGCATCTCTCTACTGTATCCACTGTAGACAAGATAGCGGCAGTGATTGTAATTTCTTTTTGCTTTTGACACAACGTGACACTCACATTTGTTTATAATGAGGAGGACATTTTAAGCTATGAAACTTGCAGGATGTTTTAATGGTACAAAGACCTCTTATATGCCAAAAGATCAAGGCAAATTTGATTTCTCATGTCATCATGACCCCTTTAATGCCATTTAGACGCTTGTTAGCAACTGCCTTTTTCAAGACAAGTAAAAGCTTTAATAAAATCACAAGGAGGTTTTACTGGTGTATTTTACATCTTAGAATAAAATGTGTTGTATATTGTGTTAAACAGGCCTTATTTCAGACATTTAATCAAAAACACATTGATTTCAGGGAAATGAAACCCGAAGTACTAAAAAACTAACTTGTTTCCTGGTTTTGGTCAACAAAAATTTGTCATGCCCTGCAGCACTCTGAGGTTGGTCCATAAGGGAAATGCATAAATAGTAACCATCCAGACAGACTATTCAAATCTTTCATCTAAATAAGTTAGAAACTGGATGGTATTCTAGAGCTAGGTTCTTCTAGTTGAGTTCTCCTCTCCCTGTGGTCTCTTGTGGGTGAATTGTCAGCATGTTGGTCTGGTGTTGTTCTTTGGGGATCCTGTATTCCAGCTGTAGCCGGTCAGGCTGAACTTTATGCTTGCTGTGGTGACTGCAGCACATGCTTTGCTGTTCCCAGTAGTATAGCATAAAGTCATATGTGTTTTCTTTCTTTCTTTCTTTCTTTCTTTCTTTCTTTTCTTATGCATCTTTTGTCTGTCTATACCCCTTCCCTTCTGTGTTTTTCTCTTTTTTCTCTGTTTCTGTACCTGTGTCTCTTTCCTCCTGCTGTCTGTTCTCCTCTGATTCAGCTGGACAGCTGTAGGTGTGAGTATAGACAAGTCGGATCCCTCCAGGGTGGAGGGGCTGGTTGGTCAGCAGGTAGTGTTGCCCTGCAGGGTGAGTCCTCGGCCCTCCGCCACTGTGATCGTGGAGTGGAGACGGGATGGTGTCCCTGTTGACCCCGCCAGGTGAGTACCTGATGCACTTTATATCCTCCTATACACAATGTATGATATGGAAATATCATATAAATCTTTTAATATTTTTGAGGATCCTTTTTTCAGGATTCTTTGATTGAATAGAAAGTTCAAAAGATTTTGTACAGCATTTATTTGAATTTTTTTGTAACATTATAAATGTCCTTCCTCTCACTTTTGACCAGTTTAATGCATACTTGCTGAAAAAAAAAAAAACTTTTTTTCTCTCTCTCTTTTAAAATTATTTCAAATTCAACATTCAAAAATATATATATATTAAAAAAAAAAAAAAAGTTGGGAATAACGGTTTCCCCAAAAATAGGAAGCATCACAACTGTTTTCAACATTGATAATAATCAGAAATGTTTCAAATCAGCATATTAGAATGATTTCTGAGGGATCATGTGACACTGAAGACTGGAATAATGATGCTGAAAATTCAGCTTTGACTAAAACTAAATTACATTTTACAGTTTATTAATATAATAAATATAGTCTTGGTGAGCAGAAGAGACTTCTTTAAAAAGCATTAAAAATCTTAATTATTCCAAACTTTTTACCTGTTGCATATATATTGCAAAACCATGGGAAAATAATTATATTATGCAATTGTTTGCATTTTCTCCTAAATTTATATGTTAAAGGTATTTTTCACATAAAATAAATAAAAACTCAGTCATAAATTACCTGCCTTCAAAATGTTTACTCTTTTGCTCTTAATGTGATTAGCTTGACTTCACCTATGATAATTGGACTACAATTGTCTTTGACATTGAAGATGCACACTGAAAGACATATTTTATCTTTTAAAAATATTCAATTGTACATTGTGTCATGTGTCATTTTCTCCTAAATTTATATGTTAAAGGTATTTTTCACATAAAATAAATAAATAAAAACTCAGTCATAAATTACCTGCCTTCAAAATGTTTACTCTTTTGCTCTTAATGTGATTAGCTTGACTTCACCTATGATAATTGGACTACAATTGTCTTTGACATTGAAGATGCACACTGAAAGACATATTTTATCTTTTAAAAATATTCAATTGTACATTGTGTCGTGTGTATTTGAGAGATATGAAGCTCGACTACAAAAAAAAAAAAAAAAACCTTGTAGCTTGATTATAACTGTGTGTAAACATACTCCGTATGTTCACTTTTAGCTGAACTATTCCTTTAATGAGTCTGTGTTGGATTTATTGATGAGTAATTGATCAATCAGGCATCAGCAGCAGTCGGACGGTTCTCTGTTGGCGGGTCCCGTAACATTGCAGGATTCTGGCTGGTTTCTGTGTGTGGCCACAAGAGATCGTGACAGAGATCACCGCTACATTTACCTGTCTGTCTCAGGTTAGCACTATACAATCGCTTTATTTACTTTCTATTCATTTATACTTGTCACAATCACCATGAACTCCATTAGAGGGCACTCCACCCAGGACTCTTGCCATGTGTTTCTGGACTCTATTTCCTATGTGTCCCTCGCCCCTCATGTGTTCATGTCATGTGCTACCCCTGTCTGTGTGTTATGTTCTGATTGGTTCCTAGTTTGCATGTGTCATGTTCTGATTGGTTCCCTGGTTGCATGTGTCTTGTTCTCATTGGTTGGTTTTGCCATGTGTTCCCCTTAGTCTAGTATATAAGATGCTCTCACCTACTCTTGGGGACTGATTATTGAATAGCCATTCCCTAGTACCTAGTTCCCGAATTTTCCTTTCCATGTTTCCTTGTTTCCCTGAGTTTTGACCCTGGACTGTTCCTAGTTTCTTGATCTATTGCCGCCTGCCCTGACCCTCACCTGTTTATTGGTATACTCTTTTGCCTCTGCCTGGATTGTACTGTTTGCTGGTGTTTGACCCTGTCTGTTTTGACCACGTGTATAAATAAAGCCTTGCATCTGGATGTCACGCTCTCCACGTTACAATACTTATCACTACTGATTGCATTTGGGGTTAATGATTAAAACGCACCACTGACCTATTAAACATTAATGGTGAGATAGATGTGCTGTTACTTTTCTAAGCAATCTGGCTTACAGTTTTTGTCTGATGTCCAATAAAATCAGTAGATTTACAGCTCTTTTAATGAAAGAATCAAGCCATATCAGGCAGTGATTTTTACATGAGCAAAACACATTTTCTTTCAAATAAAGGAACATCTCAGAACGGTGGAGGAATATCAGAGGTGGATTCTTCTCAATCATACACATCACATTCATCTTCCAGGTACAAGACGTCCGTCATTAAATGTTGGGGAAATGATGCAGCATATGTTCTCACTCATTACTCACTGTGGCCTTTGCATTTGTCAGGTTCAACATTGACTATTTGTCTCTGGTCGAGGCTCGAGCAGGTCAGACGGCCAAACTGCGGTGTGCGGTGCTGCCAGTCTCTGCCATGCATGTGGTGACCATTCACTGGAGCAGAGCTAGACAGCCGCTCAACTCACTCAGGTGCCTTCATCTGCATGCATTTCTGTAGCTCTGTTTCAAACCCCAGTGAACTGACTTGCTCTATGCTGTCTACATAAGCGGCTCCCTTCTTAAAGTTGCATCCTATGCTCAATGGAACCTTATAAGTGATTTATTTAGAATGTACTAGATAGGCAGCAACTCTGTGTGTCACACAAACAGCAAAAGGGACTCAAGCAAGACAAAACAGGCAAAAATACAGTTTGTTTGTTTGTTTTTACATGCATCTGTCAATTCTGAGATTTCGGGCTTTCTGACTTTTCAGTGAAGTGTTTTTTTCAGACTTTTTTTTTTTTTTTTTCCGGAAAGAAAACATCCCGAATACACTTTTAAGTGTTTCTTTTATAGTACTTTATCTATTTGTCTGAAGATTTCAATTACAATACATATCTTTAAAGGCCATTTTCTTAATATATGCAAATTAGTGCATATTTAATTAGATAACACCTCATTTGCATATTTAAACATAACATTTCAGTAAACTTGTAATACAAAATATGTTTGCAATTCTTAATGTAATCAACCTGGGTAAGAATGGTGACATCTATTTGTTTTGTTTTTTGCTTTTTGATTTTTACTCTATTCATCTGGGTTGTCTCGCCTCAATTCACAGTTGATTCCAATAGATTTTTGCTGTTATTATATTAATTAGCCTTAAAAATACACAGAATACGTGAATATAAGGTTGATTGTTAATTTAAAAAAAGTTTGTCTCACTGATATTGATATAATTTTTAATAATTTTAATATTTTGATTTTTATTATTTTATTTCACTTAATTCTGATTCAAGTAATGAAAATGTTATTTTATGGTGTTAATTTTAGTTTACGATAATAACACTGATCATTTGTGGTACTGAATGAAATACATTTGTACATTTTTCTTACCCCATCTGACATCTCTGGTTTTCATTGCAGTGCATTCTGAGATTGCCATTTTGTCATCATTTGCTTTTCTATGAAATCTGCTGAGATATTAAAAGTTATATGTCTCCTAATGCAGGCATACTCAGCACTCTGACGGCACACTGGTGATTAACCAGCTGACGTCAGATGATTCAGGGTTTTATACCTGCACTGTCACAGATGCCCAAAAGTCTGAAGAACGCCAAATCCAGCTCAGGGTTTTTGGTGTGTCTCTTTTTTTTCACTATTTGAATCAAATACAACATCGGTCTCTGCAGTATGTTGGTAATATTCTCCCGTTTCTCTAGGTGACCTCAGGATCACTAAAGCCCCCACGGATGTCGATGTGCCGCAGGGCAGCACTGCTCAACTGCCCTGTGTAGTGACCGGAGAAAATGTGAACGTTGGCTGGTCACGGTCAGTTCAGAGAACACGTTTAATAGCTTATAGTTTGTAGTGCGTGTGAAGGAAGCTTTTATAGCTACGCCTGTCTCTCTGGACAGGAATGGTGTGCCAGTGCGACCGGACGGACTGCGCGTGCATGTGTCAGCAGACGGGATGCTCATACTAAATAATGTCCAGTCAGTGGATGAGGGGACATATACCTGCAATGCCTACACTGGGACATACTCCGTCAGCGCAGCGGCTGAAGTGCGACTGGCCAAATCCCCTCAACAAGGTCTGTGGAGTGAGAGGGCAAAAAACTCAATTTAGCACCACAGTTTCAACTATGAACAGAGTCAGAAGTTAATTCTTGCATTAAAGAGAGAGCTTACCCAAAAATGACAATTCTGTCAACATTTACTCACCATCTTCTTGTTCCAAACTGTAGGAGTTTCTTTCTTCTGGTGAACACAAAATTTGATATTTAGAAGAATGTTGGTAACCAAACAGCTTTATAGTATATTAAAAAAAAAAATACTGTGGAAGTTCAGCAGAAGAAAGAAGCTCATACAGATTTGCAGCAACATGACGGTGAGTAAACGATGACAGATTTTTCATTTTTGGGTGAACTATCCCTTTAAGTGGCAATATTTGTCAATATTTTGCTCTTTTATCTTTGTAAGGGCAATTTTCATACTTACGATCTAAAAAATGCTGGGTTAAAAACGTTAAATGTTTAACCCAACCTTCTGGGTAGTTTTATTTAACTTATGACTATATTTCTTGCTTAAAATGGACCCAAAATAGGTGGTAAATTAAAAAACAGTAATTAGTAGAGACATCAGAAATAATTAAAAGTTGAACATTCATTAATAAGCAATTTAGAAAAAATATTTATTATTTAATTATGATTTATTCAACTTATTAATAAATCTTTATTTATTGAACATATTAATAAATGTTAATTTACAACCTTTGGGGTTAATTTTAAGCAAGAAATGTAATTTTTAAGCAATAGTTTGGAAATTGTTCTGGCTACACAACACAAGCTAAGTTAATAAAATCAAGACTTCACATTGGTTATTTTAACAGCATAAAAAATTAATTCAAACTGAGAATAAATTATATACAGAAAGCGAGTTCCTCATCACTGAAGCGCTTCATGACTTCAGTTCAGCACAACTTCTGCACTCTTGCAAAATATCCTGTTATATTCACAGTTTTCAGTCAGTGACACACACTAAACACATTTCTGGCATTTCTAATCTGAACGGCTCTGATTGGCCATTGCATTCATAAGCTCGACAGGAACACATATGATTGGTTATAATGCTCAGCACTGCAAAAAAAGAAAAAAAAAATGCTTATGAAATCTGATGCAGTGTGAGCAGATCTAAATATAATGTTGTGAATCGACACTTTTCATTCATTTTCACTTTAATCACCACATCATTTTTGACCCCCTTATCCTGAATTTGTGGGGCATATTTGTTCATTTTGGTTGCATGTTTGCTCCAAGCCTTTGTTAATTTCTGACTCTGGACAGCACACTAAATTAGTTTGCCTTTTTCCCTCATGATTATGTGATGACGTGCACTTGTGAATGTATTTTAATGTGTCTGACTGTATCTGCAGATTTCAACGGGAGCCAGTTGGACTGCGTGGATCGGCCTGAACTGGCGAACTGTAGGCTAATTGTTTACGCGCGCCTGTGCTCCAGCCAGTATTACTCCAGTTTCTGTTGCGCCAGCTGTGCCAGATATGCCAGGGACAAAGATAGACCCAGACAAATCAGATAAGTCACATGCAATGAATCCCGCGGCCTCATTGGTCGATTCAGACTGACATTCACCCGCCTCATGACTGAACATCAGCAGCTGCTTCAACTCCACATCAACACTGACCTCAGACATCAGTTAGGCATTCAGTATTCCCGGCCCATTCAGATCAGAGTTTATTTATCTTATTTTTGTGTGTAACTGTTTAAGTGCAAATTAATGTTCAGTTTGGATTATTAACAGGTCATTAACACTGTAATTAAAGAGTTATGTCTTTATTGTGCTGTTGTTGTAACGTGTATTAGGATATACTAGCAGTTAAAACAAAACTGATTACATAATTAGGAAACTCTTTCATGTATTTTGAATGTGTAGTGATGCACTGAAATTCAGGCAACCGAAAATATTCAGCCAAAAATGAATTTTCCATTTTGGCTGAAACGGTTTTGGAGGACCAAAATCATTGACTGAAACAGTGACATTTAATTAGCGCTTCTGATGGAATTGCAATAAGCTTTATCCTTTAATTTTGATATAAAACAAAGTCTCAACTTTCAAATTCAGTCAATTTTAGAATGAAATTTAAACAATAAATGTGGTTTTCCTGCTCGTTAATGTGTCGCCATAGCGCTTCAGTTCAAACGGCACATGAACCGATCATCTCTTCCTCTTTACTACTAGCTATAGCACCAAATAAACATGAATGAACATCATAAGGTGTTGAATGATACATGTGATTCATGTAATCACTGAATCAGTGCTTCAACCGCAGAAAAATGTCAATAAAAACAGCTTGTGATCAATGTCACATAACATATTTACCTCAGGAAAGACATTCAGTGTCCATAACTTAGTTAAAAATAAAGTTTAGAGAGGAACATTTTGCTAAATAAATGCGCTATATTACATGTGCATTATATCTTTACTTTTTTTTTTAGTATAGCCACCATTTAAATGTTTATATTTCAGCCACGAATTTGAGTAGAAACTAATTTTATCATTAAAAATTTGATTTGAAACATGGCTTGAATAATTGTTTTTATTTAAATGTTTATATACAACTCAGTTTTTATCTGAGTGTTAATTAGTAAATAAATTTGATCAATGGACTGTTAAACTTTTCTGTTTCATTTTGGGCTAAATGAAAAACTAATTTCGGTTTCGATGTTTCGAGACATTAATTTCGGTGCATCATTATTAGGTTAATTTTTGTAAGTGAAATGCATGCACAGTGATGCATATATTAGCACTGGCACATAAAGCAGTAAATACCAAAGAAGGAAAATTTTCACATTGTCCTGACACTTGTCCTGACTAGACTAAACTATGAGAACATGAAATACTCTGCTTATCTAGAAAGAGAAACACAGATTTCTTTGGTCCAGCATGAAGGAATGTCTCGGCAGATAGAGCTGGAATTGGCAGGGTTTCCAGCGCAGCTGTTCTCATTTGATCCATCGATAGCTCATTGACTTATGTTTTTGGAAAGTTTTCTATTTAATACCCATCATAACTTGAATAAAGAAATAAACATTTACATGTTGTAAATACAAACTTTGTTTGTGGACATGATTATGAGTGGCGACTCACTTTAAAAAGCAAGATGTTCTGTTGAAGTATGTGACACTTCATGTTTATTTAAATCTTGTGGTTTTGATGCGAAGAGGCAGGAGGATTTCTGTTTATCAGGTGTTCAGGTCTTCTGCACAGGATCCTCATGCGTTTTCTCTCTCCAAACTCATCTGAAATCTTCCTCTTGTGCATTTACAGAACTGATTCTTCATGATGATCAGTTTCTGGGTCACAGGCTGGACAATGAAGGAGAAAGAAAATGAGAAAGCAACACTTATGTTCAAAATCAGAATTGAAAACTGCATGCTGTATAGAGGGTTGGAAAAAAATAATGTGAATGCCCATTATTAGGTGTTAGTGTCATTTGTGTAAGCTACAGTAATGAAAACTAAAATGATCTTGTCATTAATATTCTCTAGTTTGTATCTCAGTGTAGTACAAGTTGTGTTCAGCACTCTGTGAAATGGGTGAATGTCAGACTTTGAAAAAAAAAAAGCCAAATCATGGAAGCCCATTTAACAAGAGCATCTGTAACCTTAACAGCCCAACTGTTTGGTGTTTTAAGAACATCAATCTTTATGATTATATCTGCATTCACAAAGCATGGCAAAATTTCATCAGTGAAGAAGAATAATGGTCAAAAACTGAAAGTGAATGATGGGGAGGGAATATCGAATATTAAGAAGCAGCATTGTGTGACCAACAACTGAAGAGAAACTGAATATATAAGAGAGCCTAGTTTTAAAAGTGCGATCTATATAAACATAGAAAAGTCATGTAAATTAATAAGATCTTAAAATGCTATGTATAATCATTATAAAAATGAAAAAAATTTCTGGTTATGGCAAACTCCATAAATTATTATCGGGTAAAAATTATGAGTAAGTTTTGAAAACAACGAAGGCCTTGAAATCACTGATCTAACTATATCTCGTCTTCTGGAAATGAAAGTCTTCCGGCTTTTATTTTGGAAGGACACTCAGAAAGCGGAAGTTGTCATCAGCCGCGAATTTCAGTTGCACATGTTAGCATACAGTAACGTATTCTTGATGTCTGTGTTATAAACAAAGTTTTTATAGATTAGCAGTATTGGTTTAGTTCACACTGCAGCGTATATTTGGTCTTTTTGGTTTTCAGCAGTGAATGCTGAAAGATGTGAAAGAAACTTTCAGGCATGAGGTTGATATACAGAAGCCTGTAGTGATCAGTGAGCCACAGGATTATTAGATTGTTTTGTTTGATCTTGATTATTAATGATTGTGTAAATCATGCAGAAGATAAAGACCTCTGCGCCTCCGGTGTCTCAGATCAACGCTGAATATGTCACTCAGATGAGTTATGATTACTTTATGAACTCTGAGGAACACATTTATTAGTTTACATCTACTTAAATCAGCATCAGATGTGCTTATTTATTCCTGTGTTGTGTTTCTCTCTCTAAGCTTTCAAACAAATACTGGGCTCCTCATGTCAAGAACAAACTACCATTTGATCCTCAGGTGAGGCTTTGAGATTTAATTCTCATTTTAGCTTCAGTCTGCAGGATTTGACTTTACAGAATATATTTATTTAGCAGACGCTTTTATCCAAAGCGACTAACAAATGAGGACAACAGAAACAATCTATTGTATTAAAACAACTGAAACAGATCCAAAACTAAAAGCTAATGCATACAACAAAATTTCAAAACTTAACATTTAAATGAAAACAAAAAATGAAGCTAAAAACAATTCAAAATATTAAAGAACAAAAGGTATAAGAGTAGAATAATGATTCCAACATAACACTAAGCCAAACACCAAAAACAACTACATACGTGTATGTACAACCACACACACACATATATACACATTTATAAATTCAAAAAAAAAAATATATATTATATATATATATATATATATATATATATATATATATATATATATATATATATATATACACACACACACATTTCATTTCCATTATTCCACACACATTCCATTTCCATTAAATTATCAGTCCCTCTCATAAACTATACACGTTACTCTAAACAAATATACTTTTACATTTTCTGAGTCGTTTTCTGTTTAATTATCTCATACTGAAATAAATGTGTTATTATTTACAGGAGAATCGATTGTAACAAATACAACACAGATCAACAGTACTTTCATCTGGATGACACTACTCAATTAACCAAGCTGTTCACTTTCAAACACATAGGAAATGTGGACTCGCATGTTTTTACAATCATAACACATTTCCACCTTTTTTATGAGAACATACTATAATAGAATATAGAATATATAGAGAGAAATTACTCAAAATATATAGATCCTGAAAGTATGGTGCTTTATACTGAAGTATTGTTGTGTTTGGCCAGAATTGCATTTTCAAGTCGGTGAATGATCAATTTACTTCTAGAGGATGCAGCTTATGAATGTTGAGTATTTTCTATTTTCAGGTCATTGAAGACATTTACCAGAATGAGATTCTTAAATCAAAGTAAGTTTATATGTAGGTTTTGGATTATTATTATTAATAATAATAATAATGTTATTTTTATGTCAAGTCAGATTCTTGTAATAAATCACATGAGTGTTTTAAATGAACAATTTGACCACTTTGATGCATGTTGAATTTGGTTGTCTTTTTCTCAGATTTGCCATCAGAAAAATCATGCTGCTGGAGTTCAGGTTGGTGGTTTACACACAGGATTTGTTAGTGGTCAATCTGTAGGTCTTGTGGTTTGCTGATGTTCTTGTTCGTTTTGCAGCCAGTACCTGGAGAACTACCTGTGGCCAAACTACACACCTGAAGCCTCCACTAACGGCTACCTGATGTCCATCTGCTGTATCGTCAATGAGAAGTTTCGTGAAAATGTTCCCGCTTGGGAGGTTTGTATTATAATGTTGATGAATGGATAGATTGAATGTGAAACACTGAATTCAAATGCACTGCTGTGTAAAATAAATGACACTTCTGTAGATGAATGACATTTAATACAACACTTTCACTACTGATGCACAAACATTTTGACAAAAATTGCAAAAAAAAATAAAAAAATTGTTTGATGAACACTACTTTAAAAAGGGATCATAATTTTAACACTGAAAGCCTGTAAAAATGCTACAGTAAAAACCTGTTAATTCTAACAGGTCTAATAGGACATTTAATATAATTTTAGGTAGCACTATTGTTTTAGGTAGCACTCAATTGACTTTTAAAAAGTGATTTTAAGCTGTCCTTGTTACACATTACATGTACTTACTATTATAATATCAATAAATTATGCATAATTACATGCAAGTAGCACTAAGCCAAACCGTAATCCTAACCATATAGTAAATACATGTAGTTAATTAATATTACTCAGTCCTTAAATGTATAATTACACTAACACCCTTAAAATAAAGTGCAACCTAATTTTACAGTAAAACACTGTTACAAGTACAGTTTGTGGAAGTGAAAAGAACAAGTCATCTTATTTAGAGTGAAAAAACATAAATTGACATTCTATTCTGTGACATTTGATGGTTTTTCATTGAAATAACATTCTTATCAGTTATGTACATTAGGGGTTTATGTTTAATTTTATGTTGTGAAATGAATATTTATTACATTATTTGAGTTTTGTGTTACCATGATTTTATTTGTCTTAATGATACTGTGTGCAGTATTTGAATCAGCTTGTGGAAAAACTATTTGTGATTAACTTTGATTCATCATGAAACAGGGTTGTTTTTTTTGTTGTTTTTTGTATTTATTTATTTTTGAGTAAAGTTCTGACAACCACATCTGCTGGTTTTTATCAGAAATTTTACAGATTATTTACTTTATTTATTTATTAAAGAGGCGCCTGTGGATACCATTAGGCATTATGATGTGAGTGTGCAGTGACACAGTGTGCTGTTTCTGTCTCTTCAGGTTTTTAAGAAAGCTCCCACACACTTCCCTCACTTCTTCAAGTGTGTGATGGAGTCGTGTCTGTCGCTGAAGGAGCAAACAGTGCTCCTGCTCTTTCTTGATCACTGCTTCAACAGTCTGGTTAGTTACCAGTCATTAGCAATTGTTATTAAACTCCTATATTTGCATTTGTTGGTTTTGCCCACTCTTCTAAAAGCATTTGCTTCATGACCTGTTGTTTTCTGGGCACATCACTTGGTGGCACTGTTGCCTTGCGCAGAGCAAACACACATTAATATATGGGGCTTTTAACTGCACTCTTGAGTGCAAAACACTTCAGAAATGAATCCAAATAGCAGCTCAGAGGTTCATGTGTAGAATGATGGCTTCAATCCAAAGCTGTTTTTGTCTATTTTTGGGTTGCTGCTAATTTGAGGCATGGTGTCTCCCCACCCTGAAGCAGATGCGTGCGTTTGCATTGTTGATGAGGTTTCATTGTCTAGTGTTTGCATGGTAATCGTTACATTTCTGCTTACGCGTGCACAGAGGATGAAGACTGTCGGTTTGGTAGCAATAGAAATGACCATCATAGGCCTATAATGTCCCTGATTAAATGTTAGAGATGCTGCAATCAGGCTGTGGTCAGAAAACATTAAACATGAATGAAGACAGCATTTGCAAACAGACTGAAGTCATGAGCTGATGAATGCTTTCAAGGTTGGAAGTGCAGATGCTGTGAGAGGAGTTTCCACACACTTGATTTTCACTCTCGTTTTTTTCTTTGCTTGTGAGAATTTTAATGTGTTTGGAAATAAATACAAGGTGCAATATAATATTTTTTTTTCACATACAGAAAACAAGACGAGTAGCAATAGTAAGTGGCAGGAACACAGGGACACTGATGATACTTGTATATATTTGATTTTTAACTATATAGTGATTGCATCCAGTGATCATACTGCCCAGCAGAAGCAGTAATCACTGCATCACTGAAACTGAAAAACATGTCTTCAAAATCTCTGAATTCATTTAAACCAATATGATGTGAGGTTTGGCTTTATCCATAATAAAACAAAACTAACTGAAGATATTTTTCTGTTCCTTTGTGACCACAGGAAGTGGACTTGATCCGTGAGCAGGTGCAGAAGCTGGTCTCTCTGCCCATGTGGATGTGTCTGCTGCCGGTGAATATTACTGCGTCACACTCATTTCATGTCCTATATGAATTTTACATCAGCCACATTTTCTTGAATTACAAATCTTGCAGATTACAAAATTCGTGTATTATAGTACAAAAACTCGATTTTATATTCAATTAAAATCAGTGTTGTTATATATTACATGCAGTAATCATGCTGATAACAACCATTATAATCATAATCATCCTTAATACTGGTTTCTGAAAAATATAAATTTATGAGCTAAAATGTAAGTTTTTTTTTTTTTTTTTTTTTTTTGAAGATTCTGCTGTTTCTAGATAACTAATTAATGTGAACTCAGTAATAGTCCCATATTTTGGGGGAGGAGAAAATAATAATTTTTGATGAATAATAATTCCCAATACTTAATACTTTCACACATTGACAAGACTCCAGTCTGTTTTGGCCACTGTTTGAGATGTTTGAAAGTGACTCCAGATTTTGTGGTTATTCAGACGAGACTGCAGCAGGAACTGAAGAAGGTCCCAAAACTGCAGAAATTCTGGCACCTCATTAAAAAGAACTATGAGAAGATGGACCTGCAGGATATGGAGCAGTAAGAAACAGCCTCACGCCCCATAAACCTGAAACACCTCAAAACAATGTCCTGTGAGTCTCATGAACTGTGTTTTCACAGAGCTAAGGAGGATCACACCTTTCTCGCTTCGCTCATCAAGAAATTCCTGGTGGTGCTCATGTCCATCCCTGCAGCAGGTAAACCTGTTTATTCACACCAGCGGTTCTGTGTAATAGGCCTAATCTTTTTGCAGTTAAATATAATTGATTGTACTCATACCTTACTCTGTACATGTTGGGTTTGGTTTGAGGTTGGTAAGATTATTATATATATATATATATATATATATATATGTTATTTAATTAATTAATTATTATTATTATTATTATTATTATTATTATTTGTTTATTTTATTTATTTATTTATTATTATTTTTTTTAATGTTTCTCAAAGAAGTCTTTTATGCTTACCAAGACCACATTTACTTGGTCAAAAAATACAGTGGAAAATAGTAATACTGTGAAATATTACAATTTAAAACAGCTGCTCTGTTTTAACTCTGTAAAGTCTGACATATAAGTCAGAAAAATCTAAGCTTGCATATGTGCTTTTGTTGAGCATCATGTTTGATACATCAGGCTTTTATGGCATAGTGAAAACATGGAGGAAAAAACACGGCTCTTTTATTCAGAGACTGAGAAAAACTTGAGAACAATGATTCTATTTGGTGCAGATACTGATATTTATAAGGCCAAAAAGGGTTGACATTATGATAGCCGGTAATGTAAATCAATTAATCTTTACAGACTACTTGCATAAAATGATCTAAATATCAGCCGTCACCTATATCTCCAATAATATGTCTTAGTAAGATGAGATTGAAATGATCCAAACATATAATGCAATGCAATGATGATTGAGAGATGAAGAAATAAACGCTCCTCAGAAGATGTGAGATGAAGATCATTCCTCCGCTGAGGAACAGTGAAAGTAAAGCTTCTGGAAACAAACGCTCCTCAAAAGATCCTGATGATCAGATTTGAGACTAAAAAATGATTGATGGAGAATCAAGTAAAGCTGAGCTGCTTCAGTCCAGTAAGAGTTCATCTGGAAATATGACTACAGTTATTCTGACGTTTACTTGAGGAAAAATCAGTCAAGATTTGACAGCAAAAAGACACGTGAAGCAGCAGCTGAAGGAGGACTTTTGTACAATTACACTAAAAGACTTTTTACTTAAGTACTTGCCAACATTTGTGCTACAAGTTAAGATGTGACTGATTTCTGTTACCCATAAGGCCTCAGTCTTCCTACCACACCTCAGGCAGTGATTTATTTTTGCTCTGAGTATCTCTCCGTGTTTTCACCATCCTGTGACGTGACCCAGCTTCAGAGCAGCTGATGCTCGCCCGCGGGCGCCTCTGGCCGATCCGCTAACACAGGCCGACGTGCCCTCCTCCCATCATCCACCTGTTCGGGCCGGAGATGGTGTGGCACACGAGGCCAGCGTGTCCCATCATAATACTGTCACTCTCTCTCTGCTTTTCCCTTCGATCCTCCATCCACCCCAGAATGCCGTGCCTGTCTGTCTGTGTGAAATGAGGTGTGTCATCACTGCTTTAATGTGTGTCTTATGGCTCATGTTGCTCTAGGCTCTGTCTCCATGGAGAAGGTTCACTACTGTGAGAGATTCATTGAGTTCATGATTGACCTGGAGGTGAGTTGGCATTCCAGCATTTGTTCTGCTGCTGCTTACGTTTTTTCTCGTTATGATAAAGTCAGCATGAAAATGAAAATTCACTGTGTCTGTTTTCTAAATACATGTTATAGATCTTACTGTGAACAATTAATCTGCACATTTGTTTCATTTAAAAAAAAAAAAAAAATTCTCCTTGTTTTTGTTTTTTGGTTTTTTTTTTGAGTATGATAATATTTCACATTTTTTTGGAATTTTTTCTCACAGAGAGAGAAAAAATGTGTTTATAAAAATAGATGTGTATGTTTGTGGAGGTAATTATATACACACACATAAATATACATACACTACCGTTCAAAAGTTTGGGATCAGTAAGACTTGTAATGTTTTTTTTTTTTAAAGAAGTGTCTTATGCTCATCAAGGCTGCATTTATTTGATCAAAAATACAGATAAAAAACAGTAATCTTGCAAAATGTTATTACAATATAAAATAATGGTTTCTATTTTAATATACTTTAAAGTATGATTTATTTCTGTGATCCAAAACTGAATTTTCATTACTCATTTTCATTTCCATTACTCGAGTCTAAAGTGTCACATGATCCTTCAGAAATCATTCTAATATGCTGATTTATTATTATAATTATCAATGTTGGCAACAGTTGTGCTGACACATATTTTTTTGGAAACTGCGATACTTTTTTCAGGATTCTTTGATGAATAAAAAGTTAAAAAGAACAGCATTTATTCAAAATATAAATATTTTTTAACAATATAAATCTTTGCTATCACTTCTTATCAATTTAACACATCCTTGCTGAATAAAAGGTTTAGTTTCTTTCAAAAAAAAGAAATAATAAAAATGTACTGACCCCAAACTTTTGAACGGTAGTGTATATTGTTAGAAAAGATTTCTATTATAAATAAATGCTCTTCTTTTTAACTTTTTATTCATCAAAAAATCCTGAAAAAAATTATCACAGGTTCCAAAAAAATATTAAGCAGGACAACAGTTTTGATAATAAACAGAATTATCAAATCATATTAGAGTGATTTCTGAAGGATCATGTGACACTGAAGACTGGAGTAATGGCTGATGGAAATTCAGCTTTGTATCACAGAAATAAATTATACTTTAAAGTATATTAAAATAGAAACCATTATTTTATATTGTAATAACATTTTGCAAGATTACAATTTTGCAAGATTGTTTTTTCCTGTATTTTTGATCAAATAAATGCATCCTTGATGAGCATAAGAGACTTCTTTAAAAACATTACAAGTCTTACTGATCCAAAACCTTTGAACGGTAGTGTACATACACACATAAAAAGTAATAATGCCTGTCATGACTCGATCTTTCAATTAAAACGTCAAACTTTTGGCTGGTGACACATGTAGGACTTCATCCTCTTAAACCCCGCCCCTTGTGCCTCCACTTTTGAGTGACACACCCAACATCCAATCAACAACTGATGCATAGAAACAAGCCTCGCCCTACATTTTTACTTTTTCGATAATCCATTACACTCGGATATGCATCACAAATCACAATAAAGAAGGAAGATCTGTCACTTTTTGTCCAGTGCATCGTGACTTTAACATATTTCTAACCTTGGCCATCTTTGCCAGGCTCTCCTCCCGACCCGCCGCTGGTTCAACACAGTGTTGGATGACACTCATCTGGTGGTCAACTGCCAGCTGTCTCACCTCACCGTCAGGGAGAAAGAGGGTCACCTCTTCTGCCAGGTACAGCACTGAACACACGCACTTCCTCTTTTTGTTTCACTTGTGTTGCTTGGTCAAATTGTGCATCCCTACAAACAAGCACAGCAAACCTGGATTTTTATAGCTTTTAAATAGCAAATGCAGTTTTTATCATAAAAATCTTTTTTTTCTCCCCAAATTGTACAGCCTTATTGACCACTGCTGCTAACATTTGTGTTAAAATTGAGAATTTTCCAATTATTTATTAAACTAATAATGATTTTTATAAGTTTATTACAATAGCTCCGTTCTACAAACTTAAGGTTCCTTTACAATAGTAAGATGAAAAACACTACAGCAGGCCTAAGCACAAGCATAGATATACACAGAGACTGTTAGACGTACAGAGACTGGAATATTATAATCATTGTTTTGTTGTTGTGTTCAGCTCCTGGACATGTTGAAGTTCTACACTGGCTTTGAGATCAGTGATCAGACAGGAAATGCACTCACGCAGAAAGAGATGACCACACTCCACTACGACAGAATCACCTCTCTACAGGTAACCCATCATTGGTTAAAAAGAGTGAGAGCCCTTATTTGTACTCTTATTATACTGTGCACTGTATTTGACCTATAAATAATTAGTAGTATGTACTAATATGTAGTATGCTCCTTTACCTAAATTAATATTTTAAAAGCATTGAACCCACAAGTAGATGATCCAAACCCAGTGGTCTGATGTTATGTGCAGCACTCAGTAAGGAAAAAGTTGGTTCCCATATCCTCTTTGATGTACCTGAGTCTGTTCTGTAATACTCATGTGTTTTGTGATGATTCATTGCTCTATGGTTATTAAATCTGTCAGATGTTTCAGAAGTTCTGTTTGTTTTTCAGAGAGCAGCGTTTGCTCATTTCCCTGAGCTCAGTGATTTTGCCCTGTCTAATGTGGCCGCTGTGGACACGCGAGAGTCCCTCACCAAACACTTCGGCCATCTCAGGTAAGTGACGGCACTTAAATGTGATGATGTGGTATCTCTTTATAGAGAGAGAGAGTGAGATACGGCCCATTAGATTAATGGCTCCTGCCAGAGCTTGATGATAAAGTCTCTTAACTGCAGATAGGGATCCCACAATCATTGTAAAGCTAGGTATATCTTTTTTTAGATGCTCTAAAATTTGGATATCATTTTAGAATTGTTTCCAAAATAGGGCTGCAACTAACTATTAAGTTGATAATCGATTAATCTGTCAATTATTCCTTTGATTAATTGATGAACCAGATGAAAAAATATAAACTTCATAATTGTTGAAAACAATTTCAATTAAAACGTTAATTAATTTTAATCCATTACTGCCCATTGTTGTCATCCAAACAATGCAATTTGAAGGCACTGGAAATAAATATAGTAATGTATCTATGTAGGATATGCTATTTCCTACATTGTGCAAAAAAAAATGTTAAAATATAAACCAAAAACAAGAGATTAAAAAAGCACAGACTAAATTTAAAAATGTGTGTTATGGGATATGATGGCTCTCAATTGTAATTGATTCTCATTTTGATTAATCGATAGCGATTCTTCATTTCCAAGAATCAATCTATGCTGTTTTCAGTTGATGTATAAAACATTTGTAGGTCACTTCACGTTCAGAATAAATCACAATAAGCTTTGCTTTTTACTTTTGATATGAAACAAAGTCTCACCTTTCAAATTCTATCAGTTTTTTTTATGACATCCAAACAATAAATGTGGTTTTAGCACTCTTTAATGTGGTGTAACAGATCGCAAATGAACCAATCATCTCTTCATCGTCACTACTAGTTAAAGCACAAAATAAACATGAATGAACATCAGAAGGTATTTTTTTTTATGTGTGGATCGCTTGTTACTCTGCATTTTCAGCTGGAGTTGACCAGCCTGAGTTCTCTGATGACTGCAGTTTTCGTAATACATATTGTATGTTCTCAGAAGATTCTAATCTCATGCTTTTCTGATTTGCATCTACCTAAATATTAAATTAACCAGTCTACTGAGAACATAACAAATATTGAGATTAGTGGCTAATAGACAATGTCACATTATCTTATATTATCAGGGGTGCAAATGGAGTGTAACAATTTGTTTTATAGATTTAAAAATCCTGCCAACTCAAATGCTTTGGACTTTTAAATTGTGAACTGAAACTTTTTTTCAGGGTGTGTACGATATTTCTGACAAATGTTAGATAAATTACATTACGTGTGCAAATTAATGCAGACGCCTTTTTCAGCTGCTTAGAGGTGGAGTAGCTCTGAAACAGCTTTGTGCACCTCTGTTCATTTGTGACTGATTTTTCTGTTCATCTTTGTTTGTAGTCCCAATACCCTCCACCGGGTGTCAGCATACCTGTGTCTCCTCCCTGAGCTTCCTGATGGAGAAGAGACGTCCTGCGATAAAGAATTCCTTCTGGAGCTACTGGTTGGGACATCTTAATATATCCCAAGTATATAAAAGCATTTACTTTTTTCTGCTGTATTTTGTTTTGGCCAGTTTCTAAGGAATCACTAGAATTCATTAAAACAAGCTTGCCAAAAAAATAAATAATCCAAGATGTCAGGGGAGTTAAGAGAAATGCAGACTGTACTGACAAGTAATAATAAAATATAGGCCCGTCTAATTTAACAGTAACATATGGGACATTATTGTGACTGTTTATAGCTTACAGCATAGCTTTACACATTTGTGACTGAGAACGTTTTGTCACATTCACACAAACAGCTATTCAAACCTTCTTTCCAGCACATATGTTTATTTATGTCACAGACACCCAAATGAGCATAGGAAAGTTTTTACACATACACAGAGATAATGTCAAAAGACAGTATTCCTGCTTCCCAATAGATAATGTATTCTTACAAGCATATTTTGTTTATATGTTCTCACATGCTATAAAAATGCACTCCGGGGGATATTCTGGATGTACAAAATGTACATTTTCACCAAATAATTTTAAAATACAGTTTTAGTCCTGCTGAAAAAAAGCTGTTGTTTTTGACCCATGTAATCTTGTGTTCTAACCAAAATTTTAGATACCAGTGAAATTTGGCAGTTCTCGATTCCAGTTTTGATACCGCAGTAAAATCTACTAGCCTAAGTAGTAATGTAAAGTTCAAACATTTTTAAAACCAAGTGAACAATCAGTAATTAAACAAGAAAAAAATAAACACATTACAATAGTGTTGTCACGGTACCAAAATTTCTGTATTCGGTACCAATACCAGTGAAAATCCACGGTTCTCGGTACCAATTTCGGTACCAAAGCAAAACACAAAAACATGCTAATTAAAAAACACATTTTTATTAATAAAGTTAAAAATAAACTACAAAAATCAATTCCATTCTTTATGCTTATGTAAAATTATTTCAAGTTTTTCCACAAGTAATAAAAGTATGAAAAAAAGTAAACAAGTTCCACCCAAAAGTTTTTGTCATATTTCTGCTGCCACTGAAAAGCAACTGTAAACTGTTGTCTGTTTTAGGGTTTGCTGGTGCTTCATGATCTTCCTCAGCCTGCAGCTGTAAAAGGAAAATATAATATAAATAAAGCAATGGGCTGAGTCTGACCAAATGCAACATTAGAAAGTGAAAGTCGTGACGTATTGTCAAGTATGGTGACCCATACTCGAAATTGGTGCTCTGCATTTAACCCATCCAAGTGCACACACACACAGCAGTGAATAGTGAACAAACGCACACACACACACACCGTGAACACACACCCGGAGCAGTGGGCAGCCATTGCTCCAGCGCCCGGGGAGCAATTGGGGGTTCGGTGCCTTGCTCAAGGGCACCTCAGTCATGGTATCGAAGGCAGAGAGAGTGCTGTTCATTCACAATCCCCACCTTCAATTCCTGCCAGTGCGAGAATCGAACCAGCAACCTTCAGGTTACAAGCCCAACTCTCTAACCATTAGGCCACGACTTAGATCACTGACTCCAGCTAAAATATAACTTTTCAGTAAATAACAAACCTCAGCTTTTATAATAAATTTAGATAAGATTACATATATATTAAGACAAGTGTATATCAAATAGATGGAAACTGTAGTATTGAAAACACTTTACAATAAGATTCTATTTGTTAGATAACATAACCTATCAAATAAACAATAGTTATATAGCAATTATTCTTCTTAGGGTTAATTTCAAAATTTACTTATACATAATTCAAAAGTTCAATCTGTTAAAATTATTTAATGCACAATGAACAAACATGAATGAACAAGTGTTTGTATTAAATAACATTCACAAACATTAATGTTATAAAAATATATTGTTCAGTCACTGTAAGATGATGTTAGATAATAACATGAAGTCATTGTAAAGTCTATACAGGAGATAAAATTTGACTGTACTTTCATTTAATCCAAACTGTGTACATATTTAATTTTAATGGGCTTTTAAAACCTGCTAGTTATCAGCCAAGGATAACAACTAACTAACTAGCAAAAAAAAAAAAAAAAAAATTGCCCAGACCTGTTTTTTTCTGACGGACTGATGTGATATAAACACTGTTAACCATTTGTACATTCTCTAACACGCATATTTTAGATTCACAATTCATTTAAAAGCCTCTGATGTGTAAAAATAGTAAATACCATCTTGTCCTCTTGTTTTTTTTACCCTAATAAAAGTTATAGGAGCATTAAATAGTTAATAAAGAAACTTCATTCTAATACTCATTATATTAGCGTTAGCCACGCTTATGCTAACGATTAACTCCGCTAATAACAGCGATGTTTATTTCAATCCGACATTCAAATTAAAATATGGAATAATATTCATAACAGAATATCTAAATATTAAATTGAAACTTACCTGCTTGAACTCTTTCATTTGATCCGGGTATTGGCCTTTAAGGTGTTTTGTTAGTTTGATGCGTTTCCTCCTTTTGATGTTGCCACGTCTCAGTGCTTTTATGAAGAGAGCGCATCTGCGCACCTTTGGATAGCGCATCAAGAACCAGGTTGACCAGGTACTCGGTACCACCGGTACTTACAGAAACCTGGTACCGTGACATTTTAATTTTTTTAGTACCGACTTGGTACCGAAGTACCGGGTCTTTTGACAACACTACATTACAAGCAATAGAACAAAGTAAATAAACAGTGTTTTCAGGTTTTTCAGTTGGGTCTAACAGTAGTAATCAGGTACAGACATTTAATAATCAATTGTAAAATAACACTGTCTTTCACTGTATAATTGAAATATAGATTAATATAAGTTATTTGTTAAGTGCTGCAATAGATTTTCTTTTTGTCTTTTGACGTTAGATTGTCATTAACGACAGCTGATAGATTAGGCTGCTGTCACTTTAAGACCTAATATACAGATACACATCCGATTTCTTTCTTGACATTAGACATAACCGAGTGTGTTTGCGAGGATACTTACCAAGACGGGTATTTTGTCAAAATTAGTTTGGATTTGTCTGTTCAAGCGCAAAAACACCTGAAAGAGAACTCAATTCAGTGTTAGAATTACCAAATGGTGTTCTTTTTCCACATCACCTTGTGCTTAATTAGTTTACATTGCTTAAATGTTTAAATTGGCAAGACTTGTGCATAAACTTTCGTGACAAAGGTCCGAGTGTCCTTCATGCTGGATCCAGGTCATCAGGCAGTCCTTTTTGTCGAGCCCTGTAGTGGTTGATGTGATGATTTGGGGGACAAACGTGTTTAAAAGTTTTTCTGCTTGCTAAGTCCTCAATTTGTAAGTGCTTGAGGCTGGGGGCTGTGAATGGCATTAATTCTCACTCTTATAGTGTATTTTTAACCTCTGTTGCATATATTTCAGGCCCATCGGTGGTCCTGCTTCGGCGTGTTTTAATTACTCCCTCCAAATCTCATCAAGAACTTGAGCATTTCCTCTTTAATGCTGTCTCTGTGTTGATGAAGCCAGTGTCAGGCAGTCATTTGCGTGTCGAGCAGCTGAAATCTGGTTATGTGCATGTGCTGCGGCCCACAATGGAGTCAGAGCAGGTCACAAACCAGATAAAACACTTAATTAAGCTTCAACAGGATAAGCTGCCCAAACACTCCTGATTAATTCATTTGATTTTCTCAAAGCTGCGTCCCACGTGAGCCGCCCAACTCGTTTTCTCATTGAAATTGTTTAATGTTTTCTCAGCAGAGTTGTCTCACAGCATTTGCTAATTTGAATTTGAACAGAAACTAAAGGATTTATAGTTATCAGGAAGTGCAGGAAAAGTTTTAAAGGAAAACTTAATTCAGACAAATTTATTATGCATGCACTACATATAACAATTTCTTTTAAGAAAGTTTTGAGACTGTGGGATTTGCAGTGCACAGTTTACGATAAATGACTCAAACACAATATTTTGATTTACAGGCAACAAATGTGTGCTGGAAAAATTACTCTGTACATCCAACTCTTTCAAAAGATCAAAGATCTTGGTTTGATGCTACCGTATGTCCCTTTAAAATGCTCATGGGATGTGATTGGCCCTCTTGCGCTGTGATGTATGTAGCCTACTTTTGGCCATCTGCTGTGTTTGAAGGGTAAACCATAATAGCACAGGGTTACCCAGCATGATTTGTGCAGTGGGCAGATGATTCAGTGGTTAATGGAGGAGCTGGCCAGGATGAAACAAACCCCATGAAACCTTTCTCTCTTCTGTTCAGGTGTCCCGCCATGAGAGACGAATCTCCCAGATAGAACAGCTCAACCAGATGCCTCTGTACCCCACCGAGAAGATCATCTGGGACGAGAACATCGTTCCCACTGAGTACTATTCTGGAGAAGGTGGGCATATGAGTTCACCACATAATGCTATTGTCATATACATATGCATTAATGGAAATAGAGGAATTGTTCAACATGTATTTACTCATATATAACATGTATCACATTGAACACAAAATAAATTTTGAAGAATGATCTGCTCTTTTCCATACAACAACGGTTCATAGTGGCCAAGTATTTAAAGTTCCATAAAGCACAAAAGATGCATAAAAATATCATAATGGGGCTCATATGAGGCGTTATGAAGTTTTTTTCTTGCCTTGATTGTGTCAGTTTGTGGAAAATTTTAAAAAGCTGTGTGACAATTCTTCAAAAATTCTAATCTGTTCTATAGAAGAAAAAAAATGCTTGAGTAGAAATGATGAGTAAATAAAGATAATTTTCCTGTAGTTATGCAATTTTAATGGTGATGCACCAAAATTTCAAAAAGCTTTGGATGACTGAAATGTTTATATTTGAACAACGAATTTGAGTAGAAGCATAATTTTATAATTAAAAATAAAAATGAAGGTTGATGTAAAACTTTTTTTAAGTACAACTTTTATATAACTAATATAAAAAGTTAATATATCTAATATTAAGTAACATTAATATTAATTTATATTTTGGTTTTTGGATAAATTATTATTATTTTTTTTTTTTAACCAAAACACTGAAGTTAATTTCAGTGCATCACTACATTTTAAGCTTTTAAGCTATATAAAAGGAAAAAATGTAAACTCAAATTCAGTACGGTCTAAATCTCTTTTTTGTTGTTGTTTGTGTATCTGCAGGTTGTTTAGCTCTTCCCAAGCTGAACCTGCAGTTTCTGACTCTGCATGACTATCTTTTGAGAAACTTCAACCTCTTCCGGCTGGAGTCCACCTATGAAATCCGGCAGGATATCGAGGACGTCATGTTACGGATGAAACCATGGTTTGTTCTCAGTGTAAAACCTTTTTAGCATCTTAACAAAAGATTTTGATTTTATACCCAAATAAACCTCTAAAGGCCATTTCCCGTGACTTGGGTTAGGACTTCATTATATGGCGATTTTCTAGGAGGTGTTTTGGTAGCAAGAATGTTGGAAATGTGTACTTAAATGGACTTAATTTTTTTTTTTTTTTAATGTCAAGATACTTGATGTGGATACACACAGGATCTGTTTTCTGACTTAAGAGTCCTTGGGATTATATATATTTTTTTGTAGTTTTTGAAGCTTGAAAACCTCTGTACAGCGTTTCTGCTTACAGTCAGGAAAAGAACAGCATGAGCGTCTTGTTTGTAATCTGCTGTGTGTGTGGTCTTGTGTCTCGCAGGCAGTCGGAGTATGGAGGAGTGGTGTTTGGACGATGGGCTAGAATGGCTCAGACCATAGTGTCGTTTTCTATCGTGGAGGTGGCGAAGCCAAACATCGGTGAGAACTGGCCTGCCCGCGTCCGTGCTGACGTCACCATTAACCTCAACATCCGGAATAACATCAAAAACGAGTGGGACGGGTAAAGATGTCTGCCTCTCTCTGTCTCTGCAAGTATTAGCAGCATCTTTAAAAACTATTCACAACACCCTAGCAAACACCTAGCAATACCAGGGTTATTATCAATAATGAAAAAAAATACGTTAAAATTAAATATATATACTTTTTTTTTTTCATGTGGTGTCCAAGGCAACATTTCTCATTTTCGTTTAAAGTACTAAAATAACTAAAACTAAAATCTAATAAAAATGACAAAAATACACAAAATTGCTAAAAGTTTAACTATAATTAAAATGAAAACAGAAAATATTAAACTTAATTGTTAATTCAAAATATTAACAAAACCTATAATAGTTTAGTAGTGATACTAAAATAACACTGGCTCTAGTCTTTTGATGGTGAGTTAACTTTTACATGATCAAATTTGCCATTTTTTTCAGCATGAGAAAATCATTCTGTTCTACCAAATTACACCCTCAGACATAAAGCCCTTAAAAAGCCAATATTTCTTATAGAAATGCCAAGGAGAATGGCTAGAATGTCTAAATAACAAATGATTTGAAATGAATCCTGAAGTCCTGAGAAAAGATGCAACTACTATTTTAAATGAAGACACAACCAAGTTGTATAGACAGTCCGTACTAGAAGGGCATGGGCATTTATTGAAGGGTGAAGAAGCTGCAAAATGTCAATGTTGAAGCACCAAGTTCTTATTTTTATTGTTATAAAACGATGATTTTTATCAGAACAGAGGGCTTATTTTGTAAGACTGACCCTGAAAAACCTGTGCAATTTTTATCAGTACATTTAAAGAATCTTTTCTGGAATGATATGTACAAAATCTTGTCTTTCTTATCTAAGAAAAATTTTATAAAATTAATATTTTTGTTTTATTGTATATATTATATTGTTGAATGTTTAGTCAGTATTTGCCGTGTTGTAACAATAGCTGATATGGCAGTAAATTTAAATACAACAACAGCTCTTCATCTCTTCACATCGTCATTCGTTCTTGCAGGGCTGCGCAAGCACGACGTTTGCTTTCTGGTGCGGCCCAACCTGCTCTACGGCACGCGCTTTGACCGCCGGCAGCCGTTTGTGGATCAGGCCGGGCTGGTGTACGTGAGAGGCTGTGAGGTGCAGGGCATGCTGGATGATAAGGGCCGCGTCATAGAGGAAGGTAAGACTGTTTACGGAGTTCACTGAACCATATGATGAGTTTGCAGTGAACAGACAGCATACAGACTAGACGGGCAGAGCTTTCTAAGCACAAGTCATAAGCATAGAGTTTTATGTGGGCTGCCATGTTTTTACTGATGGATAATAGTTGTGGTTCATATACAATTCATGCAGTAACTGTAATGAGATTATATCAGTCTTATACAGTTAAATATAATGTTAAATATGTTAAATATGAAATATACTACCAGTCAAAATTTTAATGTTTTTGACAGAAGATTTTTCTGCTCACCAAGGCTGCATTTATTTAATCAAAAATACAGTAAAAACAGTAATGTGAAATATTATTACAATTTCAAATAACTGTTTTCTATGTGAGTATATGTTAAACTGTAATTGATTGCTGTGATCAAAGCTGTATTTTCAGCATCATTACTCCAGTCTTCAGTGTCACATGATCCTTCAGAAATCATTCTAATATGCTGATTTGCTGCTCAAGACACATTTCTGATTATCAGTGTTGAAAACAGTTGTGCTGCCCAATATTTTTGTGGAAACTGGGATACATTTTAATTTTCAGGGTTCTGATGAATAGAAAGTTCAAAAGAACAGCATTTATTTGAACATTTCCCCAAAAGTTTTAGGTATACTGAGTGTGCAATATTTCATTAACCATAACGAGTTACTATGTTCAGAGGAGGGAATGTGTGGGTGATATTCTACCAGTTGTAGGACATTGTATAATAGAGACCTGCACAGCCATAAGGCAGTCTGTGACTCATGATCACGAGTGATGGATCCATTAACTGGCCTAAATCTCTCTCACACTGACCCTGAACCGACTCACTGTTGGACCTTCAGAATGTGGCCTGGTATCAGTGGTCATTTCTGCTCTACTGATTTCAGTGTCAGTTCACTCGACAAATGAACCTCAATTTAGACTGATTAGCAATTTGTGCTGAATACTGATTTCCATCATTACATTTACATTTTTCATTTAGCAAAGGCTTTTGTCCACAGCAACTTACAAATGAGGAATCATTAGATGACCTTGTGACTCATTTATGGTTATGGTTTTATCTGTGCAAAGGTCCCGATCCAAAGCCCAAATTAAAAGGTGACACCAGGACGTTCCGGGTATGGCTCGACCCAAACCAGTACCAGCAGGACATGACCAACAGCATCCAGAACGGAGCAGAAGACCCCTATGAGACCTTCAATATCATCATGAGACGCAAACCCAAAGAGAACAACTTCAAGGTCAGATGATTCCTGATATATCACTGCCACTAGACTCACAGAGCCAGACTGTTGACTGTCAACTGCAACTAAAAATATATAACATATATATATATATATATATATGTATATGTGTGTGTGTATATATATGTGTGTGTGTGTGTGTGTGTGTGTGTTTGTGTGTGTGTGTGTGTGTATGTTAATTTTAAATTTGATTTAAATTAATTTAAATAAAATAAACAATAACTGAAAATAAACTTGAATTTGAAAAACAACAACAAAAAAAACTTATTTCAGTTCACTTCATAGTTTGAGAGAAATATGAAAGCCTGTTTCCACCATGGAATAAAAAAATAAAAAAGGTAATTGTTTTTCTCTCGATTCTAGTTTATAGCTTATGATTTTGCCTTTTTTTCTCGCAAAAATAACTGAATTGCAAGATAAAAACTCAGAATTCTGACTTTCTCACAATTCCGAAATTATACAGTTCCGACTCATTATTTCTCAGAATTCTGAGTTCGCATCTAGCAATTCAGGTTTTTTTTTTTTTTTTCAGCTACAGAAAAAAATTACTACTAATAATAATAAATGTAATTGCAACTTTTTATGTCACAGCTATGGCAAGTCACAATTCTGTGAATTTGAGTAAATTATCCTGTGGTGGAAATGGGTTTCCATACTAAAATGACTAAAACTAATTTTACTTTATTTTAAGGTGTCCTTGTTACATGTACTTACTATTATAATAACAATTAATTATGCATAATTACATGCAAGTAACCCTTAGCCAAACCCTCATCCTAACCATATAGTAAGTACATGTAGTTAACTAATATTACTCAGTACTTAAATGTATAATTACACTGTAACAAGGACACCTTAAAATAAAGTGTAAGCAAATTTCTACATAGTAGATCGTTTAAAAACAAAAACAAAAAAACCTAAACCTTTAACATTTCATTTCAACATTTCATTTTGCTTTCAGTATTTTCTGGCCAGGAAGTGCCTAATCGGACTGGAAGTAAACAGTGCCATTTAATCAAGATAAAATATAGGGCTTTGGTGATTCAACCATCCACAATGATCAAAAATGAATTCCTTGTGTTGTGTTCAGGCCGTGTTGGAGACCATTCGTAACCTGATGAACACAGAGTGTGTGGTGCCCGACTGGCTTCACGACATCATTCTGGGTTATGGAGATCCTGGAAGTGCCCGTTACTCAAAGATGCCTAACCAGATTTCCTCTCTGGACTTAAACGACACCTTCCTGTCCATCGATCACCTGAAGTCCTGTTTCCCCAATCACACGGTGAAGGTGACGGAGGGAGATCCCGCTCGACAGGTCCCACCTTTCAGGTCAGGAATCGTCTTTATTGGATAAATGCTGTGTACTAGTGCTGTACAGGGTTTGTTTTGCCTTGTTCAATACATATTTTACATTTAAGATTTTAAAAGACAAGGGGCACAAGCAGTCAGAAGTTTGTGATCAGTATTTAATTTTATTTTTTGAAAGAAATTAATACTTTTATTGAGCAAGGATGCATTAAATTGATCAAAAGGGACAGTAAAGACATTTATAATTTTGCAAAAGTCCATGGTTTCCACAAAAATACTAATCAGAAAGAACCTCAACATTGATGATGAGAGCTGTTATTAAAGGGATACTCCACCCCAAAATGAAAATTTTGTCATTAATCACTTACCCCCATGTCATTCCAAACCCGTAAAAGCTACGGTCATCTTCAGAGCACAATTTAAGATATTTTGGATGAAAACCGGGAGGCTTGTGACTGTCCCATTGACTGCCAAGTAAATTACACTGTCAAGGCACAGAAAAGTATAAAAAACATCGTCAAAATAGTCATGGATAGGTTTATTTACGCTTTGATTTAAACGGAAACTGCGTATCCATGCGTTACTGATGACAGAGAATGTGATGAAAGTTGAAATTGTGCCTCTCTACTCTACCAGAATACGCTTCCCTGCGCTGCATGTGAAGGGTAAAAAGCATAAAGCCAATGAGGAAGCGAAGCCGGATGAGGAAGATCTGACGCTGGTGGTGGAGCCTCATGTGATTCCCAACAGAGGCCCGTATCCTTACAACCAGCCCAAACGGTATGTGGAGCTCATGCTCAGAGTCACAGGTTCAGGGCCAAGCTCTTCAGATTTTTCTTCCACAGCTGGACAATGTAATAACTGCCTGGATTTTAGACAGTCCAACTGTACTTTGGTCAGCCAGTTCACTCAATATATGTCTGTATAAACATAATGCCTGTAATGGAAACACTAACATCCATTTCTGTCCACTTTAACAGAAACACCATCCAGTTTACACTGACCCAGATTGAAGCCATTCGTGCAGGGATGCAACCAGGCCTTACTATGGTAAGAAATCTCTTACACTAATACAATTTCTTGATTTCCTTCTCTTTTTTCCTGTTCTTTGCTTCACCTCATGACATACTTTCCTTCCATCCAGAGAGGAGAAATGTATTTATCTCTCACTGCAGTTACTCACATTTCTGTACTGTATTCAGTCTAAAACCTCTTCTGAAATCATCTGCTCTTTCTCTTTGCTGTAGGTTGTTGGTCCTCCTGGCACAGGAAAAACAGACGTGGCTGTTCAGATCATCTCTAACCTGTACCACAACTTCCCCGAGCAGAGAACGCTAATCGTCACACACTCGAATCAGGTACACAAACAGCACCGTTACTGAAGAAATGCTTCAGTTAGGATCACAAATCTGTCACTTGAACTGGTACATCATGACCATTAAACCAAACTCAACATCTGTGAGAAATTATAGGGACTTACAAAATACATCACTGAAGCAGTACTTTTCTATATGTCTGTTTTCTGAATACGTGTCTGTTTGTCTTGTTCAGGCTCTGAACCAGCTGTTTGAGAAGATTATGGTGTTAGACATCGATGAACGTCACCTTCTGCGTCTGGGGCATGGAGAAGAAGAACTGGAGACTGAGAAAGATTTCAGCAGGTGCAGCTCTCTCTCTCCCTCCCTCACACACACACACACACTTAGCAGCACCCAAGTTGCATGGGTCAAATCAATTCTGATTTACTGTAGACTTATCAGCAAGAATCGTTTTTCTTTTTGAAATTAGGGCTTCTATTAACAATTATTTTTTAATCAGTTATTTTTCTGTTTAGTCAGTTAATCTAACATTTCCCTCCCTGATAAATCTGTCAGTTATTTTCTTATTCATTGATTATTTGGTTAATTTTCCAATAAATATATATCTTATGCCACAATTTTTCTAACATTTTATTCAAACATTTTCTCCAGAAAAATACTTAATTTACAAAGAAAAAATTAACAGCCAAACAAACAAACAAATAAAAGGGCAAGAATTGAAAGGCATTCATCAGTAATTAATAAATTCATAAATTCAGCCCAACAATGGCAAGTGCCGTTTACACTTGGAAATGCACTATTTATTTAATATTTCAGGTATGTGTCTATTTTTCTTAAGAAAAAAATCTCTCTTAACCAATGCTTTAATATACAGGGAACACATTTGGAACATTAGTAAAATATTAATGGTTAAAATTAACAACGGATATCAATGAATATCTTCAGTGAATCAGTCAGGAACATTATCAAAGTAACCGCTGAATGAATTCAGCTGAATGAATGCAGTAGAAAACAAACATGAGTGATTCAGCCAAAGGAGGTGACTTCAGACGTGCTGCTTTCTAGCGTTAATGTTTGAACATGAGATGTAGTTAATAATAAATATGGTGTATTAGTTTGTGCTAGTTTCCACGTTTCACAGCATTAATCTTTCATTCCATGTGCAGTACAGACTCTCGTCCTCTTATATCATCCAGTACCTGTATATAGAGTATTCTGTGTGTAAAAAAACACTTGAATCCTCGATTGAAACTGAGTTACACTGCGGTCACACTGGGGTGGTGAAAAGATTGAGAAAGAATCAACAGGGCTTAACAGTGTGAGCGTCACTCGCATTTGTGACTAAAACACGTGTGCTAACTGTAAAATATATTTCAGAGCGCATGTGCAAAAACGGTCTGTTAATGTATTTATTTAATATGTTGCAGATGTAAGTTTTTCAAATTTCAAAATAAGAATCCAATTATATTTCAGACTTGTTTATAACTGTGTACAGTTTAAAGTAGGTCTGTAAATAATTCAATAAGAAATACACTTTGAAGCAGAAATATTAAACTTTTTGTATTCTAGTAAATTCTATAACTTTGCTTATAAATGTCTCCTTGTATCCCTTTATAAAACACATTATTCAGTCAATATTCTTTGCGGTTCTAAAATGTTTTAATGTGCTCTTAAATTGCTCCTCAAATTAGGAGCACATGTGTTTCTTGGGAAAAATGAAGCATCCAGCCCTGATACAGAGTTAGCAAACAGGTTTGTGTTCCGGGCGGCGTGGTGTTCTCTGAGATGTAGTAGTGTTGAGTATGAACTGTGCTGTCGTCTGTCAGGTATGGAAGAGTGAACTATGTTCTGTCCCGCCGGCTGGAGCTCCTGTGGGAGGTGGCACGTCTGCAGGAGAGTCTAGATGTTCCTGGAGACGTCTCCTACACCTGTGAGACCACTGGACACTTCTACCTCTACCAGGTACTCAACCACACACACACACACACACATCGCTCTCCTCTGAACATGATCTACTGCACATCTGGTTCTCTTTGACTGTAGCTCAAACCTCTGCTTTCAAACTGGTCCTTTGTAAAAAAAAAAAAAAAATAAAAATAAAAAAAAAATTAATACAATAAAAAAATACCCATAAAAGCAAAATATCGTGTTATTTGAAGAAAAACAGAAACACTTTAGTTTAGGGACCAGGGGCCGGTTGCATAAACTGCTTAGACTAGCCTTAAAAAGTTAGTCATCTAATTTTTTTCTTAAAGACCAGCCATAATTTTTTTTTTTAATTACGTTACAAAATGATAGATTGGTCTAATTTGAATATGAATAGTAAGACTGATTACCCTTTGTCTATTGCTAGTTGGTGAAACTAGTTCTTAAGACACAGTCTTAACATAGTGACTGTTTATGCAACTGGCCCCCAGTTCTCACTATTAACTAGTTGCTTATTAACATGCATATTACTAGCATATTGGCTGTTTATTAGTACTTGTAAAGCACATATTAATGCCTTATTCTGCATGATCATATTTCAGATCTCTTAATCCACCCCATACCTGAATTTAACAACTATCTACTAATTCTTACCAGAGCTCCTCAGTGATTTTAGTCCCGTCCAAATGTTTCATCTCAGTAATCATTACAGACGATGTCAGTAAAGATTACGGTCACTATGCAGTATACTAAGTATGCAGGCTCTTGAAGAAGCATTCAGTTGCATTCTAGGCAGTGGGACAAGTCTGTAACAAACCTCTAGTGTTTTCAGCATACCCATGCTATTCGGATCAAAAAGAAGGTCGAAAGCACTTGTTAGAGGCACAAAACTTCTGTTAACTTTAGGTTAGTGCCTATTGCCAACAGAATCCAATCAGAATTTAATTCATAAATTGGCACGCACATGACGACAGGGAGGTGATGGCGGTGCGTAAATCGAGTTACCCCTCCCACTTCTGGTAGTTTTACTTCGATTTCTTATCCCGTGTGAAATGGACATTAATATTTTACAGATGTCCTGTAGTAAAATTACATTACTCCATCTACCCTTGTAAAACTAATTCCGTCCGAATAGGGCTCAAGAGAGACCTTGAGAGGTGTTTAAGTGTTCATGAGGGAGATGATCTGTGGGAAGAAGCTGTTCCTGTGCTTGGATGTTCTAGTACCCAGTGATCTGAGCCGCCTGCCAATAAATCACATTTATCTGAACTGGAATCTTAATTCATCACCTAAAAATTTGTTTCTTTTCTGGAAGATTTTTGGAAGAACCAGAATTTCCATGTTCTTGTAAAACCTTGATGTACGAGGTAGCCTAATTTTAAAAGTTATTTCAATACCTAGAAAAGTAAATCTAATAAGATTTTAAAACTCACAATTTTATAATTAAAACACATTTACATTTTTCAAATTATGCAAAGCTCTAAAATATTCTATTGAGTTGAAAAAGTCCTCATCCAGTAAATCATGAATAAGTGAATTAGTGAAAATGTGTATAACTTTGTTTAAAAGGACCATGAAGAATGTTCAGCAGTTAATTATTTTAATTTTAATTATTTTAGTTACTTAATTTACAGACACTTTTTGGAGTTAAAAAGTTTTCTACTGTTATAATGCACCAAAATTTCTACAGCCATAAATTTTTGTCTGAAAATTAATGCCTGCCATCCAATAATAGCTTTAATAGCTATTATTAATAGCTTTTGTTACTTCTGATATGAAACAAAGTCTCAACTTTCAAATTCTGTCAGTTTTATAATGAAATTCAGTGCTCTATATTAGGGGTGCACGATAATGATCCTTCAGAAATCATTCTAATATGCTGATTTGCTGCTCTAGAAACATTTCTGAATTTGATCAATGTTGAAAACAGTTGTGCTGCCCAATATTGTACTGACAAGCTGCACAAAACCACGCTGATAATGAACATGGATTTGCGCAGCTTGTCAGTTAACAATGGCTCTGTGTAGTAAATGCTGCTCAGTGTGAAATCATGCACGTGTTGGAATTTACCGCTGATTAGAGAACCGGCTTTACTGACAAGATGCACATTAAATATCGCCCCATATTTATTGTGCACCCTTACTCTATATTACATTTTCATACATATTCATATTTTTACTTAACCTGTCATTTTCATTAATGTGTTTCAATAAATCTGTCATGAAAACAAGTTTTTATTATATTGACTGTTTAAACATGTATATTTCAGTAACAAACTGTAGATTATATTTTAAAATTTGATATAAAGACTTCTTTATGTGCATTTTTTTTTTTTTTTTTCAAATATGCAAGTTTTTATTTGAGTGCCAATTTTATGAAATTCGGTTAATTCAATTATTATTAAACTTTATTTTCGGATTCAGTTTCTGGCTAAATTAAAACTTTTCAATTTTGACTGCATTTCGGTGCATCACTAATGAGATCCGCTGGTCTAGAGTGCAGCATTGACATGTGAATCTGAGCTGAGGCTCACACAGGTCTGCTTTCGTTTGTTTTGCTCTTATCTCTCGCTGTGGTTCTATCCATCACGCTGCGGCCAGTAGATTCATATCAGCACCTCGGGGGATCTGTACGGACCATTAGCTCAGATCACAGATTACAGTCAAACATTAATTAAGTGTGGATTGTGACGAGGCTGTGTGTCCAGTGAAGCGCTTTTAATGAGTTCTGCCCATGAAATCCCCAGGCGCTGATCCTATCTGTCTGTCCGTCTCGGGTGCTGTAGGTAATGTCACGCTGGGAGGAGTACATGAGTAAAGTGAAGCCGAAGCCCGGCCGAGAGGTGAAGACGGAGGACGTGGCGGCACACTTCCCCTTCCATAAGTACTTCTCCAACGCTCCTCAGCCAGTGTTCAAAGGCCAGTCCTATCAGGAGGACATGGACATCGCTGAGGGCTGCTACCGCCACATCTGCAAGATCTTCACCCAGCTGGAGGTAGGGCTGAAATTATTGTTTTTTTCCTGCTCTGTACATTTGTAAACACCACCGTTCAAGTTTGGGGTCAACAAATGAATACTTTTTTTCAGCAAGGACACATTAAATTAATCAGAAAGAACAGTAAAGACATTTATGAAGTTACAAAAGATTTGTATTTCAAATAAATGCTGTTCTTTTGAACTTTCTATTCAAGGAATCTTAAAAAATATCTCGGTTTTCACAAAAATATTGGGCACAACTGTTTTCAACATTGATAAAATTCAGAAATGTTTCTAGAGCAGCAAATCAGCATATTAGAATGATTTCTGAAGGATCATGTGACACTGAAGACTGGAGTAATGATGCTGAAAATTCAGCTTTGATCACAGCAATCGATTAGTTTAACAGATATTCACATAAATACAGCTATTTTAAATTGCATATATATATATATATATATATATATGTATGTATGTGTGTGTATATGTGTGTGTGTGTGTGCTTGTTTATGTGGTTTATAAGGACACAGATTTGTATAATGACATGGGTATGACGTAAGTATTACAATGTGAAGGTGATTTATGAGGACGCTTTTGGTGTTTCCCGTAATTCAAATGGGTTATAAATGATACAGAATGAGTTTTTTGAGTTTAAAAATGAGTTTAAAAATGCACAAAGTTTTCTGTAAGGGTGTAGGGTTGGTGTAGGGCGATAGAAAATATGG
Source organism: Spinibarbus caldwelli (assembly GCA_039654775.1). Lineage (NCBI taxonomy): Eukaryota > Metazoa > Chordata > Actinopteri > Cypriniformes > Cyprinidae > Spinibarbus > Spinibarbus caldwelli. The sequence continues at coordinate 30,317,905 of CM077251.1, forward strand.
TTTGTACAGTATAAAAACCATTAGGCCTATGGAGAGTCCCCATAAACCACAAAAACCAATGTGTATGTGTGTATTATAATTGTTGTTGTTGTTATTATTTTTATTTATATATTACTGTTTTTACAGTGTTTTTGATCAAATAATTGCAGCCTTGGTGAGCGTAAGAGACCATGTATATGTCCCTGTGAATTTGGCCTGATTTTGTTAAAGACTTTTTTAGGGAATCAATACTGAAACAGTCACAAAATGTCACACAAACATTTTATGTACCAAAATAACTATATATATATATATATATATATATATATATATATATATATATATATATATAATTTTTTTTTTTTTTTTTTTTTAAATACAATTGCTCATCCAGCTGTTTCTAAATGCAAGAATGTGTCTCGTATAAAGACAGTCAGATATTTGACCTTTGGCATATAGTCTGGTCTACTTTTCAGCTTATACTGGCAAACATGGAAAAAGAAAACCACAGCAACGAAGCAGTGCATTTTGTGTTCAAGAACCTTTGATGTATGGGCAGGTTTATCAGAAATATCTGAGATATAATAGTAGAGGAAAAAACAATGTGGGGAAAATCATTTCATACATTAATATTGCTGCAAGCAACAGTTGCACATTGATTGTCAGTTGTCTGTAGATTTAAAACATGGCATCACTAGTAATTTTACAAAAAGTGGTTTAAAAGCTATAATTGAAAAACATGACTTTAAATTTCTCAGTACTTTTGACCATTAGGTTTCTGTGTCACCAAATTCATATGGTATTGTCAGGAAATGGTTATGTCAGTATCCCACAGCAAGATTTTTTTGCTGACTAGCTATAAAATTTGTTAACCTGAATAATTGGATATATGAAAACTTATAACTTAGGTCAATTCTTTAATAATCATTCTTTTAATGCCATAGTCTGAAGTTAATGTCCCCCAAATTTGTAGATACGATAAATGCCATAAAATGCCACTTTAAACTTTTCAGATAATGCCTTCAGATTCATCACGATATGCCAGTGAGTTTGTAAAATACAATTCAAAATGGTCAAAGCCCAACATGGCTGACAGAAAAATATATAGTTTGCACGTGTGTGCTGTGATCAGAGCTTGTTATAGTCTGTTCATCCATGAAGAGAAACCCATCAATAATGATCTCCCGCCTCCCTTTTTAAAGCCCATTATTCTGGGATGCCCACTTCTTTGATGCTGATTTCTCATCGTTTCATCCTTTGTGTTCATCTGCTGACAACAAAGACACGTTCCTGTAATAAAGTTGTGCGTCAGAGCCACTCTGTGTGTGTGTGTGTGTGTGTGTGTGTGTGTGTGTGTGTGTGTGTGTGTGTCTCTGGCTGTGTTTGGGTCTGTCTGCTTGGGCATCGCTGTCTCTCAAGCGTCACTGCTGAAGATTCAGGGTTAAAAAATGGCCTCATCAATATTGAATGCTTTGATGGGATTAATATTAATGCAGAAGTGCATCAAATATTCATTTCCCAGTGGATGCGGTCCTGAAAATATCCAGCTGGGTTAACCTCTCTTCACTGCACAGATTGAACAGAAACAGATACTCAATATCTGCGTGTGCCGCCCATGCTGAGAGGAAACCAGAGATGCTGTTTTTGACAAATGACAGGAAGTAAAAAGAAACACAACCTCCTCTGCTAGATGTTTAAACACCAACCTCACCTTGTGAAATTCATAGTCATTTAAAATATTATGGTGACTCTCACATTTAACCCTATAAGGCCTATTGTACCATATTTGATACGCAGATTTCTTTGCTGAAAAAGACATTATTGGAGATGTAGAGTGATGACTGATATTTATATAATTTTATGTAAGTATCTGCTATACAGTTATAAATATCTCATTGATTTACATTGCAAGCATCAGAATTTCATCTTACCTTTTGGTCATATAAAATAATTGCATGATTTTGTTCAGTTGGACCCTCTGTTCCTTCTTGCTGCTAAAAATGATCAGTCTGCAGGGAAAAGTGTCAGAAACACTCAACATGTCAGCTGTATGAATGTATCGTCCAACTTTCACATTGTTTTGATGGAGTCATTGCCTGCAGTTTTTACTCCAGTCTGTAACTGGTATATCTGGTGAATGATTTGAGTTAGAGGAGCAGCATTTATGATGTCTGCTTTTACCAGTGTTTGTGTGATTTTAGCAGTGAGGTATTCATAAACTCATCTTCTCTTCTGCAGGAGTTCAGGGCGTTTGAGCTGTTGCGCAGTGGACTGGACCGATCCAAATACCTGCTGGTAAAAGAGGCCAAGATCATCTCCATGACCTGCACACACGCCGCCCTCAAACGCCACGACCTGGTGGAGCTGGGCTTCAAGGTAATTTTTTTTATTTTACTGCCATTCTGAAATATGTGGAAGAAAAGTGTGCCCGAACCTTTGATGTAGTGTAGATCACAACAAATGAGAATCAGTGTTTTAAACTGGTTGTTTAAAATGGTCTGAATTAACTGATTCACTAAAATGAATCTGTTAGTTTACGCTCAACATTAATGTTTGCTGCCTCAATACTCACATACTTGATCTTTCTCTATTATGATAATATCCTGATGGAGGAGGCAGCTCAAATCCTGGAGATTGAGACCTTCATCCCTCTACTGCTACAGGTACAACCATCTTTCTCTTAAAATCTTGTCATATATTATGTTATATGTATTAAAATATATATTAATAAATGTTTATAATATATATGTATTTTTCAGGGAAACCCTTATTTCCGCCAGACAGCCGTTATTGCTAATTAAATGCAAAACTTATAATAAAAATCTAGTTAAAAATTAACCAAGACATGTTTTCTACACTAATTTCACAGCCCTGCATCTTTAAAAAAAAAAAATCTGCCTATTTGCAAAAAAAAAAAAAGTTCAAAAATATAATTAAAACCTCTTCATCATGTACAGTTTTTTCATAAAATAAGAATGAAGATTTTATAATTAAATATAGATATGTGTCAGCTTTAATACACTTATCAAAATAACAAAAGTAGCCAAATGTCAAAGGTTTCGGTTTTAGTGACATTATGCATTCAGTATTCAAGATGTATCACTTACAATCAGCAAATGAGTGGAAAAAAGTGGAAATCATTATTAGGCATAAAATAATGTCTTCAGAATCATTTACACAAATAAAAATGCTGAGACAAAGAAAGAAATCATGTCTTTTTGGCTGTTTTGCTGGTAATTAAGGGAAAATACAAGACTTCTTCAGCTTACAAATAGTTGTCAAAAGCAAAAATGCTACAAAATGCATCATATTTTGTGAGAAAGTGTGATGTTCTTGAGTGAAACAGGCACTATTTTTCAAGTCAGCAACCCAAAATTAGTAAGAATCAAGTATTGGATTTCATTCATCAAATATGATGCAGGGTGATGTTTTCACCCATAAAAATGGAGTTGTAACGCGACCTTACTGGCTCAAACTTTTCTGTCTTTGTGTTACTCAAAACCCAGAGGACGGCTACAGTCGACTCAAACGCTGGATTATGATTGGTGATCATCATCAGTTGCCTCCTGTCATTAAGAACATGGCCTTTCAGAAATATTCCAACATGAAGCAGTCACTTTTCACCCGCTTTGTGCGTCTGGGTGTCCCCACTGTAGACCTGGACGCCCAGGGCAGAGCACGAGCCAGGTCAGTTAATTTCTCGGACTGGAAAGATGCTTTTAATACGTACCCATGTGACGTCATTATTGGTTTGTTTAGTGTGAGAGCTGAAAGCTGCTGCCAAAGAATCATATATAGGCTTGCTTGCAGTAGATGAGTTTGTATCTTCATCAGATTTGGAGAAATGTGGCACTGCATCACTGTCTCAGCAATGGATGCTCTGCAGTGAATGGGTGCCGTCAGAATGAGAGTCCAAACAGCTGATAAAAACATCACAACAATCCACAAGTAATCCACACCACTCCAGTCCATCAGTTAATGTCTTGAGAAGACAAAAGCAGAAACAAATCCATCGAGACGTTTTAACTTCAAACTGTTGCTTCAAGTTAAAATACGAGTCCATAATAACACTTCCTCCAGTTGTCTGGTCTGAATCAGGAGAGAAATCTGCACGTCAAGCACTGTTGATGGTCTTTTTCACTGGGAAAGCATTATTATGGATTACTTGTGGATTATTTTGATGTTTTTATCAGCTGTTTGGACTCTCATTCTGATGGCACCCATTCACTGCAGGTGAGCAAGTGATGAAATTCTACATTTCTCCAAATCTGATGAAGAAACAAACTCATCTACATCTTGGATGGCTAAGTACATTTTCAGCAAATTTTAAAAACTATATTTTCACTAATTGACAAAGCTATATAAATAGAAAATGAAAAACTTAAACTTGCTTAAAATAAGCTGAAGTTAAAGTACTGAAATTACTAAAAAAAAAAAATAAAAAAAATAATAATAATAGTGCCAAAAGTACCTAACAAAATTACTAAAACATAACCTGAATTAAAAAGAACACTGTAGTGTAAGTATAAAAATAAAAGCTCATTCAAAATATTATATGCTGTAATAGTATATAAACATTCTAATAATCAGAAAAATATAAAGAAAAAACTACACATGGTGTGTAAAATAAGCTATGATGCTTTAAAAAGCTCTGTAGGTTTCAGAGCAGCGCTTCTGTGTCCTCAGACTTTTTGATGTGAAGTGTCCTATGTTGACTCTCTCTCTCGTGTGTGTTTGTCTATGGCAGTCTGTGTAACCTGTATAACTGGCGCTATAAGCAGCTGGGGAACCTCCCTCACATTCAGCTCCAGCCCGAGTTCCAGGCGCCGAACCCTGGATTCACCTACGACTTCCAGCTCATTAACATGGAGGACTTCAACGGCGTGGCGGAATCAGAACCCAACCCATACTTTTATCAGGTGAGCGCGAGCTCATCACAAGTGTTTCTTTCTCCCCAGAATCATCATAAACAAGTGTCATTTCCAAAACACCTCAGAAATCATCATTCATTATGTGGCAGAAATGACATTTTATACATTTTTGGAAAAAATGGCTGTATCTTGTCAGTATCTTGTCTTGCAAAAATTCATAGCTAGCATTTTATTTATCTTAAATACAAATAAATTTCATTTTTTATCATTTGGAAATGACACAATAAAAATTGTATTTATAAAATAAATTTGACTTTGATTTATGTAAGAATACATAAAACAAATTTTTTACGGTCAACGTTTAAATCTTTATATTTCAGCAACTAAGTGTAGAAACAATTATATAATTAAAAACGCCTTTTGTGCTATTTAAATTTATATACAACCCAGTTTTTATTTGAGTGCGTATTATTAACTTTTTTATTTAAATATGTGATTGTTAAATGAACTGTAGTTTTGATTTTTATTTTATTTATTTTTTTTGTATTTGTTTTTATTATTTTTCAAAATCTGTATATAATGGTTAAATTGCAAAGATTTATTTGAAAGCATGGAGAAAAATTCAATATGATCTTCATATACCAAAAAAAGTAACATCCTTAAAGAAACATTCTCTTACGTTAAGTCAAGGCCTGACTTTCACAACATGAAGTTTTGAGAATCCTGGCAGATTTGTGTTGAAGCTCCTGAAACTCGGCATTGTTTGTAAGTGATGAGCGTACGGCATGCGGTGTGTAACTGTTTACTGGGGTCCTGGAGGGAATTGTCCTCATTACAGTATCCATGCCAACACACACACACACACACACACGGCTCTAATGGGCCATATGAATTAGCCTCTCACAGAGCAATAGGAAGGACATTGTTTGCGCAGTCAGTGCTTGCAGCCGCTGAAGAAGCGTCTCTTATTAGTAGGTTTGTACCCTTATTAGTGTCCTACTGGAGCTGTTTCCATGTCAGCAGTGCGCTATTAGGTAAAGTTTAAGTTCAGAGCTGCTCCATCTACAAATTCAACCCATAGGTTTAGCCTTTTTTATAGTAAAATTAGGTCAAGAGAAGGGTTAAATGTAATTTCACTTTAGTGTTTAGATTATTGGAAATACTTTGCAACTGGTAATGATTATTGGCAATTAAAAATTTACATAATAAAGTATTACGCTATCAAACACTATGGTATTGTATAATGATCAAAGATTATTAGTTAAGTGAGAAAGTAGTTAAAAATTAAATTTACATGTTCCTTTTTGGGTTTTCCTGTAGTCACATGCAGTGCTTTTTGACCATGTCATTTTTCTAAAGTAACTATGTTTTTATTGCAATTACAAGTAAAATGTTTAAATATAAATATGCCCTTCTCAAACTTAGGTGCTTCAGAAATGATAGCTAATTATGTAATTAAAAGAACATGAATGGCATGAAAATATAGAGCTAAAAAAATAAATCTTTCATTAGGATATCAACTTTCCTTGTTTTCCCTTAAGTGTGATATTGTGATAAAGGTAATATGATTAAAAAAGCTAATATATTTAATATAAAAAATATATATATATATATATATATTCTTTTTTATATCTGATGGGATGAAAATATGTGAGCCATTTAATGCACATGATCTGTTGAGCTTTATATAATGTTTTTTAAAGGTTTTTAAACAAAAAAGAGTGCAGTGTTTGTCCATTATATTGAAAATCTGTTCAGAATTCACATCTAAACATTTATTAGAGCAAAACTAAATATGCCTATGCTGAACATAATTGTTCTTAAGTGTTAGTTTAAATACAACTGTTTATGTAAATGTCCATATTATATTGTCTTTATACTGCAGTAAAATCAACCACATGCTCCAGGCATCTTTAACCAGCTGTTGCAATATTGATATGCTGTCCTGTAATAGGACATGGGATTCCTTTTCGTATCTTACACCGAAAATCAATAATGTTAACCAAGATCAGTCTAGTCTGTTTAATGCTCTTTCTTTCTTTACTTGCTTTCTGTTTTGATTTCTCTTGAACTTTAAACCTAAAAACATTCATTTACTCATGTCATGAAATATATCAAATTCATTACAAAGACTCAAAATATTATAAAGCAGTTTTATAAATGTTGTCAGCAGTGACATTATGAGCTGTCTGGTGAGAGATGTTGAATGCATGTGACCTGTGTATGTGTGTGTTTGCAGAATCTGGCGGAGGCCGAGTATGCGGTGGCGCTGTACATGTACATGCGTCTGCTGGGATATCCTGCTGAACGCATCAGCATACTGACCACCTACAACGGCCAGAAACATCTGATACGAGACGTCATCAACCAGAGATGTGCCGGCAACTCCTTCTTCGGGCAGCCCAGTAAAGTAAGAGCAGCTATGATGATTTCTTGTTTTATCTTCAGAAGTGAGCGTTTAACCCACGGTGCTAATGTGTGTTCCTGTGGATGGCCGAGTGAATTGCATTGGGACTCAGCTGGATTTGATTAATGTGTGTGAACAGCTTGTCCTGTGCTCTAAATGAGTTTTTTTTTTTTTTTTCTGCCCAGCGTTCACTATTTTGCCTGTTTTGCAGCAGTTGGACAGGTTTGCTGTAGCTTGTTGTTGAGGGTGATTGGCAGACGGACTCACTAAAGCGTGTAAAGGTCCTACCGGCCTGTGTTTGGTCGAAACGCTGCTAACAGTCTGTCAGAATTGTACAACAATGCAAATTGATCCCGCAGTGGCTTCTGTCAGCCATTTCATTAGAGTCATGAGTGAGTACAAACCAAATAAATAGACGACTGCCGTTTGCACAGACATTTAGTTTATGAGCATTCAAGACTGAAAAACAACATTGAATCTCATTGCCTCTAGGAGACATAATGAAGACAATTCTCTATGGTTCACTGGAAGAGACTGAATTTAAAGGAAAGTCATCATTTACTCATCCATTTGACTTTCTTTCTTCTGTGGAACAAGAGAAATTTAAGTGTCTAAGCTGCTCTTCGTACAATGGAAGTGAATGGGGCCATAAAATTTGTCCATGATCAATTTCAAAGTGTTTCGAGGTCATATGATTCATTTTTTTGAGCCTGAAAAAAGTAATAAGTTTGTAGCGACCAGTGATATTTTTACGTGAGTACATTTGTCAAGTATCTGTACTTTATCTGAGTATTTTTATTTTGGTAAACTTTTACTTCGTAATGTCGTACTTTGACTCCACAACATTTGTGACCCTTGCCTGGACCACAAAACCAGTCATAAGGGTATTTTTTTTTTTTTAAAAATTGAGATTTATGCATCATCGCCTTTAAAGTTGGCCAAATGATGTTCTTAGCAATGCATATTACTAATCAACCCTTAAGTTTTGATATATTTACGTTAGGAAGTTTTGATCTGTACTTAATATGATTGATGGCATAAAAGAAAAATCGATAATTTTGACCCATACAATGTATTTTTGGCTATTGCTACAAATATACCTGTGCTACTTATGATTGGTTGGTCCAGGGTCACATTTTGTAAAAACTTATCATTCCACATTATTTTGAACTGAAGAAATCAACACCAGCTCTGAGAAGCGTTAGTGATGTTGAAATCATGAACAAGCTGATTCTTTTCAGTGAACCTGTTGAATCAGTTCATAAGTTGCACCACTGTATCATTCATTTGTGAATTGGACCGATTCGTTTTCAGCTGTTTTTGAGTCAGTAACTCACTGATTCAATTCGATCACAGTGAATTTACTGAATTTTTCATGGCTGACTTTAAATGAACGAATAGCTGATGGCGTGAAGAGTTAAGAATACAGAGTTTAATCATTTAGTATTAATTGTAAATGTAAATCGTATTTAGGTCTTGACTAAACCTGCTGTAAAAAGGGTAGATCAATACATATCCAATGTCTTCAATATCTCTATCCACTAATCGAAAGTATAACTAAAGTAAAAATGTGAAATAAATAGAGATGGGGGGGAAAAAATCAGTTGCTTTGCTACTGTGATGTCATCAGTAATAATTATGCTGCAAAAATGCTGAGAAAAAGAGAAAAATTCCTCAATGTGCATGTCTAAAATACTTTTTTTGCTTGTAATTTTTTTTCTTTGTTCTCCTTTTTTTTACATTGTAATTGATTGAATGCTTTTTATTTAGTCAGTTAATCATTCTTAACAGTTGTTTTAATTTCTTAGTGATTATAATTATTTTTAAAAATACTTTTAATTTAATAAAAAAATCACAAATAAATGTGTTATTCAAAGTCTGCTTTTCCACCCCAAGTACACATTTCATTGATCCGTACTTTTTACATTTAACACTTAAGTACAGATTAAAATCAAGTGCTTTCATTTTACTTCTACAAAAGTCAAATTACTTAATTTACTGGAGCAATATTTTATTAGGTTATCTGCACTTTTGTTTGATTCGTCTACTTTGTGCACCATTAGTAATGACAAATGAGGGCGAGTAGAATTTCATACATTATATATATATATATATATATATATATATATATATAATATACACACGCACTGTGGTAGTCAAAGGCTACCAGCAACTTTTTATTTACCAGCATTCTTCAAAATATCACCTTTTATGTTCAGCAGAAGAATGAAATTCACAGAGGTTTGAAATGACACAAGGTTGAGTAAATTGATCAAATGACAATCTTCATTTTTGGGTGAACTATCCCTTTAAGATATGAAAGGTATTTTGATGAAAATCAGTGTCTCTCCTGAAGAATGCAACTGATTAATTCTAATATCAGACTGCATAAGGCCTGTATCAGACTTGTTTGTATGCAGAGGGTGGTTTGCAGGTGTTAACTGGACGTTCTGCTGAAGATGAGATCAGTTCAGTCGCTTATTAGCATTTAACATTTCTTCAGTACAGAAATTGGCCATTCTCGCTTGAGTGTGCGCGTCATGTATTGAGCGGGCACAGACCACGTGTCCACGCTTCTCGAGACTCGCTGATGAATTTCACATCGGACACCATCTGCTGAGAGGCAGAGATCCAGCCACTGAGACCGAGAGGAAGAGCAGAATGATAATGAGACAGCAGCCTGTTTTAACACGCGGCCGCAGGAAATCAAATACTAGGCTGTCGCTGCTTTCTGCTGTAATGTCATGAGCAGATCCAGACTGCTTGGCTGGTTTTGGGGAGAATTTTGTGGAGTGGCTTTGAACATGGTCAAATTTTTTACATTGATGTGCTGAAACAATCAGAGTGCATTACAACTGAACTGATGCAGCAATGGTGCACAGAAAGCAGCACAAAAACAGACAGCTAACTGGTCTTTGTGTTCAATTTTAACCAAATGCACTGTGTAGGTCTGACACATTTCAACTATTGACATGTTTTCAGTGCTTGACAAGCCAATACTTGAGTAACTAGCAGATGTTGCTGTTAATTAGTTCTGTCTAATTAGTTAAGAAAATGTTTTTGTTGTTTTAAATGTTTTAACCTTGTATTTTTCCCTTCAGGAATTTTGGACAAACATTGCTACTACTTTATATCGCTAGCCCTCTGAATTAAGGCAGCAGCTCGATTGCCTTTCCTGGTCATGGTATCATCTCAGTATTGTAAATGTTAATGTTCTTCCACCCTTTAGCATTAGTCTTGCATTTGTTTTAAATAATGTTAAATCAAAAGGAGAAACTCAAATATTAGCATCCTTCCATTATTTCTGTCAGAAATGTCCAAGTAGAAAAGTGTGTTCATGTAGGGCATCGTCCACAGATCCAGCCAGTTTCAGCTGAAGAGTGAATTTCCTCAAGGCCCGAAAGCACTGTGTGATTAAAAGAAAGATTTTATTACTTAAAGATACAAGTGAATATATGACATGTAGCAAATGAATTAATCTGACTGGTGGCTGAAATGTTGCTGAGTTTGGGTGATTTTTCTCATCATGCAATTGATGATATTTGATGATTCAGTCAGTCAGAGTTCTTGAGCTAAAAGAAGAGTCCTGTTGATCACTTGATCACATTCTAAGATACACACATTCTCAGATGTGAGGTAGAGTTTTGATCTGATTTGTTCATCGTGCTTTAAACAGGATGAGGCGACTGTGCATAACTTCAGGGATGTAGATCTAGACAGTAGTGTGCAAACCTAACTGGCACTAAACCAACAGCATGTTGTCTAACCAGGCCAATGCAGAGGAGCGCATGCTCTTCAATTCAAATAAAACCTCATTAAACTGGAAAAAGAGCCACCGAGTTGCTTATATAACAAACTACCCTTTGTCTTGTAGGTGACCACAGTGGACAGGTTCCAGGGTCAACAGAACGATTACATCATCCTCTCGCTGGTCCGCACCAAAGCCGTAGGACATTTGAGGTGAGCACTTCCTGTAGCTGTTTAATTATTATTCAAATATGTAGGTAACAAAAAATCACTTTAAAATGGCAAACGACTTATTTAAAACCATTTAATTCTGAAATTCTTTTAAAAATGTGGTTAAATGTAGCTAAATCAGTGTTATTTTACTATCATTGAGAGACTATTATTTTTAATATTTTCAATTTGGTTTTTTTTGGTATTTTCTTTTGTTAATTTTAATTTAAGGTTTAGTAATTTTGTGTTTTTGTCATTTTTTTTTATTAGTTTTTGTTGTTTTTAAATATCCATATTAATTTTTATTTCAGTTTTAGTTAAGCTAAATGAGAATGAGAAGTGTTCATTGATTAATCATTTCTAAATTCAGCTTTCAATTTGACTTGAAAAATGTATTTAATTGATTAAAAAGTGGCACTCTACCTCTGTATATGAGTTGGTCTTAAAATGAGTCTGTAGGTGTAGTAACGACCCCAAACACTTCCTAATATGTTTTAAGCTGTCTGATCCACAGCAGGGTTATTAACTAGAACTAACACCATAAAAAAAAAAGTTACCTTTTTTAAAATATAACATAAACATTAACTGAAATGAAATGTGACCCATGCTGGCAAAATGAGTCGGAATGCGCACGGACTAATAATGAGCTACAGGCAAAAGAAGTGAAAAATGTCAGTTTTGGTCGAATTTGACGTTTTCACAAGAATGAGTTCATAAAGCCCTCTTCAAGTGATCCCAATGCTCCAAATAGTAATTAAACATCTAAAATGATCTTTATTTGTAGGTTTTCTGATAGGAGTACCTTTTCTCTGCTCGCTTTTGGACGACTGCTGCTGCTTCTCACCACAAGTTGTAGGCTTATTGTTGCAAAGTGCAGCATTCCAGCTTTGTGAATATTCATATCGAATTCTCGATGACATGAGTCGAAAACAGTGAAATATGATTTTTAAACCCATGCTGATGAAAACAAAACGATCGCGCTGACTGACATTTGTAAAGCACATGCATAAGACGCGCCTTTCCGCGAGCGCGCAATCTCCCTTATGAAGTACATTATTGCGAAGTATGTATTGGCGAGATTCACACAGTCATAATCTGTTATGTCTTACATGAACGTTTAGTTAGTGGTTGTGGGAAAATCTGATGTGTAACATTATATTTTATGGTTGCATTACAGTAGGTCTTAATATAGATCTGTCTCAATGTTAATCAAACATTATAGATATATTGTGATTAATAATATAGTAATTACTATTAAGAAAAGAATTGGAGGAAAATATTTTCTCAGAATCAACTGTGCTGACTCTATCGCCTTCAAAAGGCTGTAGCTCAGTCATTTTTTTGTCTGATTCTAACAAGTCATATATCATTTTGAAGGTATTATAATGGAGAATGTGAAAATAAAAGGAACTCATTTTTGAAAATTTGCACATTCCGACTCATTTTGCCAGCACGGGTCACAAATATTTAAAAATGTAAAGTTTCTTTTTTTTTTAATTTCAGCTAGTTAAAATTTCTTATTTTCATTTGGTCTAAGTACTAAAATAACTACAACTAAAAATAATAAATAAAATAAAATAATAAATTCTGTATTGACATGTCAAAACAAAAATGATAAAAACAACAAAATGACTAAAACTTTATAATTGAAGTGTAAACATAAAATATAAAAATCAAATCAAATTCAAAATATTAACAAAAATTTATAATAATACGTTAGTGATATTAAAGTAACACTGATCCACAGATCTGTGTTGTGAAAAGTCTCATTTTGGAGGCTAGGAAGTAACTGATGTTTTCTGTTTCCCTGCTTCCTCTTTACTCAGAGATGTGCGGCGTCTGGTTGTGGCTATGTCTCGTGCGAGGCTTGGCCTCTACATATTTGCTCGAGTGTCTCTTTTCCAGAACTGCTATGAGCTGACGCCAGCCTTTAGCCAGCTGACCGCCCGACCTCTGCAGCTGCACATCCGGCCCCATGAATACTACAGCTCTGTGAGTACAGCACGCACGTCACATTGCAAGAATGTGCTTTACATAAAAGGAATTAAAATAATCATAAAAAAAAAAAATCACAACAATAAAAACAAGGAATTTTAGAATTGATTTAAAATGAATTAAAACAGTTAAGAATAGAAAATGATGATACATAAAATACAGCGCAGTCACTACTAGTGTCACCTAGCGGAACTGCAAAAATAAAGCATATTTTCAACGACTTTTGCAGACAGCCTTACACTTTTCTTGCACTTTTTATTCTTACTATTTTATCTGAGGTTTGACAGTAAAGAGCTAATGTGTGGCAAAAACCTGAATTTAGCTTACCTGGTGAGAAGAAACTCACTATATCGATTGAAACCCAAACCTTCTGTCAATTTCCTCCAGTGTTTGCTGTTGTTTTACCTTGTTGACCGTCTCTGTGTATTTTGACAAGTCTTCAAAATTTTGCCTTTCTATTTCTTTTCACATGTAACGCGTCAGCCACTAAACACCCTCTGGCTCAGCCTGCTACAATAGCCATGCCCCAAACTCTATTGGTTGAGTTGAAATGACTGACAGATCTGAGCAGGCTGCTCTAAATGTTTTAGTGGTGTCTTTAATGCTCAGTGTTTACACTTTGAGGGGGATAAACCCATGAATGATGTACTTACAGTAGTCAATGAACAATAAACTGGGTTAGAAGAATGTATTTTGACACACACACACAAAAAAACCTTCTATTAAAAGCGTTATATTTGAAGCAAAAAAAAAACATTGAAAATTAAACAAAAGGAAAAAGACTGTGCACTTAACGGCTTTAGTGACAGAAAGAACTACAATAAAACTTACGATGAGACATGATGCGATGGAGAATGGAAAAAATGATCGATAAATATTAAACTACTCAGTTGTTTATTGTATCTACATTTTAAGTTTACTGCAGAATATACATAAATATACAAATATTTAAGAATTTTGACAGCACAGCGAGTAGGGCTGGGCGGTATATTGAACGCGATATTCATGTGCATCTAGTCAGTAAAGCCGGTTCCGTGATTAGCGCTAAATCTCCATCACCTGTATTCAAATAGAGTGCCATTTAATACACAGAGCCGTAGATCACTGACAAGCTACGCAGTATCGCGTTCATTATCGAAGGCAATTCATCTGCGATTTTGCGTAGCTTGTCAGTGATCTACGGCTCTGTATATTAAATAGCGCTCTATTTGAAAACAGGTAATGGAGATTTAGCGCTAATCACGGAACCGGCTTTACTGACTAGATGCGCATGAATATAGTGTTCGATATACCGCCCAGCCCTAATAGCGAGACAATTGTGTTATTTGTGGTGCTTGATGAAAGCTGGTGTTCCTTACAAAGCTCTTTTGGCATGACTTGCTGATTGGTGTAATGTTCTGTACAGCATCCTGGGTAATGTAGTATTTCAGCTGTTAAGCAGTGATTTAAAATATAAATAAGTTCAAATAATCCATACTAGGGCTGTTATTAATTATTGTAATGATTATTTTGGTAATCGAGTAATCTCTTGATTGTTTTGACGATTAATCTAGTAATCTGAATTTTTAATAGACCTAAGCGAACAATAGACTTTAAAACATGGATGCACCGATATGGAAATTTTGGCCGATACCGATAATTCTTTATAAATGAAAGCTGATAACCGATATGTTGGCCGATAAATCTAAATCTGTATAATTTTTGAGCCTGATTACAAAAAAGTCTCACCATTAAAAGCATTAAACACTTCAACATGAATCAAAAATAAAGCAGCCTTACAAATAAATAAAACAATGCTTAAATAATTCAATCAAGTCAATGGACAACATTACTTAACAATTACATGTAAAAAACAAAAAAGTGCCATGGATAAATTAAACGGAATAGCCTCCGCACCGACAAATTATTTTAATTAAAACCATATTGTTGATGAAAATAAGATAAAAATAAAAGTTGTGGTGGTTATTATTATTAATATATCAATGATTTTGAAAAAGAAATATCTTAAATTAATACCACTGTTTCAAACAGCAGCATGCAGTTTTAGCTGCGTGCGCTGCTGAAGAGCTGAATGAACACTGGTAAACTGAAGCGCTTTGCTGGCAGCTTATTTAACTCAAGGAAATGCATCATAAATGAGATTAATCAGCTATTTATACAACATAAACATAATATTACAACTTCTATGTACAAAAAGACGCAAATGCACGTGAAGTCAAACTAAGCTACGTGCTAACCAGAATGTGTAACTTCTGTTGTGGATGCACTCTCCCCGCAACAACGCGCTGAAACACGACAAATTAGACCAACAAATTCACAATGTTTTATTATTATATTGTTCTCATTATAATATTATATATATATATATATATATATATATATATATATATAATATACAGTCATGGCCAAAAATATCGGCACCCTTGGTAAATATGATCAAAGAAGGCTGTGAAAATTAATCTGCATTGTTAATCCTTTTGATCTTTTATTTATAAAATTCACAAAAATCGAATCTTTCATTGGATAATTAGAATTTAAAATGGGGGGAAATATCATTATGAAATAAATGTTTTTCTCAAATACACGTTGGACACAATTATTGGTGCCCTAGAAATTCTTATGAGTAAAATATCTCTGAAGTATATTCCCATTCATATTCACAATTTTGAGCACTCCAGGGTGATTATGAACATGAAATTATCCAGCCATGGCTCCCTGTTTCACAGAAATATAAATAGGAAGGAAAACAAAGCCCAAATTCCTTTAATCATCCATCACAATGAGGAAAAACCAAAGAATATATTTCTGATGTGCAGCAAAAGATAATTGAGCTTCACAAATTAGTGAAGTGGCTTTAATAAAAGAGCTAGAGCACTGAAAATTCCCATTTCCACCATCAGGGCAATAATTAAGAATTTCCATTCAACATAAAATGTTAGGAAACTGCCTGGAAGAGGACATGTGTCTATATCGTCCTAATGCACGGTGGGAAGGAGAGTTTGAGTGGCTAAAGACTTTCCAAGGACCATAGCTGGAGAATTGCAGAAAATAGTTGAATCTCGGGGTCAGAAAACCTTAAAAAAAAAAAAAAATTGTCAAACAGCATCTACATCACCACATGTTGTTTGGGAGGGTTTCAAGAAAAATTCTCCTAGCTCATCCAAAAACAATCTCCAGCATATTCAGTTATCAGACACGACTGGAACTTCAAATGGGACTGGCTTCTATGGTCAGATGAAACTAAAAAATTAGCTTTTTAGCAGCAAACACTCAAGATGGGTTTGGTGAACACATGGATAAAAAGTACCCCATGTGTACAATGAAATATACTGCTGTATTTTTGATGTTGTGGGCCTATATTTCTGCTGGAGGTCCTGGACATCTTGTTTAGACACATGGCATCATGGATTCTATCAAATACCAACAGATAAAAAAAAATCAAAAAGTGACTGTCTCTGTTAGAAATCTTATAATGGGCCATGTTTGGATCTTCCAACTGTACAATAATCCAAACACAAACCTCAAAAACAACACAAAAATGAGTCACTGAGCACAAAACAAAGCTTCTGCTGGCCATTCCAGTCCTCTGACCTGAACCCTGTAGAAAATGAGTGGGGTGAACTGAAGAGAAGAAGCACCAACATGGAGCTGGGAATCTAAAGGGTCTGGAGTGATTCTGGATGAAGGAATATGGTCTCTGATCTCTTGTCAGGTGTTCTCTAACCTCATCAGGCATTATAGGAGAAAATTTAGAGCTGTTAAACTGGCAAATGGTGGTTTCAAAAAGTATTGAATAAAAGGGTGCTGTTAATTGTGGCCAATGTGTATTAGAGAAAAACATTTATTTCATAATGATATTTCCCCCCCCATTTTAAATTCTTATTATCCAATGAAAGGTTAAATTTTTGTGAATTTTTTTTAAATAAAAGATCAAAAGGATTAACAATGCAGATTAATTTTCACAGCCTTCTTTGATCATATTTACCAAGGATGCCGATATTTTTGGCCATCATTGTTATTTGTGCATTGCTGTTCGAGCTACGTGCGCTGAAACTTTGAGCTGAATGAACACTGGTAAATTGAAGTGCTTTGCTGACAGCTTATTTACCTCAAGGAAATTCGTCATATATGAGATTAATCAGCAATTTATACAACATAAATTTAACATAATATTACATTACATAATATTAATATGTACAAAAAGACGCAAATGCACAAGTGAACTCGAACTATGTTACGTGCTAACCAGAATGTGTAACTTCTGTTGTGGATGAGCTCTCCCCGCAACAACACGCTGAAACACGACAAATTAAACCAAAGAATTCACAACGTTTTATAATAATGTTCTTATTATAATATTATATATATGATAGTCCCAATCATATAGTTATTAATGTTGTGCGCTGTTGTTTGAATTGCATGCGCTGAGCTAAAGATGATCACTGAAGCGCTCTATTAGCTTAACCAAACGAATTCTATAGGCCTATGAGATAAATCAGATATATATGCATAAAATAAACACAATATTACAACCTACAATTGCATAAAAGGCTGCAAATGCACAAGCGAACTTAACTGTGCTAGTCATGAATGTGTAGCTCTGTTGTGGATGCGCTCTTCCCATAACAACGCGCTAAAACATGGGCGCTCAAAGATTCCATTAATTATTTAACAGTAATGTTCTCATTATAATATGACAGACTTGCCCTGCACGTTGCACTTCACTGTATTTTCCTTTTCGAAGTGATTCCAATAATATTTCAAGCAATTAAAAACCATCATGGCGAACAGTGCTCATCTGAAGTGCCTCTGCAGGAAATAATGCATTATTTATCGGCTTTAATATATCGGCCAAAGTTTCTTATCGGCTCGATAATGATAACAGAAAAAAATAACATTTATCGGCCGATACCAATATGGTGGCCGATATATCGTGCATCCCTACTTTAAAATGATTTAAAATACATATATAATAGCAATGAGGCAATAATAATTGGTTCAAAAAAATAATAATTTACAGCACGATTTAATCCTTGTTTACTGTAGACTAAGCAACATTTAATTCAAATGTCCACTTAATTTTTAATATTTGGCCTCTTCTTTATGATAGAAATGCTACAGCTCTGGAGCTGCTCTGAGATGCACGTGACCTACACACATATAAATAAAGCGCATATTAAACCCGCAGCACGTTTAACTGAATCACAGCTTTTGTGAATTCACAATAGCAGTATGCTTTATTAGGATTTTTAAATGGTTTTGATATTTCATGCAGCCTTAGAAAATGATCTGATAATGCTTTTCATGGATTCTCATCCGTGGGATACACCACTTCTGGTTATTTTGCCGGTTAATCAACACGGACAAAATGTAGTCGAGGATTTTTATAATTGAGTACTCGAATTTAAACGAGGAATCGTGACAGCCCGAATCTGCACTGATGGTTTCAACGAAAACATATACAACAATTAACAACTTCAGAGCTCACAGTAGGTCTGTCTCTAAAGGTTTTTAAGTTTTTGTTAAAAAATCTGTTTCTCTATGGAAAAAATTAATGGAGTTTTTACTTCCTGTTGTGCTCTATAGATGCCGTCGGTGTCTCCTGCAACTTTATAACCTGAGTAACTGAACCTATTTGTATTTGGCGAGACATCTGTTTTTGCGAATTTAATTCAATCTTTGTGTCATCACTAGATTTGAATTATATCAGTTTTCTCTGTGGGAAACTACTGAAGCCTCTCTCCTCTTCTCTCTCGTTCCCATCCAGACAGAGGGGCGATCCGCCCAGCCTGGTCAGGTGGTCAAGGACATGCCGGAGATGGCCAGCCTGGTTTACAACATGTACATGCACGTGATTCAGAGCATGCATCACAGACAAGTAAGTGTGCTCATGTTTGCACATATAATGCAGAACTTTAAACAGCTCAGACGTTTGAGGCACTATCCTTGAATAGAGCACAAATTGGTGTGACGACTTTTGTTAAGCAATAAAAATGACATTTGTTTTCTCTCTTGTACATGATGATGAATGATCTAGTGTGTTACAGAGTGAGTTAACTCCTGCTGAGTGATTGGGTCGTATTTTGATCTTATCTGTAAAAAAATAAATCGCACAAATCAAGATTTTAAACTCCAAACAGATCAATTTTGGTAATTGTATTGCAAAATTTACAATAGGAAAAAAAATTAAAAAAAAAAAAAAGCAGTTTTTTTAATATTTAGTTTGTCTTCCTGAGGTTATCAGACAACATTCTTGAAAGGTTTAGCACTTGTGGCTGACACTTTGTTTAAAAAAATTAAATAAAAATGACTTAATTTCGTAAGAGTTTTGAGCCCTGTTTTGTAGTGTTTGTGAAAATTACACAAGGCAAGGTCCATTCTAACCCAAGTCTGACCAGACATTTTGGGTTT
Organism: Spinibarbus caldwelli; assembly: GCA_039654775.1. Taxonomy (NCBI): domain Eukaryota; kingdom Metazoa; phylum Chordata; class Actinopteri; order Cypriniformes; family Cyprinidae; genus Spinibarbus; species Spinibarbus caldwelli. The sequence continues at coordinate 30,337,525 of CM077251.1, forward strand.
TGAGCTCAGTTTGGGTCAGTTTTTGTAGTGTAATTCAGGTTTCAGTTTCCAATTCATGTAACATTAAGTTTTATAGATAGTATTTTGCTTTGATTTTAGTAAAACTGATGTCAGAAGCTGAGAAAGTTATTAGTGTTTTTCATGCCTGCAAACTCATGGCCTTTGGCAAAATTTGCCATTCTGACCTTGAGATTCACATGATCCGTGCAAATCCAGTAATGCATATCTGAAGGGAACTGTCTGTCTTCAGAGTTTCAGTGCATTTTCTGTTCATCTTACTGCTGTATGATGTCCAATAAAGTACAGGTGCATCTCAATAAATTAGAATGTCGTGGAAAAGTTCATTTCAGTAATTCAACTCAAATTGTGAAACTCGTGTATTAAATAAATTCAGTGCACACAGACTGAAGTAGTTTAAGTCTTTGGTTCTTTTAATTGTGATGATTTTGGCTCACATTTAACAAAAACCCACCAATTCATTATCTCAACAAATTAGAATACTTCATAAGACCAATTAAAAAAACATTTTTAGTGAATTGTTGGCCTTCTGGAAAGTATGTTCATTTACTGTATATGTACTCAATACTTGGTAGGGGCTCCTTTTGCTTTAATTACTGCCTCAATTCGGCGTGGCATGGAGGTGATCAGTTTGTGGCACTGCTGAGGTGGTATGGAGGCCCAGGTTTCTTTGACAGTGGCCTTCAGCTCATCTGCATTTTTTGGTCTCGTTTCTCATTTTCCTCTTGACAATAACTCATAGATTCTCTATGGGGTTCAGGTCTGGTGAGTTTGCTGGCCAGTCAAGCACACCAACACCATGGTCATTTAACCAACTTTTGGCAGTGTGGGCAGGTGCCAAATCCTGCTGGAAAATGAAATCAGCATCTTTAAAAAGCTGGTCAGCAGAAGGAAGCATGAAGTGCTCCAAAATGTCTTGGTAAATGGGTGCAGTGACTTTGGTTTTCAAAAAACACAATGGACCAACACCAGCAGATGACATTGCACCCCAAATCATCACAGACTGTGGAAACTTAAGACTGGACTTCAAGAAACTTGGGCTATGAGCTTCTCCACCCTTCCTCCAGACTCTAGGACCTTGGTTTCCAAATGAAATACAAAACTTGCTCTCATCTGAAAAGAGGACTTTGGACCACTGGGCAACAGTCCAGTTCTTCTTCTCCTTAGCCCAGGTAAGACGCCTCTGACGTTGTCTGTGGTTGAGGAGTGGCTTAACAAGAGGAATACGACAACTGTAGCCAAATTCCTTGATACGTCTGTGTGTGGTGGCTCTTGATGCCTTGACCCCAGCCTCAGTCCATTCCTTGTGAAGTTCACCCAGATTCTTGAATCGATTTTGCTTGACAGTCCTCATAAGGCTGCGGTTCTCTCAGATCTTTTTCTTCCACACTTTTTCCTTCCACTCAACTTTCTGTTAACATGCTTGGATACAGCACTCTGTGAACAGCCAGCTTCTTTGGCAATGAATGTTTGTGGCTTACCCTCCTTGTGAAGGGTGTCAGTGATTGTCTTCTGCACAACTGTCAGATCAGCAGTCTTCCCCATGATTGTGTAGCCTAGTGAACCAAACTGAGAGACCATTTTGAAGGCTCAGGAAACCTTTGCAGGTGTTTTGAGTTGATTAGCTGATTGGCATGTCACCACATTCTAATTTATTGCACCTGTAGTGTTTGCGTAAAGGACTAACTGGGGTAACCTCTGTATTTCTGCATTTATTACTGCCAGGGAATGAATTAGAATTTTCATTCAGCCCATCTGCTGTTTTTATTTGGACCAATTAAATATATAACATAAATGGTCATTTATTATGCTGAAATATGAGTTTTATATAAACTTTTTATTTTTGTCAAATCTTTTATTAATTGCATTGTAAATTTGTTTCAAAGTATAGTTTTACAATCATTTTAGAGTTTAAAATGTTAATATAGACATTGGTGTTGTTTCAAAGCAAAAAAAAAATAAATTAAATTATGAATCACGTTTTATTAAGATGACAAAATATTACAGATGCAGGTAAATGCACTGCAAGTTAATGAGATGCTGAAAAATTAAGATGCATCAAAAACTCAAAGGAACGCACTGGCGATCCTTTCTGTCAAACAGTCTAGTGTCTGATTCACACATTGTTTGATTCACGACTTCATTTACTGATTGATTTACTGCTTCTCTTTCTGCAGCAGCAGCTCCTGGATCCTCCTCGTCAGCTGCTGAATTCAGAGGAGCCCATGGAGGCCGAAGAAGAGCGTCCCGAGACTCCGAGTCATAGTGAGGAGCAGCAGCCGATGGCCGCCGAGGAAGAGGAGGGACAGACGAAGACGGAGGACCAGAATGATGAGGAAGAGCAGGAGCAGGCTCATACTAAAATGCCTGAACACCCAGGCAGAGACAGCGACAGCGGGGACAGTGACGAGGATGGAGAGGCCTAGAGTCTCACTCACCAACAGATGTTTGTTTTTGTTTGTTTTGTTTTTTTTTTTAGATTATTACTGTTCATGAACATTGAGTGTTGAATATTCATGTACCTTTTGTAAGATGAGTTTTGTAATAAAATGTAATTAAAACTGCACTTATGTCATGCTTTTTGTTTATCTAACACAATATTTTTCCTCTAAAAATCTTTTGTATCCCAGTAGCCAGTTTCCCATTAGATACCATCATTCTGAAATTTCATTTTAGTATTGTTGATATACTATTATATATTGAATTAGATCTTTTTTTCTATATTTGTTTTCCATTTTAATTTTGAAGTTTTAGTAAATTTGTTGTTTTTACTGTTTTTTTTTAATTAATATTTTATTAACATTATTTTTGTTTTAACATGTCTATGTAGTTTATAAGAAGTTTTAGTTTTTTAAATGAAAATGAGAAATGTTGCCTTAGCAAATACCTGATAAAAAGTAGTTTACCTTTTTATTTATTTATTTATTTATTTTTTATTTTTATTTTTAAACAAATGAGAAATGTCACTTTGGCAAACTAGCGAAAAAATGTTTTATATCAGTTTGTGTTTATTTCAAGTAATGTTTTGTATTTTTTGTATTTTTTTTTTTAATGGATTTAGTTTTAACTGATGGTAATATCCCTGTCCTGTAAACTTGAGTTAGCTTGGTGAACTTGAGCACATATCTGAGTGTAGATCACATGAATGTGTTGGTTGTGTAACTCGTGAAAGACGTCCATTCTCACGCGTCTGTCTCCAGCTGTCCTGAGCGCTGCTGCTCGAGCTGTGACTGACTGCTGGAAACTCAGCTTCATCAGCTTCATCATCAGGGTCTTTGGCGTCTGTCAGCAGGAACTCCAGGAAACATTAACAGAGCTTTCAAGAAGTATTTATTACGCAACTCAACAGTCACTCCCAGTAAGTCCTTTCATTTTCATAAGTTCAAGACTAACAGTGTTTGGTCAGTAACACAACAGCTAAATGTAATTGAACCTTTAATGCAGATTTGAAGTGTGTTTTTTATGTCATGTTTCATCAGCTTGCTGAATGGTTATTGTAAATGGTCTCATTAATAGCTGGACATTTAAAATAAATGCACACAAGATTGCACTACTCCAGAGCAGAAAGTACTGACACAGCAGCATGAGACTGGTGGTGTGATTTCCTCAACCAGCCATGGGTTTTACTGTCAGTTATTGTAGTAGAGACCACATGCTAATCACATGCCTTCTGTTTTGTCAAAAAGCACATTTTTATGAACTTTTCTTTTAATGTTGACTTAATTCACAGTATTTTAGTGCATAAAAGTCAAAGTAAATCAAAACACTTTTAAAATTATTAAATACTCTGTCAGATTTTTTTTTTTCTTTTCCTTTAGAAGCCTGTGTTTTCTATGGCATTGCTGTAAAAAAAAAAAAAAAAATTATAAATAGTCTTTAATCTATAAAGGTCTTAGTACAACATTATTATCAGTTAAATATCAGAATTATGGCAGTGGGGTAAGATTTGACACTTTTTGCTCATTGTCATTTAAGTGAAGAGAAATCTAAAAACTATTGCACCTAAATATATTTCAGTGTATCTAATCAACTGAAATGATTCCAAAGGCTCAAAGTTTACTGCAAATTCATGACACTATTAATAATCAGATGAAAAACAACTTTAAAAAAAATCAATAGGAAAAATGTAATGTTTTTCATCTCAACAAACTATTCAGGGCTTGACTAACTTTTTTGCCCACCGGCCACTGTGGCTAGTGGTTTTCCAAATTTACTAGCCACTCAGCATTTTTACTGGCCACAATTTTGTTGTTGGGAAATTACGTTTTATATGACTTAATACTGCATACAAAAATGTATTTAAATTGATTTCCAGGTCATCTTTGACCTATTTAAAGTGCATTTTTCCCTAAACGTATTAAATGCATGCATCATCTTTCATATCAAATTCTTAAATTTTATTAATAATTTCACTTAATATAATAAGATAATATAAGGCTGTTCCCAATCATATGAAATCAGTAGGCTATCTACAAAATTGATCTTTCCACTGCAGAAGAAACAGAAGTGACTGGAGCGGCATTCAGATGCATTTACACAGATAGTTCAATGTAGCTGAAATATAACACGAATGCATTTACACTGCATGCAAAATTATAACAGCATAAATAATGTTGTGAGCTCGGTGTTTTAATATATATATATATATATATATATATATATATATATATATATAATTCTTTTTTTTTTTTTTTAATATACAGATATGAAATGTTGGAAAAAAATGCAAAGATAGGCTACTATGAAAGTAAATCGCCAGTAGGTGGCAGAAAGTGACTGTCTTAATGAGTCATTGAAGCATGACTTCAAACGATTTGTTCAGACAGCTGATTCATTCAAGAATGAAGCAAGTGCCTGTCCTTATGAATGGACCATTGAATCATTGACTCAAATGATTCAAAATTCAAAAACGCGAATCATTCATGAACAGAACACCGCAGTGTGGTGCTCAGACATGCGCGTGTGTTCTGCTGTGATCTTTGTTTGGAACAATTTTCAGTAACCAGATGGAGCAAAAACAGTCAACGCTGACAATATGTCCTTTCAATAAATTCAAATTCAAATATTGAACTAAAATATATATTATTAACTACTCGTTTTAATTCTTGTATAATTCAAATTTGCAATCGTGGTTTTCCAGTCAAGTGAAATCAAGTCGAGCTTTATTGTCATTCTGCTACATGTGTGGACATATAGTGGAACGAAATGTCGTGTATCGCAGGACCACCGTGCTACATACTAGTTAAACATAAGATAAACATACAACAATGCAAGTATAGGAAAAACAATAGAACTATACAACAGTTAACCATCTGACTATACATATAAATACTATAACTACTATACCTAGTTGACTACACATACACAAACTGAGACTGTACAAGAACTTTACATAAATACTGTACATGAAATTGTGCAAAAGAGATAATTGTGCAAAAAAATATATATATATTTTGCACATTAAATTGTTGTGCAGAAGGGAAATTTTGTGTGAAGCAGCGCATAGTGCAAAAAGATTTTGTAGTGCAATGCTCAAGTAAACATATATTATCTTATTGAGTCTTTGCAGCAGGGAGTGTTTATGGAAAGTGTCTGGTGTACATATAGTGGGACGAGTGCGTAACTACAGGTGGTTTGTATAGCCCACTCACCTGTGTGTAGCACACTCAGAATTGCACTTAGTAAAATTGTCAACAATTTTTAAGGGAGGGAGAGGGGAGGGGAGTGCTCATGGTTTCAGAGGGGGACAGGGAGATTGGAGTTAAGAGCTCTCACAGCCTGGGGAAAAAAGCTGTTGAGCAATCTGACAGAGCGAGCTTTGATACTCCAGTACCTTCTACCTGATGGCAGGAGCTGGAAGAGGTTGTGGGAGGGGTGTGGGTGGGGCCCTTCACGATGCTGGAGGCCTTGCTGGAGCATCGTGCAAGGAAAATGTCCAGGATGATAGAATGGTCGACACTTCACAACCATAAACTCCACCAGCGACGAACAGAGTTTTGATACTACTGCAGCATTGTTACACCATTCATTGTTGATATACACACACAAGCCACCCCCGCGAGTCTTACCAGACAGTGATGAGTCTCTGTCTGCTCGGTAGCAGGTTAGTCCGTGCAGCTGAATGGCGGAGTCCGGGATGTTGTCGTTTAGCCATGTTTCAGTGAAAACAAACACACAACAATCCCTTGTCTCATGCTGTGTAGACCGACTGAGTTGAATTAAGTCCAGTTTGTTTTCCAGAGAGCGAACGTTTGAGAGCATGAGTGTTGGAAGAGCCGGTCTTGTGGGGTTAGCCCTCAGCCTAGCTCGTATACCTCCGCGCTTACCGCGCTTCCGTCCTCTCTCACACCGCTTGTGACGCCGCCTTGTGCGGGTAGCGTCAGTAGGCGAGGCCGCGGTCTCGAGGTCCGGTTTCAGCAGTAAACAAAGGCCTCGTAGCTTCTCAGTAGCCACCGGCGAGAGTTGGTGTTTGTATGCGTTGCCGATATCCAAAAGACTTTGGCGATCATAGATGTGTTTTGGAGTGATTTCCTTATGAATTAGCGGTAAATTTACTCTATTTGGAGACGAAAAGACGACATTAAAAGACGTAAAAGCACCGTCTTTGGGACCCGGAGTAGCCGCTGCGTCTGACCGCGCCGCCATCTTGACGTTATAAAAACTAAGTTACATTTTTTATGTTTCTTCGGTGTGCAGTTGCATTCATTTGTTTTGATTTCTCCACGAGATTCTCTCACAGGCTGCATGAGCTTCAACTGGGGCGATCTTGTTGTTATACTGATTATCCATTATCAATCGCCGTTTACACCGAATGTAATAAAATCAGAACCGTTCTCGCCGAAATGTTGGTGCAATTAGATGTTTTAATCAGTTTGGTTGTCCGGTCGGGCAAGTAAAATTCTCTTCATTCACTTCAAAAAAAAAAAAAAAAATCTACTTGTCCCGGCTAGTGGGAGTGACCGTGTTTCCCGCCACAGCTGAAATCCATCCGCATTTGGCGGGTTGGCGGGTGTTAATGTCAAGCCCTGATTGCATTATGTAAACACTTTAAAATAAGGTTCAAATTGAAATAATAAATGCCTCTGCAGTATTTATTGATCTCAATGTTACTTTCAACATTTACTAACACATTTTAAAAATGCTATATAATTAGTTAATGCACTGTGAACTAACAACTATTTTCATTCAACAAATTAACAAATGCGATATTGCATTATTTTTGCTCTTGCTCACCATCAGTGTTACAGGAAATGTTGTTCCTGTTTACAGTTGTGAGGCTTGATGTAGTTCCTGATCATTCTCTTTGAAAGCTGGTTTCTCCGTCCAGCACTGTGGAATCACAGTGATATTTACATCCAGATGGAGAAGATGCTTTCAGATGGATGAGACTCTGAAGTGAATGAAACCTTAAAGGAATAGTTCACCCAAACTCATTATTTTCTGAATATGTACTAAACCTCAGGCCATCTAAATTGTAGTTTTTCTTCATCAGATTTGGAGAAATGTGTCATCACATCTGTCTCTCAGCAATGTATCCTCTGCAGTGAATGGGTGCCGTCAGAATGAGAGGCCAAACAGCTGATAAAAACATCACAATAATCCACAAGTAATCCACACCACTCCAGTCCATCAGTTAACATCTGGAGAAGACAAAATCTGCCTGTTTGTAAGAAACAAATCCATGAAGACATTTTTAACTTCAAACCATTGCTTCTGGTAATCTAGAGTCCATAATCCATAATAATGCTTCCTCAGTTAAAAAGTCCATCTCCTGTTGTCTCTCACATCAAAATCCAGCCACATATTTGTTTAGAACTGTTTTTGGCTTGTAAACAGTGCTTGACCTGTGCAGATTTCTCTCCTGATTCAGACCAGGCCACTTTTTCACTGGAGGAAGTGTTATGCATTATGGACTTTAGTCAGAAGCAATGGTTTAAAAGTAAAAACATCTTAATGATGGATTTGTTTCTTACAAACGTGGCTTTTGGCTTCACAAGATGTTAACTGATGGGCGAGTGGTGTGGATTATTGTGTTGTTTTTATCAGCTGTTTGGACTCTCATTCTGACGGCACCCATTCACTGCAGAGCATCCATTGCTGAAACAGTGATGTAGTGCTACATTTCTCCAAATCTGATGAAGAAACAAACTCATCTACATCTTGAATGACCTGAGAGTGAGTAGATTTAAGCTAATTTTCATTTGTGGGTGAACTGTTCCTTTAAGGGAGTGATGTATCTGATCTCACTCTCTCCTAATTACTCCTCTCATTAGCACTGAGACTACTGCAGAGATGTATTAATATTCTGAAGGCAGGAGTGTGTTTGGATCCTAATTAAAAACCAAATTCCTCCTCTGGAGAACAGCTCTGCTTGGTAAAGTGTATGCACTGACTTTGAAAAAAGACTAGTGTGTGAATGAAATGTTCAAAAGCTCTGTCTCTTGTTCGTGCAGCAGAGGATGTCGTGTGGCTCGTGTTTCTGGGGCATCGTCTGGCTGCTGGTGCTGCTGATTCTCGGCTGGCCCTTGAGCATTATGCTGGGGGGTCTGTATGGCCTCATCGCCCCTCTCACCGTCTGCGTGGGTCTGGACCGGCTGGCTGACCTGCTGATGGAGGGCGCCAATCTGGGCCGAAAGTGTGCCCAGAACATGAGGCACGGCAAAGCACTGTGCTGAGACCACGAGCCCAGAAGAGTGCTCAGTCTCCACATCTCTTCACTTCAGCTGTATTAATAGTCAACATGAACTGTTTTGATTCTCTGTGACTAGAACATGATGCTTCTGTAAAGCCTTAGTGACACTTTCTTTCTTCCTCTCTGTATCTGTTGCTCTTAGGCTGTTTGAATATGAAAGATTAAACTTTTCTGGTACTGATGTCTTGAGTTTGCAATGTTGAAACACAGTATACTTGTATTACAGGATGAGTTTAAAACAAAATAAAATTCTTGAGACTCAGTTTAGTATGACTGCTACCTATAAACCTTTGCACGGTCCAGGACACAAGATACAGTTCTTCAAAACCAGCCGGTGAGTCTCCATACAGGGGACAAAACAGTCCATTTCAGGTCATCAAACCGCAGAAGTAAACGTTTGAATCAATGCGTTATTGTGGATTATTCTGTTTAAATCGATTTGACAACATAGTCTGATAGAAAAAGAATGTGTACGGTCATGTCAAATTATATTTAGAACTCCAACATTCACATTATTCTCACAGATTAATGAATAAACTGATTTTCAGATTTTCAGCTCCATTTATGTACTAAAATAACTTAAACTAAACCTGAAAAAAAAAACTTAAAAATGAGAAAAACAGCAAAATTACTAAAACTTTAAAACTAAAAAAGCACTGTTCTACTGAAGAAACGTGAAATTTGTGTTTTGCATAAAACATTTATTAAATACAGCAACCGTTTTGTTTCTGGTGTTTCTAACTACAAAATAAATAAATAACAAAAGATTCAGATATCAGATTCTGTGCTATGGAATTCATTGCTGCTGAAAAATGGAAAGATTGTAATATCCTGAAGATACCTGATTTTAATAATGATGCAATAAATATATGATGGTGAATATACTAAATGAAGCTGTGAAACGCTGTGGAAAGAGAAAAAAAATGCATACATTTTTCTTAAAATTACAGTCACCCTTTAGGGGCCAATTCTCACTATTAACTAACTATATACTATTAACTAATTTTGCCTCAAACTCCTGATTGCTGCTTATTAATATTTATTAAGGTAGTTGTTAAATTTAGGTATGGGGTGGATTAAGGGATCTAAAATATGATCATACAGAATAAGGCATTAATATGTGCTTTATAAGTTCTAATAAACAGCCAATGTGCTAATAATAAGCATGCTAATAAACAACTAGTTAATAGTGAGAATTGATCCCCTAAACTAAAGTGTTACCAAAATGATATTTGTTTTTCTTAAGTTTGATATGTAAGTAGTGAGTGATGCTCTGAGGGCAGGTTGTTTTTTGTCAGAGTTGTAAAGAGTACCGGAAAACCATATTTGAGTAAAAGTACAGATACCTTACAGTAAATATTACTCCACTACAAGTTACAAGTCACCAATTCCAAAACAACTTGAGTAAAAGTATTCGAGTATCTGATTTTAACAGTACTTAAGTATTTTACTTATACTAAATATAGGCTCAAAGATGCACTAGTCAAAGAGACATGCCGGTCAAAAATTGTAATGTTGTGGAGAAGCTGGGGAAAACAGGCAGAGGCAAGGATCTATGTGCAGGCATTTCATGGAAAAACTAGAACAAACAAAGCCAAAAACTAAAGGAAACAAAGAACAGAATGGCAGGCAAACATACAACCATTACAATCAACAACTCACAAAGAACTAAAGAAACACTAAGGCTATATACAGTGGGTATGGAATTCAGACCCCCTTAAATTTTTCACTCTTTGTTATATTGCAGCCATTTGCTAAAATCATTTAAGTTCATTTTTTTTCCTCATTAATGTACACACAGCACCCCATATTGACAGAAAAACACAGAATTGTTGACATTTTTGCGGATTTATTAAAAAAGAAAAACTGAAATATCACATGGTCCTAAGTATTCAGACCCTTTGCTGTGACACTCATATATTTAACTCAGGTGCTGTCCATTTCTTCTGATCATCCTTGAGATGGTTCTACACCTTCATTTGAGTCCAGCTGTGTTTGATTATACTGATTGGACTTGATTAGGAAAGCCACACACCTGTCTATATAAGACCTTACAGCTCACAGTGCATGTCAGAGCGAATGAGAATCATGAGGTCAAAGGAACTGCCTGAAGAGCTCAGAGACAGAATTGTGGCAAGGCACAAATCTGGCCAAGGTTACAAAAAAATTTCTGCTGCACTTAAGGTTCCTAAGAGCACAGTGGCCTCCATAATCCTTAAATGGAAGATGTTTGGGACAACCAGAACCCTTCCTAGAGCTGGCCGTCCGGCCAAACTGAGCTATCGGGGGAGAAGAGCCTTGGTGAGAGAGGTAAAGAAGAACCCAAAGATCACTGTGGCTGAGCTCCAGAGATGCAGTCGGGAGATGGGAGAAAGTTGTAGAAAGTCAACCATCACTGCAGCCCTCCACCAGTCGGGGCTTTATGGCAGAGTGGCCCGACGGAAGCCTCTCCTTAGTGCAAGACACATGAAAGCCCGCATGGAGTTTGCTAAAAAACACCTGAAGGACTCCAAGATGGTGAGAAATAAGATTCTCTGGTCTGATGAGACCAAGATAGAACTTTTTGGCCTTAATTCTAAGCGGTATGTGTGGAGAAAACCAGGCACTGCTCATCACCTGTCCAATACAGTCCCAACAGTGAAGCATGGTGGTGGCAGCATCATGCTGTGGGGGTGTTTTTCAGCTGCAGGGACAGGACGACTGGTTGCAATCGAGGGAAAGATGAATGCGGGCAAGTACAGGGATATCCTGGATGAAAACCTTCTCCAGAGTGCTCAGGACCTCAGACTGGGCCGAAGGTTTACCTTCCAACAAGACAATGACCATAAGCACACAGCTAAAATAACGAAGGAGTGGCTTCACAACAACTCCGTGACTGTTCTTGAATGGCCCAGCCAGAGCCCTGACTTAAACCCAATTGAGCATCTCTGGAAAGACCTAAAAATGGCTGTCCACCAACGTTTACCTTCCAACCTGACAGAACTGGAGAGGATCTGCAAGGAGGAATGGCAGAGGATCCCCAAATCCAGGTGTGAAAAACTGTGCATCTTTCCCAAAAAGACTCATGGCTGTATTAGATCAAAAGGGTGCTTCTACTAAATACTGAACAAAGGGTCTGAATACTTAGGACCATGTGATATTTCAGTTTTTCTTTTTTAATAAATCTGCAAAAATGTCAACAATTCTGTGTTTTTCTGTCAATATGGGGTGCTGTGTGTACATTAATGAGGAAAAAAAATGAACTTAAATGATTTTAGCAAATGGCTGCAATATAACAAAGAGTGAAAAATTTAAGGGGGTCTGAATACTTTCCGTACCCACTGTATATATATACAGGTGCATCTCAATAAATTAGAATGTCGTGGAAAAGTTCATTTATTTCAGTAATTCAACTCAAATTGTGAAACTCGTGTATTAAATAAATTCAATGCACACAGACTGAAGTAGTTTATGTCTTTGGTTCTTTGAATTGTGATGATTTTGGCTCACATTTAACAAAAACCCACCAATTCACTATCTCAACAAATAAGAATACTTCATAAGACCAATAAAAAAAAAACAACAACAAAAAAAAAAAAACATTTTTAGTGAATTGTTGGCCTTCTGGAAAGTATGTTCATTTACTGTATATGCACTCAATACTTGGTAGGGGCTCCTTTTGCTTTAATTACTGCCTCAATTTGGCGTGGCATGGAGGTGATCAGTTTGTGGCACTGCTGAGGTGGTATGGAAGCCCAGGTTTCTTTGACAGTGGCCTTCAGCTCATCTGCATATTTTGGTCTCTTGTTTCTCATTTTCCTCTTGACAATACCCCATAGATTCTCTATGGGGTTCAGGTCTGGTGAGTTTGCTGGCCAGTCAAGCACACCAACACCATGGTCATTTAACCAACTTTTGGTGCTTTTGGCAGTGTGGGCAGGTGCCAAATCCTGCTGGAAAATGAAATCAGCATCTTTAAAAAGCTGGTCAGCAGAAGGAAGCATGAAGTACTCCAAAAGTTCTTGGTAAATGGGTGCAGTGACTTTGGTTTTCAAAAAACACAATAGACCAACACCAGCAGATGACATTGCACCCCAAATCATCACAGACTGTGGAAACTTAACACTGGACTTCAAGCAACTTGGGCTATGAGCTTCTTCACCCTTCCTCCAGACTCTAGGACCTTGGTTTCCAAATGAAATCCAAAACTTGCTCTCATCTGAAAAGAGGACTTTGGACCACTGGGCAACAGTCCAGTTGTTCTTCTCCTTAGCCCAGGTAAGACGCCTCTGACGTTGTCTGTGGTTCAGGAGTGGCTTAACAAGAGGAATATGACAACCGTAGCCAAATTCCTTGACACGTCTGTGTGTGGTGGCTCTTGATGCCTTGACCCCAGCCTCAGTCCATTCCTTGTGAAGTTCACCCAAATTCTTGAATCGATTTTGCTTGACAATCCTCATAAGGCTGCGGTTCTCTCGGTTGGTTGTGCATCTTTTTCTTCCACACTTTTTCCTTCCACTCAACTTTCTGTTAACATGCTTGGATACAGCACTCTGTGAACAGCCAGCTTCTTTGGCAATGAATGTTTGTGGCTTACCCTCCTTGTGAAGGGTGTCAATGATTGTCTTCTGGACAACTGTCAGATCAGCAGTCTTCCCCATGATTGTGTAGCCTAGTGAACCAAACTGAGTGACAATTTTGAAGGTTTTGAATTGATTAGCTGATTGGCATGTCACCATATTCTAATTTGTTGAGATAGTGAATTGGTGGGTTTTTGTTAAATGTGAGCCAAAATCATCACAATTAAAAGAACCAAAGACTTAAACTACTTCAGTCTGTTTGCATTGAATTTATTTAATACACGAGTTTCACAATTTGAGTTGAATTACTGAAATAAATGAACTTTTCCACGGCATTCTAATTTATTGAGATGCACCTGTATATATATAGAGAGAGAGAGAGAGAGAGAGAGAGAGAGGAGGCTAACAAGATAAGATACAAACTGACTACAAACACCACGGGAGACAAGAAGTGACATACAACACAAAGAAGAAAGAGCTTATTTGTGAGGAGAGCAATCACGTTTATTTTCTAAAACCAAAATAAAACTGAACACCTCAAAATTGCAATAAATAAATAAAAAAATTAATTAAAACGTCAAAGTCTTCTTGCACTGGATGTGCTGGTTTCAGCCTCATTGCCAGCTGCAGTCATATAAAACACCTGTGATTCACAACTACATGCTAAGGAGCTCACATTCAAGTAAAGCAGCCTTGTTGACAAGTTTGGGTGAGTAAGGGCAAAACGCACAAGATATAGTACTTTCAGTGCCCTGTAGTTGGCGATATCACATCTTTTGTAGCAGAAATAAATTGCTGCAGAAAAGCTAGTTGCCATGCAAAATGTAGTGTAACTGCAGCACTCATTTCAAATGTAGTGGAGTAAAGAGTACAGATACTCATTCAAAAATGTAGTGAAGTAGAGAGTAAAAGTTGCTAATATCTTTGATACTCAGTAAAACTACAAAGTATCCGAAAATATACTCAAGTACAGTAATTAGTTACATTTACTCCAATACTTTACTCCTCTGATTTTTGGAGGGATGAGTAATGATGAAATAGTACATTTGTGTTGAGAATAATCATCTGACGTTGATGAATATTAAAGTAGAAATGTTGCTATTTTAAAATCCAGTGGCAGGTTATGGGACATGTTTAGTCTCATGTCTGAAGAATCAGAGCTGGCTTTCATCTGTAGGCTCAGGATATGAGAGGAAATGTGAGTTCACAAGGGATTGTGCTGAGTTTGTATGGAGGCAGTAACTGGAGACTGACAGTGGTGTCCGATTAGAGAGAGTTCAGGAACCGTCAGGAACTGCAGAGCCACGCAGTGCAACCAGAGAAACCTTCAGATCTCCAGCAGCTCATTCACTGCTGCCCTCTGCAGGACCACACATCTGACAGTCTATCCATCAGTCCGTCCGTCCATCCATCAGTCCGTCCATCCATCCATCAGTCTATCTGTCTGTCTGTCTGTCTGTCTGTTTGTCTGACTGTCTGTCTGTCTATCTACCTATCTATATCCGTCTATCTATCTATCTATCTGTCTGTCTATATCCGTCTATCTGTCTGTCTGTCATTCTGTCTGTCATTCTGTCTGTCTGTCTATCTATCTATCTATCTATCTATCTATCTATCTATCTATATCCGTCTATCTATCTGTCTATCTGTCTATCTGTCTGTCTATCTGTCTGTCTGTCTGTCTATCTATCTATCTATCTATCTATCTATCTGTCTATCTGTCTGTCTGTCTGTCTCCGTCCGTCCGTCCGTCTGTCTATCTATATCCATCTGTATGTCATTCTATCTATCTATCTATCTATCTATCTATCTATCTATCTATCTATCTGTCTGTCTCTCTGTCTGTCTGTCTGTCTGTCTATCTATATGTCATTCTATCTATCTGTCGGTCAGTTGGTCGGTCTAGATGCACATTAATACTGAATTAGCAGCGCTCTTACTGCATGACTTCAGTGGCGCCGCGCAACTATAGGTTAAAGAGCTTAAAATACGGGTACACAAGTTAACAGGTTAAAGTATCAGTTTAGATGTTAATATGGCAACACTTTACAATAAGGTTCATTAGTTAACATGATCTAAGAATGAACAATACTTCCACAGCATTTATTAATCTTAGTTCATGTTAATTTCAACATTTACTAATGCATTATTAAAATCACAAGTTGTGTTTGTAAACCTTAATGCACTGTGAACTAACATGAACAGTGAACGACTGTATTTTTATTAACATTAACAAAGATTAATAAATTGTGTAATAAATGTATTGTTCATTGTTCGTTCATGTTAGTTAATACATTAATGTTAACAAATGACATCTTATTGTAAAGTGTTACCATTAATATTTATTGATCATACTGTTGAACTTGACAGCATTTTCTCTCTTATTATTTCATAGGAGCTCCAAAGAAGCCAGAGAAAGCCAGAGTCTTGTGCCCTGTGTTTATTAGTATACTTATGTTCGTTGGGTGGAAAAAGAAAAGATCATTAAACAAAGTAAAAAATAATTTGACTCATCCCCACCCCCGCACAAGGTTTCTATAGATATCACGATATATCGATATCGTGAATTCTTATGAAAAATCTAATATCGTGACAGCCCTTCTATCTATCTATCTATCTATCTATCTATCTATATGTCTGCCTGTCAGTCTGTCTGTCTATCTATCTGTCATTCTATCTGTCTATTTGTCTGTCTATCCATCTATCTATCTATCTATCTATCTATCTATCTATCTATCTATCTATCTATCTATCTATCTATCTATCTATCTATATGTTTGTCTGTCTGTCTGTCTGTCTATCTGTATGTATGTATGGGTGTCTCTCATTCTATCTGTCATTCTGTCTATTATCTATCATTCTATTCTTCCATCTGTTGGTCTGTTAATAAACAATTTTTAGATTGTTAATAATGTGATGACCGCACAAGACCCAGTTCCTCTGCCTGTGCATAACCTCTCTCTCTCTCTCTCTCTCTCTCTCTCTCTCTCTTTCTTTCTTTTCCTCCCAGCAGTCCTGAGGGGAACCTTCACCAGCCAAAATTTCCTGGTTTTAATTTCAAGTTTGTGCTGGCAGCACAGGCCGTACACACAGGGCTGCCTCGCAGCGAGTGGTGGAGTAAGCACATTTGACAGCCGATGTGGTTGGACTCGGCCTCTAAATATTTCATTTGTGTGTGAGATCAAGGATGGAAAAAGGCTTGAATGCCTCGCTGTGCTTCTGCCATATGTGATGAACCCCACACTGCTTTTCTCATTTAACCCTTCACACATACAGAACAACCCTCCAGTGTGTGTATTTGTGTATGGATTCATGTCCATTTTCTTTAAAAAAAATATTCTTAAGTTTATTATTGCATCTGTATTACTCAGCAATTACTGTTTGAAAAAGACCAACATTTTGTTTGTGATTTATTGACATTGATATGTGAACAAAGAAAATCACTCAGAACTGAGGGAAAAACAATGTAATACTTTTTTTCGTAGCTAGAAGCATCTTGATCTAGCTCATCACCATTTTTCGTGTACAGTCAGTTGTTTCATTGAATATTCCAGGCAGATTCATGATGTGAGCAGCCTGTTCTCTCTCTCTCGTGCTGAGCTCTTCATCTCTCCCTCTTCCTGATGTCAGAATGAGACTGCTGTTGAAACCTGACATTTTTATTTTAGTGAGGAAGGATGTAATCTCCAGTCTTCTTGGGATGGTCTGATTTTGCCAGTTTTGTACAAAGATTCATTTTTTCTTTATGCACACTTTATGCATTATTGACATTGACAATGAAATCAATGTTGTTCATCCATCATGCATTTGGGGCAGGAATATCTGTTTGTGTGCCTGGTGGGTGAGTGTTTAGGAAACCTGTTTGAAAACAGACATTATTTTTGCTGTGCCATTTGGTGAGTCACTTGTACTTGCAGACTTCCTTTGAACCTGTTTCACAGAGGTCAGTGTAACATGGTGTCTCCATCTTTCCTACTAAAATCAATCAATAAATGAATGAAACTGCCAGAATTGCATTTTGATGGAAGGTCATTCAAAATATCTCAATCTCAAAAGCTACCAGTTGCCTACAACATTTTTAGCAGATGCTATTTGCACCATTACAAAAAAATGTATATTCAAATATTTTAGATTAGCCAAATGCCTTTTTTACTAATCATTTTGTCTTCAAAAATATCCTGTCAATGCAAGTGGCATTTATTTTAAAGATCTCAAACATACTATCAAGGCTTGAGGTGTTAAACAATTGATGAAGTATTAAAAAATGAAGACATAAAATATTGTGACACTGTATGGTTGTCAAAGTGAACAAATATCTTCGGGGACACTGTACTCCCTTAAAATAGTCAAACTGCAAAAAAGATGCTTTGGCGGAAATGCGCATGTCTACGGGCGTTCGATGGGCGGGGCCAAAATTGTCTTTACTTAACCAGAGAATCAGCTGACACTTTCACCTCACTGTGTCCAGAGCCCCAGAGCTGTTTTACACCGCTGCTTCATGTGAACAGGGCGGAGCTGAAGGTCTTCACTGTACTCCAGGACATTTGCGCTTCAACAGCTGTGTCGTCTTTCAAAATACACAGCAACAAGTATGAGCCTCAAGTCCCCCAAATAAAAAAAGGTGGAGGTCACCTCCACTCTCCTCATCATGACATGAGTTCACCATCACCGGACCTTCATTTCCAGGCTATGAACATCACACATATGAAATCCGCGCGTTTTGGCAGCTCGAGATAAAGCTCCATATGACGCAGCAGGGCTCTCCACGGCACTGATGCCATATTAATGCCCGCCGCCCTCCACCCACACCATCAATCTGATGTGGAGATCGAAGATTGGAGGGCTCACATGACTCCACTCCAGACTGGAAGACGAGGAGAAGTGTGGCATCTTCCAGCATCAGCACTGCCACAGCTGGCGCAGCTCATCCATGCGTTCACCCGATAACGGCGGACAGTAAGAGGAAATATTCACGCTTTTCTCTGGATTTGGAGCAGATCTGCGGATGAGCAGCGATGGGGGAATGGACCATACTAGAGAGGCTCCTGGAGGCTGCTGTCCAGCAGCACTCTACTATGATCGGAAGGTAAGAGCTAATGTCAGTGCATCTGACGCCGAGATTCAGCTCATTTTGAGGAGAAAAAATACGTTTTTATCCTTGCAAACGGGCGTAGTCGGCTATTTCACGATTTAAAATACAGTATAAAATAAGGATAACAAACAAAAATGACATATCAAAAAATATATGCGTATTGCACAAGAAAAATATAATGCAATCGTTGTGAACGCGACTGGTTTCAGCACTGGACAGCACCCTTTAGTTTAAACGACACAGAACCGGCCTTATATAGGCAGCTTTATTTTTCTTTATGTATTTTACAAGATTTGCTTCATTTAAAGCCACGTTTGAACGCAGAGTGATGTTTCTTGCCAGGTGTGCACAAAAAAGGCGTTACCGCCTATTACACGCATTCAAATGCCGTAGAAAATAAAATAAAATGAAACACATATATCAAAAACGTACACAACATATTTGTAAAATATCACGTTATTGAACGTCATTGGATACGAACGCACCTGTATTTATTCAACTCCTAATAACCCACTCTCGTTAGTAAACCTGCCACTTTAACATTTATTTGTATTAGTTTATTGCTTTATTTAAAGCCACCTTTTGATGCAAAGTGATGCTTTCTGCCAACTGTGTGCAAAAAAATACTCACAATACAATACAATAGAAAATGAAGGGAAACATGCCAATTACGTAGTGTATGTGTATGTAAAATATAAAGCATCATGTTTTAAGTGAAGTTAAAATAAAAGCAATCAGTGGTTGAGAATGCACCACATTATCAGCACTAGGGATCATCCTACCCTTATTAGTGAACTTTTCTGATTTATTTGAGCTTGTTTAGTATTTCATTTAAAGCAATATAGGGAGGTGTGATGCTTTGTGTGCTCAAATTCGCAAAAATACAGTATCAAACGTGCTATACCTAGTGCTATCTGCATAATCCATGTGTAGCATGCAGTGACAACGAAATGAAGCGCAGCCCGGTTTCAGCACCGGACAGCTCCTTGCAGCTCAAGAGCTCCTATATTGACACATTTATCTTTCTGTGTGCTTGTTCCTTAGGATCCTGCTCACTGTGGTGGTGATCTTCCGGATCCTAATCGTAGCTATAGTGGGAGAGACTGTGTATGATGACGAGCAGACCATGTTCGTCTGTAACGCCTTGCAGCCGGGCTGCAACCAGGCGTGCTACGACAAAGCTTTCCCCATATCGCACATCAGATATTGGGTTTTCCAGATCATAATGGTCTGCACGCCAAGCCTCTGCTTCATCACGTACTCGGTCCATCAGTCGGCCAAGCAAAAGGAGCGACGTTACTCCACCGCCACCGTCCTGCTCGCACTGGATAGTAAGGAGCAGGATTCCCTGAAACGCGAGGAGGCCAAGAACCAAAAGATCAAGAACACCATCATGAACGGAGTACTGCACAACACAGAGAACTCCACCAAAGAAGCTGAGCCCGACTGTCTGGAGACCAAAGAAATGCCCACCTCGGGCACGAAACCGGGCAAGTCCAAAATGCGGCGGCAGGAGGGCATTTCCAGGTTTTACATCATTCAGGTTGTGTTCAGAAACGCTCTGGAAATTGGTTTTCTGGTGGGTCAGTACTTCTTGTACGGATTCAACGTTCCCGCCGTGTACGAATGCGATCGATACCCGTGCATCAAGGAGGTGGAGTGTTATGTGTCCAGACCCACGGAGAAAACCGTGTTCCTGGTCTTCATGTTCGCCGTCAGCGGCTTTTGTGTGATCCTCAATCTGGCCGAGCTCAATCACTTGGGCTGGAGGAAGATCAAAGCGGCCGTGAGGGGCGTGAGGGCCCGCAGGAAGTCCATCTATGAGATCCGGAACAAGGATTTGCCCCGGATGAGTATGCCCAATTTCGGCCGCACTCAGTCCAGTGACTCAGCCTACGTGTAACGGGTGCGTAACGAGAACCCGAAGACCGCGTGCCGCCGAGATCGAGACCGTGGACGAGTCCCGTCGCCACGTAAGGTTCATGAATTGCAAGAACACGGGGTAGGACTTTTTTAAGTTACTGTTTTAAAGACTCCATTGGCAACTGTGGACGACAAACAAGTTTGTAAAGCGGTTCACTACTGAATAATGCAACTTTTTAGCAACGTTTGTACTCTGAGACGTACACAAAGAGCAAATGCTGATAGCTGAATGCGTATTGCCTCTCTAAAAGCTGCGGTGACACTTGACATGGCACTGTCCGTGTTGCACACAATGCATGCTATATGATTCATTACAGTAAACTTACAAGCGGCTCCATGACAACAGAGCACTGACATGTGAAGTGTGACCGAACCAGCTGCTCTACTGTACTTGAAGGGAGTAAATGCGTCTTGCACTAAAAAGTGAACGTGATGCTGACATTAAATCACACATCGGGAGAGTCTCGACACACCATTCATGTATCAAACACTATCGTTTCTACTACGGTTTCTTTCTTTTTTTGGTTGCCTGTACTGCACCATTGACCTTAACGTAGGCTATGTGATGAGCTCCATTGCAAATCTGCTGTTGTATGTGTGTGTGCGTGAGCAGGGGTGAATTTGCTGCAAACGCTTAAAGTCTGTGATCATTTCCTTAATTTCAACACCAAAGCGCCCTCTGCTTTCATTTGTGACGTGTTTTTTCACGCTTAAGTGTTATCAAGTGCCATACTTGTATATAAATATATGCATATATACATATAAAATCTATTCTGAAGAATATAACCATATCCATAAAGCAGATTTATTGCTTAAATTATGCTTACCGTGTCCAGACTTGCTTTAGCTCTATTCGTTGGAAATGAACTGAAAATGGCATAAGGCATTCTTCCTTCTCTTTCGTTTCGAAAAACGGCCAGATGTGCTGGTCTTTTTTCTACACAGGATGGCCATCTTTTCTTGCTGACAAATGACAGAACACCATTTCAGCAATGTTTTCTGCTCTGGTGCTGGTTTTTCACCCAGCACTTCCAGCAACATTTGTAAGTTCAATAGTTTGTTTTGGGATTTGTGTACTATTAAGCGAAGAGCCCACGCCTGCTGTATCTCTTCCACTCTCGATGACAATGCAAGTGTGTTTAAACTGGCGTGCACTTTCATTCTAAACTGGTTTAAGGCCTTGTTCAGAAACAAATTCCGGTGCATTATTGTTTAATATCTGATGTCATTTTGTTTCTCCTCTTTGAATGGTTCTTTATGATTATGCCACCATATATTTATGACAAGCAAATGCGTGCACAGAGAGGAGATTTCTCTGCATTTCTGAGCTTGAAGGGAAAGTATTGCATGTTTAAGAACTTATATTCAAGAGAATCTGGACAATTTCAGGGGATGAAATCTATGTGGCATTTGCTCGAGTATTGATATGTCACCCCCCGTACAGACGCTTAAGAACTGACACGTCTTGAAGGTCATCGAGGATAAAGAACCATTCGGGATGGATTGTCTTTGATCAAACCTGATGGCACGACCCTCGGGAGGATGGACATTTGGTGTTATGAAAAGGGGCGGGCAGTGGGGTCAGGAACAAAATGGCTTGGCTGTACAGTGCAATCTTCCCTTTTCTCTCAGTAATTCCTCTCTCCTTGGATAAGCATTCCAGGACTCCTGAGATTTTTACAACTTTGTGGTCCTTACTGAGAAATGAAAGACCAGAGCTGAAGGACTGTACTGGACCTGACAGAGCAAAGCTTTAATAAAACATGAACTCGTATCTCTCTTGCCTTATATGTACTGCAGTCTCCCCTCCCTCCCTCCCTCCTTCCCCTCACCGTCTCTCATTCTCTCCGTGCATTTTCTGCAAGAGCCAACCTGGTGTTTTTACAGCTCCTCCTAAATGACAAAATGATTGGGTTATGTATGAATGTAATTCTGCATGCTGTGATGTCATACATCATGTGAGAGGTCAGGCGATGCGGTTGCTTTCACGTGTGCTGCAAACCCACAGACGGAGAGACTCTTGAGATGCATTGTGCACGCTGAGATGTCTCCACTGCAGTTAAAACCAACAAAAAATGTCTTGTTTGCAGGCCTGAGATGACCAAACACTTTAGCATGGGATGCCATTACCGCAGGCACACAAATCAAGAGATCCGTTGGGTGTTTCTTTTGTTCTTTTTTAGGAGGCCATTCTCCCCGGAGCTTCATCATCTGAGAGCAAACGACGGTATGAGTGTGCAGTGTTGCAGTACCTCATATACATTGTAATTTTATCCTGATCGATTTGCATATTGATAAAAAGGGCCTTGCATGTAGTGAACGCAGAAAACACCGGGCTGTTCCTTTCTGAGCCTCCAGTCCTTGTGGTTTTGAGGATGGTACATGTGTAAACTGAATGAAATGAAGATGGATGATATACTGTGAATTAAATCCACTTCTTTACAAAGATGGTGAATCAAGCGATGGGCCTGATCTTTTGTTTTCTTGCCGCACACACACACACACACACACACACACACACACACTCATGTCGCTCCTCTGAGATTTCATTGAACTGCAGTGTCCTGGAAGGGCTGCGCAGAAACTCTGCAATGCACAACTGCTCTCACCTGCACATTACTGAACATGGGCATTGCAAATCTCTTCACTGTGTGCACATTTTGTGTGTGTGTGTGTGTGTGTATAAGTTTGGATACGCAAAAGTAGCACAAATGTCAAAGAATGATCTTATTTAATGACTGTTAACCGGGGTGATGGGTCTGTATATTATTAGTATATATTAGTGTTTATCAAAGTATTGTGTAGTTCATTTGATGTGGATAGGTTTCCAAAGTAAACACTAAGAGCTATTAATAAAAAGAAATATCTCATTTAAAATACACATCCATCTTATTATTGTTCATTTGTTAAATAATGATAAAGATTTCTATTGTATTGTTACTAGGATTTGACCAGCATTTCATTTCACTACCCAGCATATCAACTCATTTCTCAGTCAGAATAATCTGTATTTCTGCATATTATTTAATTTTGCATGTATAAAAACAGACTGAAATTATTGTACAACATGAACATGTAATCAAATATGACAATGTCCTTTTGTTTACTTTTCTTATTTAATTATTATTATTTAGTTAAAATGTTTATCACTCTTAAAAACTCTTTATTGATGTCAATGGTTCCATAAAGAACCTTTAACATCCATGGAATCTTTCCATTGCACAAAAGCTTCTTCATAGTGGAAAAAGGTTCTTTAGATTATTAAAATGTTCTTTACTAAAAAAAAGGCTCTTTTATGAACTGATCACTGAAAGGTTCTTTGAGGAACTAAAATAGTTCTTCTTTGGCCTCACTGTGAAACAAACAAAAAAAAAAACCCTTTAGAACCTTTATTTATAAGAAAAGTTTCTGTAAAATAACCAAAAATGCCATACACCGTATGATAGTACTATAATCCAAATAAGCCAAAGGCCACAAAATATATGCAACACAAAGATGTTGGTTGATGTTTTATCCTTGTCAGAACATGTTGAAAACACATTTTCATTATGGATCGGTTCTGGATCACAGCTTCATGGCTTAACCTGGCCACATCTGACTCCAGTGTGATGAAAGCAATTACTCTGAGAGCTTCAACTCACACACACACACACACACACACACACACACACACACACACACCTGCACAGCGAGGTGATGCCTGTCAGTCTGTGCTAACAGTGGCAATAGAAACATCTGATTAAGTGAAAACTATATGAGTTATCTATTGGCTGTCGCGGTATCTTCATCTGAGCAATTAAATCCCATAATACTCTAATGATTGTGATCAAACACAATGACTGGTAAAAGATGCACATTAATGCTGTAATTAACATGTAGTACTGAAAATAAAGCTGATAGTTTTCAGTTTGAGCCTGCCGAATTGACAAATCAATAATTTCCTTTGATATTATCTGTAATTTGTTGTCAACCAGAGCAATCTCTCTCTCTCTCTTTCTCTCCCTCCCTCTCTCTCTCGCTCTCTCTCTCTCTCTCTCGCTCTCTCTCTCTCTCTCTCTCCCTCCCTCTCTCTCTCTCTCTCTCTCTCTCTCTCTCTCCCTCCCCTCTCTCTCTCTCTCTCTCTCTCTCTCACTTTCTCTCTCTCTCTCTCTCTCTCTCTCTCTCTCTCTCCCTGCTGTCAGGTGAGGCAAGCAGCCCTCTTAGCCAGACCAATTGTTCCTGATAAATGTATACGATACGCACCATTCGCCAGCCAATAAAATTCACCGGATGACCAACCCTAATCACTAAAAAAGCTGTTCTCTGTCTAACAAGATTAGAGCAGGCCAAACAGACTGAGCAAGGGGGGAAAAAAAATTAATAAAAAAAAACTGATAATGGAAAATGGAAGAGAAAATGGCAGAAGATGTAAAGAAATAAGTATATCAGTTTATATTGTACAGAGAGAAGACATCTTGAAGAAGACACCTGGCATTTTGTCACTGGTTGACACAGGGTTCATGGTAACACTTTATTTTAAGGTGTTACACAGGTTACATGTACTTACTATTATAATAACAATAAATTATGCATAATTACATGCATGTAACCCTAAACCAAACCCTAATCCCAACCCTACCCATTTAGTAAGTACATGTAGTTAATTAATATTACTCAGTACTTAAATGTATTATTACACTGTAACAAGAACACCTTAAAATAAAGTGTAACCGGGTTCATTTATGATTCAGAACTGGATTATGTCACAAAAATGGGAAATCACTTTATATTATGAGTCTTCTATGTACTTAAATTTACATTAAACAATAATACAATGTACTTATTTTGTATATACATGTTTTTACACTGTACTAATATTTTAAAAAGACCTGCATGTAATTACATGTAATTACATCTGTAATTGATTTCTGTAATTATCTATAATTTACACTGTCAACAGTACCTCTGTAACCAACTCTTAAACCAAACCATACCACCAAATGTTGATAGAAGTATTAGTTAAAGACACCTAATATAAAGCGGGACCCAAAAATGTACACGTGGTCAGAATTGTTGGTACCCTTGGTAAATATGATCAAAGAAGGCTGTGAAAATTAATCTGCATTGTTAGTCCTTTTTATCTTTTATTTTAAAAAATTAAAAAAAAATCTAACCTTTCATTGGATAATAAGAATTTAAAATGGGGGGAAATATCATTATGAAATAAATGTTT
The DNA here is from genome assembly GCA_039654775.1 of Spinibarbus caldwelli. Classification (NCBI taxonomy): domain Eukaryota; kingdom Metazoa; phylum Chordata; class Actinopteri; order Cypriniformes; family Cyprinidae; genus Spinibarbus; species Spinibarbus caldwelli. Next base: position 30,363,021 of record CM077251.1, read on the forward strand.
TTCTCTAATACACATTGGCCACAATTAACGGCACCGTTTTATTAAATACTTTTTGAAACCTCCATTTGCCAGTTTAACAGCTATAAATTTTCTCCTATAATGCCTGATGAGGTTAGAGAACACCTGACAAGAGATCAGAGACCATATTCCTTCATCCAGAATCACTCCAGACCCTTTAGATTCCCAGCTCCATGTTGGTGCTTCTTCTCTTCAGTTCACCCCACTCATTTTCTACAGGGTTCAGGTCAGAGGACTGGAATGGCCATAGCAGAAGCTTGGCTTTGTGACCCATTTTTGTGTTGGTTTTGAGGTTTGTGTTTGAATTATTGTACGTTTGGAAGATCCAAACATGGCCCATTATAAGATTTCTAACAGAGACAGTCAAGTCAAGTCAAGTCACTATTATTTGTATAGCGCTTTTAACAATGCAAATTGTGTCAAAGCAGCTTTACATCAGCTTGATATAAAGCTGGGTGGCTTTACATCAGCTTTACAGTATTTAGACTATTAGTATTTATTAGTATTAAGTATTTTAGGGAAATAGTGTGTCGAAATAGTGTCATTCTCCTCTGACAGTTTAAATCTAGGCTGCAGCAGAGTCAGATTGTGCAAAGGACTCATCTGTTCCTGTGGTCTTGTCCCGATGGCCGTCACTTTTTGATTTTTTTATTTGTTGGTATTTGATAGAATCAATGATGCCATGTGTCTAAACAAGATGTCCAGGACCTCCAGCAGAAATATAGACCCGCAACATCAAAAATACAGCAGTATATTTCATTGTACACATGGGGTACTTTTTATCCATGTGTTCACCAAACCCATCTTGAGTGTTTGCTGCTAAAAAGCTCATTTTTTGGTTTCATCTGACCATAGAAGCCAGTCCCATTTGAAGTTCCAGTCGTGTCTGACAGAATATGCTGGAGATTGTTTTTTGATGAAAGCATTTTCTTTTCTTGATTTTTTTCTTGAAGCCCCCCAAAACAACATGTGGTGATGTAGGTGCTGTTTGATTATGTTTTTAAGGTTTTCTGACCCCAAAACTCAACCTTTTTCTGCAATTCTCCAGCTGTGGTCCTTGGAGAGTCTTTAGCCGTTCAAACTCTCCTTCTCACTGTGCATTAGGACGATATAGACACACGTCCTCTTCCAGGCAGTTTCCTAACATTTTATGTTGATTGGAAATTCTTAATTATTGCCCTGATGGTGGAAATGAGAATTTTTAATGCTTTAGCTCTTTTTTTAAAGCCACTTTTTTATTAGTGAAGCTCAGTTATCTTTTGCTGCACATCAGAAATATATTATTTGTTTTTCTCATTGTGATGGATGATTAAGGGAATTAAAGGCCTTTGTTTTCCCTCCTGTTTATATTTCTGTGAAACAGGGAGCCATGGCTGGATAATTTCATGTTCATAATTACCCTGCTATGCTCAAAATTGTGAATATGAATGGGGATATATTTCAGATATATTTTACTCATAAGAATTTCTAGGGGTACCAATAATTGTGTCCAACATGTATTTGAGAAAAACGTTTATTTCATAATGATATTTCCCCCCATTTTAAATTCTTATTCTCCAATGAAAGGTTAGATTTTTGTCATTTTTTTTTAAATAAAAGATGAAAAGGTTTAACAATGCAGATTAATTTTCACAGCCTTCTTTGATCATATTTACCAAGGCTACCAACAATTCTGACCACATGTGTAACATGACTGTGTGTCCTGTTGAGTTTATTGATTTTATAAAGACATTAAAACTTGTCAAGGTTATAATCTTTTAAAGTAAAAAATTATCCCCCTAGCTAAAAACCATTGGTTATCAGCTGTGAAAATAATTTAAAGAGACATCTAAAATACATTGATGTGAGTTATCACTGTAAAAAGTGGTATTCTGCAATAACTAATAAAGATGAGTTTTGTTGGTAGAAATTCATGTATATAGGGTGATTAAGTAATGTTAAATAATATTTTTGGCTAAAACCAATAAAACAGTGATTTTAGATGTTACTGTTTTTAGCTTACCTTTTTCCCCACCATAATAGAGATGGAATCCAAGTTTTTTAGAAGCTTGTGATAAATTATGGTAAGTGTGAGTAACACAGGTTAACACAGTATTATTATTTTTCAATCACTGAATATTCACTGTTTGATCCCTGAATTATAACATTTGCACCATGTCTATTGCAAACAATCCTGTAGACAATGTTGAAAGTGTATGTTTCGTATCAAGGAATGTAACCTTTCATGGACTGTAAACTTCCTGAATTATTGTACCATTTGCAACCTGCTTATTAATGAGATGTCTCTTTAGGTCTACTACACCTTCTCTATGATTTATCATCTATTTTGCACATATTTGCTCTCAATGAAATTTTGATCGCAGGAAAACACTACAACAGGCCTTCTTAATCATTGTATGGGGCTCTACCTATTCAGCTGCCAAAAAAGATTACAGATGCCTTAATAAACCATTGTGATGTTATAACAATTGAGTACAACAGTCTGGATGTAAGTGGTTCTTGAAGTAAAATTGACATCTCATTCATTTTCTCCATACAGAGACAACTATACATAAAACTCTCAGCACAGACCTGCTTTATGAGCTCTGAGGTTGTTCAGTGGTGATGTAAGCTCCTGTAAAACCTGGTTTTTAAAATATCATGTTAAGGAGTCAAATTCCTGTACGTAACTACATAACCTACAATCCTGGAGAGAGATCCACCATCAGTGTTAGCAGGAATGGAAATAATGGGAAATGGACTTAGCAATGGTTTCTCACTGCCATCAAACGCTGCATATGACATAATAATGTTGGTCTTCTTGCATTCTCAAACTAATACTTTTGTATACAACTGAACATTACATAACTGATCTTGAGCTGTGTCACTGCTTCACAGAGGTCATGGTGTTGTGATGCTCAGATGGAAACTGCGCTGAGCTCTGTGAGTCTCAACTGGCTGCAAGCTGGTCTCTCTCAGAGCGAGTGCAGCAGTCACATGACGCTGAGGAACAGCTGCAGCGGGACGGGACGGAGCGGGGATGTCCTCTGCAGCGCTGCAGGGGTGTGAGAGGTGTGACTGCATGCATCACTCAGGGTGTGGACCGAATGGGTTTGGAAAATGTGCTTACTGCAAACTGAAAATTCAAAACAACAAATTTTTCTCTTAAAATGAATTCTGAATTGATTTAGTCATAAATAATATTTTAGCAGTGTTGCATGCATTTTTATGTTACTTGGCAAAACATTTTGGTAACACTTTACAATAAGGTTCCATTTGTTAAAATTAGTAAACTACGTTAGTTATCATGAACTAATCATGAATAATTCTTATAAAGCATTTATTATAAGATAAATTTATTATTTATCTTAGTTAATATTAATTTCACTTCAATTTACTAATGCATTATTAAAATCAAAAGTTTATCTGTTAATATAATCAGTAATACTTTATAATAAGGTTACATTTGTTAATATTAGCTAACCACATTAGTTAAGATGAACTAATAATGGATCTTTAATAATAATCCTTGCTAATGTTAAGTTAAACATTTAATAAGATATTTTAAAAAAAGTATTTTGGTAACACTTTAGTTTAGGGACCAATTCTCACTATTAAGTAGTTGTTTATTAGCATGCATATTACTAGCATATTAACTGTTTGTTAGTACTTATAAAGCACATATTCTGCATGACCATAATCTACATCCCTAATCCTACCCAATACCTAAACTTAACAACTATCTTACTATTAATTAATTAACTATTAATAAGCAGTAAATATGAGTTTATTGAGGCAAAATTTGTAGTTAATAGTTAGTTAGTAATGAGAACTGGACCTTGAAATAAAGTGTGACCAGTATTTTTATTAACTAACATTAACTTTTAACTTATAGATTAATAAATGATTTTAAACATGTTGCTCATTGTTAGTTTATGTTAGCCAAAGCATTAATTAATGTTAATAAGAATTGATTGTAAAATGTTTCCATATTATTTAATGTACCTAGACATGAACTTGCAATGAACACTTGCATTTTTATTAACTGTATTTAACATTAATAAGTATTAAAAACACTGTAACAAATGGATTGCTCTAAAATGAACTAAAGGGACCTTTAAAAAAAATGTTACAATGTCAGTAACATTGAAAACAATCATTGTCTCTCTACATTTCCCTTTATAAGCCAGAAATATTTTAAGACATGAATTGTTTCCTCAGAGGAACGCTAATAGGTGTCCAGTTTGGCACAGCAGTTTATGGCACTGAACGCACTCCCCTCCTCTGGTATTGGATTGTGTTTTATGGTGTGATTCATTTCCCATCAGGCCTCCCTCCTCCCCGACGGTTCAGGCTAGAATTTATGCAGGCCGCATCCCAGCGGCGGCGCTATCAATCACCTGCAGCACAGCACAGCCACATTCAACAAGAGCTGAGCTCTACGCCAACGCTACGCTAACCCTCTGAACGCCTGACGCCAGACTCACTTCTTTTTTACATACCTTCTTTTAAGCAAATGATCATTTCCGGCATGGATTTCCCCTGAGGATGCTGCACACATCTGTGCCACAACCGTCATGAATATTTTAAAGAAAATTATCACTCGCTTTTGTCATCTTCGTTGCTTCCCTTTGAAAAATGATTATTATCTTGATGCAAATGTTGAAAATGTACAAATATGGTATACCTTATTTTGAAGTGGAATACATGAATATAAATAGAAGATTCAGAGTATTTTTATATAACCACAACTGAAAACAGCCACAGGAGTCATGTTTCCTTCCAGCAGCTCTTCTATAAAGCAAGGAAATCTTTGACCTGTCTACACTTGTCTATATGCAGTAACTACAGTAAGATCTTTTACAATATTAAATAAACCAACTATGACTTGAAATTCATGCCAGTGGTCGAGCCAAGCATGAAACAGACTGTGAAGACACAAATGAAACATTTATGACATTAAATAAACAAAAGAAATATATAGAAGGGAATTAACATAACAACATAACACAACACAAAACTATTTTAAATCAATATTTCACAAATTATTTCACTTACACTTTATTTTAAGGTATCGTTGTTACAGTGTAATTATACATGTAAGTACTAAGTCATACTAATTAACTACTTAAGTAATGTACTTACTATATAGTTAGGGATATAGGATATATGATTACTATATTGGATTAGGGTGTGGCATTGGGTAACTTGGTAAAAGGTGCTTAATTGTCATGAAATGTATAAATCTGATGCAATAAAGTAATGTTTGGGAAGTTTTCTCAACAAATAGTCATATATTTGATTACATTGATTTATTTGGTCATTAATTAGTTGATATGACACTTTGTTTTCGGCAGGTTTCTTGAGACTGACATCCAAAAACATATTTCTGAACAAGTGAATTCATATTCTGCTCATCTAAAAGTTCTCTTGCTTCACTTTCTCTCTTTCCTGTCATAACCATAAAGAATTATGCTTTTAGAGTCCCGATCACATCCCCGTAATGCAGCATGTCAGTGTCTGTATTTCCTCGACTCATCCCTTCTGTGAAGCTGCTGAGTCATGTGCTCGTCTCACCGTTCACTCACATAAACTCCACAGCTAAGACTGACAGTCCCAAAAAACACGGATTACTGAACCTACATCTAAACTGCAGTTTCGCACCAACTCCCAGTCTGCACCGCTGCTATTTAGGGCACAACATTGTGCTGTTCTGCCTTTATACGTTCATATGCATATCTCTAGTGAACAGAATACTTCATTTCCTGAAAGACATATTCTGAGGCAAATCCAGGCAAATGTACCAGCATTAAAATTTGAAAGCATATTTCAAAAGAGTATTTCAAAAATGCATTTCAGCCCCATGAGAATCAATGATGTTGACGTCAAACCTGATATGATGCATCTTGACAAATAAGAATGGACACATACAAAGCTACTGCACTATATGTCCACAGAAAATTTGCTACATAGCACACAAGTTGTGTGAACTTTTATGGTGTTTGTTTTGTTATTTTAGTATGACTGTCACAAAGAAAAGAAATAGGCAAGCTAGACATTTTTCAAAACAACATTTTGTGTTTCATGCAAGAAAGACAGTCATGGAAAGGCACTATAAATGTAATACAAAGTAAAAGCTGCCTGAATTTTGATTGTTAAGTGAACTGTTCCTTTTACATTAGAAATGGATTGGCTATAAAGCCAGTAAATATGTTTGCTTCTCCATTTAGCAGTTTTGAGTGTCTTCCACACTTCGAATATTTTAGTTCGCACCTCTGCGTCTCTGACTGACAGATCACAGCAGTGCAAATACTGTAATGCCTCCTAAGCCAGAAATATGATGTTCTCTGATTTCACTAGATAATGGAAATATTATGGATATTATAATGAACATATTGTACTGTTCTACTTCAGTGTAACACAAGATGTCCACTGTGAAGCTGCAGTGAATGCCACATACACGCAGTAAAAGAGCAAGCAATTCAGTGTTGATTCAATTCACTTCAATAGCTGTCGATGCAGAACATCTCAAGAAACACATTTAGCATCCGTATGAAGACAAAATGACTGCAGGACAAGGTACATGCCAATGTTTAAAGGGGTCATGAACTGAGAAAACCAAAATTCCCTTGATCTTTTGACATATAAGAGGTCATTGCACAATAAAAACATCCTGTAAGTTTCAGAGCTCAAAACTTTGTCCTTAGTCTAAAAACAGCTTATGTTGAAGGCAGTCTGCCAAAATGACAGCTTTTGGAATGCTCTACTCTATGATGTAATAGTGTGGATAAGCACCGCCTCCACAGAAGAAGATCAACACCTCACTGCCTGTTTAGCCCCGCCCACCGATTCTACATCACTACTTGTTTAGAGAGGCGAATGCAGGTCTATGCAGAAACCAAACGATAAAGACGGCTCCAAAGACAACAAGACACTGTGCAGTGTCAAGTTGTGGAAAAACAGTTCTTTGTTCACTTCATTTTACCGTGGATTCGTTTACAAAAAAGGCACAATTCAATGCAGGATTTTCAGAAAGATTGAAACTAAAAGATGATGCTGTGCTGACTATATTGGATCCGACAGTAATGTTGCTCCACACAATCGTGAGTAATTGAGTAATTGAAAATAGCCTATTACTTCTAAATTATGATGTTTTTGATGTAAAAATCTTGATAACATTTTAAGGGGACCTCAGAGAACAGTACAAAATAATAAAAAAGGTAGTTCATGACTCCTCTAATACTTAGGAGTTTGTCCAAATCACTAACCCTATAAGCAACAATAATAATAGTGATGCTCCACTCAGCAAACACAACTATTAAGAAATAATTCATGTTATCAGCCAGCGAATATATTGATGTAATCAAAACACAGCTGTGTTTAGGCCCAGTATTAGCCCCACTAAATGAACTGCACACTGAGGCTCAGACAGATGTCATTTGGAGGATACGCAGCAATGCAGAGATGTGAATTTCTGCCATCCACATGTGTTGGGTCTGCAGCACAGGCTCCTGTAGAGATCTGCTCAGATCTGCTCATCTGGGCCTCAGTGGGAGTCTGGCAGTGATCTCCACTGCAGAAGAGAACTAAGAGGAGGAGAGAAACAAGATGAATCACCAGATCAAATGCAGGACAGAAGGAGAAATAAAGGGGGGGGGGGGGGGGGGGGGGGGGGGGGGGGTGATGTGTGGCCAAGTACTCGGAATTTGTGCTCTGCATTTAACCCATCCAAGTGCACACACACAGTAGTGAACATACACCTGGAGCAGGAAGATTTGAGATTAAAAGAACCACTAATATTATTAAACATGGATGATTCCTCAAATTGTGTGTCTTGTTGAAGAAGGGGTTTGCTTTTCACCTGACAGATGATAAAACAGGTAAAAAAAAAAAAATCCCAGAGATTTACACTGAAGGAAGGTCCCAAGCCATATCTAGAGACTAAAATATAGAGATCAAAAGTAGTTATTTTGGGAAATGTCTCTGTTTTACTCTAACATTATGGTATCAACTTTTGCACAGCAAAGCACCACATTTTCTTGTAAAATGTTAAAAATCTAGTTCTAATACATCTGTTTGCAAACGCTCTCTCTTGGGGTTTTAAATGTTTAATGTGCAGCTCTTTACTCTGTGACAACAGTAAAATGCTGCTGTACTTGAGCTCTCGATCTCTCTTCTTAGTTCTGCTTCCTCTTCATTGTATTCCTCGTCACTGGATTTCCAAGAACCAGGAGCTGCTCTGTGCTTGCCTGAGATCCAAATTTTAATGGTTTTTCGAATCATGATCCATTTATTCTATCCCAATTATTACTGAAGCTTTAGTGAGCAGAGTGAATGATGGAGCTTTGTTTAAGCCGCAGCACTTACTCACACACACACACACACATAATTCTCTCTCTTGTTTACCTGCAGATTGGCCGCTCAAATCAATAGAGTTTATGAGGCCTGGCTTTTCCATTCATCATGAGGGAGATTGGGATTGCAAACAAAAACATGTGGAGAGTAGCACATGTTTAGTGTGGCGCTCATACAGACTAAGTTAAAACTGTACACTGCTGAACCTTATCTACCCCTATAGGGTGCGTATTAATACCCTAAAGTACTGATATGCACACTTTTAGATAAAGTACTCAGTAAACTGGGAAAGTTCTCTCATGAACAAAAATCTTTCAGTGATGTTAATAGAACATTAGTTCAGAGTCATCTGGTCTTTAACAACATTCTGAAGACATTTTCAAAGTAATTGACCCTTCGCAAAGACCTGGCTCCCTTCGTTACTGTTTCTACATCCAATGAGCCATGGAGCTCTCACGCCACACATCATGTTCTCACGCAGTGAAGCAAAGAGGAAAATGACAACACGCCAACAGACAAGACAGAGCAGGTTACTTTAGGTATGAAACAAAGTCTCAGCTTTCAAATTTTGTAATTTTTTTTTAAGAAAGTCAAACGATAAACACCTTTAATCTATTGTGACAGATTGCTGTAGTGCCTCAGTTCAAGTGGCACATGAACCGATCATCTCAACATGTTCTCCAACCAATACGCCCATATAGTCGTTTGTCAAAATCCCTGAAATATGATCCATCGGAGCGTATACTAAATTTGTGCCCCTATCGGCAACGGGACACTTTAATATTAATGTTTTGTACTATTTTATCTGCATCATAATTCAGGTTTCGTGTAGCTCAGTTGGTAGGGCATTGTGTTATACGAAGATATGCAATCATCTCATCACGCAATCATGGGTTCAATCTCAGTGAACACACGTGCTCATAAAATGTATATGTACTATAAATCATATAAATAATTTTGTGTCATTTCTGTGAGAGTAGGTTTAGGGGCGGGGTTAGGTGTGGTCATTTGTACGAATTAGCCACCTAGTCAAATATGTATGAATTGCCATGAGTTCGGGTTGGACCATGTAAAAAGTCCACACATTGCATTTTAATGAACACGCATTTTGATTGGTAACAGACTGGTGACAGTCATACGTCAGTTCATGACAAAAGACGCAACACGACATTGTCATTATATTTATGCCTGCTAGAGGGCACTTAACTTTAAAATGTAAATATAGGTCATAATAAGGTGCTTGCACAAACGACCTATGGGGTCAATTTTTGGAGGAGGAGAGTCTCGATCATCTTTTCATATTTACTAGTTATAGCATGAAATAAACATGAATTAACATCAGAAGGTATTTTGTTTCAACCATGGAAAGATGTCAATCCACCAACGTCCACCAACGTTAATCTACTCTCTGGTTTGGTTTGTTTGTTGGACAAAAATGGCAGATTCAACATTATGATTGGCTCTTTCTTTCACACTATATGACTGTTTTGGGTGTCATTGCTATGGTTTGCACATTACACAACAGATATATGGTGCAAGACTGGAATTTCTAATAATAAAAACGGTGGTCCACAAGAAGCTTACGATACATGTTGTCTGTTCACTGATTTGCGGTTAAAAAACAAAAAAAGAAAAATAGAAGAAACTTTATTTCTAAATGTTTTCTGAATGTTCAAAATGTCCATTTCTCTTTCGTAGGTTCACTCAATGCTCTGTGTGTAGCTGATGCTGTGAGGAACACCTCAGGTGTGATGAGTGTCTGAAGCACATGTACCACCACACCAATATCACTGGCCTGTGATGATACACATGGCCTTTGCGTCCTGCTCCACCAGCACCATAAAAGACGTACTGCATCGTCACTTCCCAGATTTTCTCCTCTTCAGGATGACAAAAGTCTGTTTGTGTATTAAGGATGGATGTATGAAAGTATGGCATTTAGAAAGTGTGCGTCTCTGTGTCCTTGTTTCATCACAAGCAAGGACAAGCATGTGTGAATTATCTCAGAATGCTGCACTGAAGAAGAAAGCAAAACGGGAGCGAAGAATTTTCATCCTAAATATCTTGCAATGCACACAGTTAGAGATGCCCTTGAGCACTTTGTGCATTGCAAGGATTTAGGGTGAAAATACTTTAGTCCCATTTTGCTTTCTTCTTGAGTGTAGAGAGTGGGCTGAAGGGTGCGCCCTTTTCTCTCTTACTCTCTCCTTACTGCTTGAAAACCGAGTCAGTTGCATGCAGTTTGATTCCAGATCTGGAATCTTGTGCTGTGATTTCTTTAGGTCCAGATGACACAGTTTTACTTGCTTCATCTGAAGAGTTATTTGTTGAGCAATGTGAAGAAGAATGTCAAAGCACACTTGTTCATATAAGTCAAAAGTCTACTGCCAATTTAAAGCTGGTGAATGTTATAATGTGCACCATGGCCAAACTCAGTTTAGACTGGCCTGACTCATAGTGCACATGCTCTTTGTAGGCTGCTTCTGTTCTTTCTAGATCTCCATAACAATTGATCAAAATCCTGGAATCAGCCCTTTTCTGTTTGCATTACAAACCCTGGGGCTGGAGACAGTGTCCATCGCTGCTGAATAAACATTGTAGAATAACTTTGAGTTTAGTTGGTAAGGCTTATATGGTGGCTGGTCAGGCACTGCACACAATGGCTGTGTTGCAGGCATACCAGGCTGACCTGCTAAAAGATATGGATGAAGGCAAGGGATTAAAGCCTGAAGTGGTGAAGGAGCTTTGTCGGGTCACAGACTTAGCCCTTCAGGCTACTAAGCAGATGGCATGCTCCATGAGCCGTTCTATGGCAGGCTTGAAAGTAACGGAGAGGCATCTGTGGCTCAACCTCACCAACATAAATGATAAGCAGAAAGGTTTCTTGTTCTTGCCAGCAGCCATATCACCCTGTAACCCAATACTGATTGTCCACTAAAGCTAAGCAGGCTTGAGCTTGTCCAGTACCTGGATGGGAGACCTCCTGGGAAAACTAGGTTGCTGCTGGAAGAGGTGTTATTGAGGCCAGCAGGGGGTGCTTACCCTGCAGTCTGAGTGGGTCCTAATATTCCAGTATAGTGATGGGGACACTATACTGTAAATACTGTAGGCACATTCCTTCAGATGAGATGGTAAACCATGGTCATTAAAAATCCCATGGCACTTCTCGTAAAAGAGTAGTGTGTAACCCCAGTGTCCTGGCCAAATTCCCTCATTGACCTTTATCATTCATGGCCTCCTAATAATCCCCTTACATATTTCCTTGATGCTCTCAGAGGGCTTTTTCTCTAAACCCGCTACAGGTGTTTTGGGAAGCAACATTTCCCACTGGGTGTTTTGCTGTTATTCCACACAAAAGGGCTTTTCCCCTCTTTGTAGGGTGTTAGGGCTCAAGAGGTCAATGGTGCCTACTATACAAATGGTCCATTGGTTCTAGAGTTTGGCCTCTTTCTTGATGATGAGACATTAAAGGGGAACCGAAAGGAGAATTTCAACCCCTTATAGATTAATATATATTTTTTCTTTTTTTAAATATATATTTTCTATAGATTAATATTGTTGTGCAATTGTAACAATTATCCACAGAGGCGAGCGTAGAAGAACCCAAGTGCAGTTTACTGAACCAAAGTGTAATTCAAAAAATACAAACAAAACTTGACTTGACCAGACTTGACTTGAAACAGACTTGACATGGCATGAACAGACTTGACCAGAGTCAAGTCAAGTCAAGTCTCCTTTATTTATATAGTGCTTTTAACAATACAGATTGTGTCAAAGCACTTAACAGTATCAAATTGGAGGATAGAGTGTCAGTAATGTATAATGATAAGATAAAACACTCAATTTTCAGTTAAAGGCATTTCATTATTGAATTCAGAGGTGTCATTGGCTAGCTCAGTTTAGTTTAAATAGTATCTGTGCAATCAATTCGACGATAATCGCTAGAAATTAAGTGTCCCCAACTGAGCAAGCCAGAGGTGACAGCGGCAAGGAACCAAAACTCCCTCTGTGACAGAATGGAGAAACCAGGCTTAGTCGGGGGGCCAGTTCTCCTCTGGCCAGACGAAACCCGCAGTTCAGTTCCAACCGCAGCCATGTCAGATTGTGTAAAGGGCTTACCTGATTCCCGTGGTCTTGTCCCGATGGGGCATTTTAATTTATAATTTTATGTATTTGTTATGTTTGTGTTTTATTCATTATTTGAAGTTTTTCATTTATATGATTTATTCATTTGCTATAATTGTAATGCATAGTTAATGCATTTATTGTTTCTCTGTCTATTTTTATAATATATATTTGTTTGTTTATTATAATTTAAATTTATAGTTTAATTCATTAAATATATATATATATATATATATATATATATATATATATATATATATATATATATATATATTAATATTTGTATATTAATATTTGTATATTATTATGTTTTAATTAAAATTTTAAATGTATAAATGTATTATATTTCTATTTTTATATTGTTGCAATTTCTAACAATAATAGTATTATGTAGTTAGGTATTTTATTATATTTTTTAGTCATTTTGTTATATTTTTAGTTTTATTGCATTTTTAGTCAAGGTCTTCACTGGGGATATGTCTCTGGGGCTCATCTAGGTGTCCTGGTCTCCGCTGACGATCAGGGCTGTACAAATCATCTCTTGGAGCTGATCCACCATCTGATCGGATACGGACTGAGAAACAGAATAAAAAAGAAACAGACAAATATTAGTGTAGATGCCATTCTTACGATGCAACGAGTACATTGTGTGTTATGGGGAGTGTTCCCGGTTCCGGTTGATCTAATTAATGCAGCCTAACAATCCTTTAACAGATTTGAATAAAAGAAGCATATAACATTTACATTTACATTTAGTCATTTAGCAGACACTTTTATCCAAAGCAACTTACAAATGAGGACAATAGAAGCAATCAAAACCAACAAAAGAGCAACAACATGCAAGCGATATGACAAGTCTCGGTTAGCCTAACGCAGTACACGTAGCAAGGTTTTTTTTTTTTTTTTTTTTTTAACAAGTAGATAGAATATAGAAAAGAAAGCTAGTGTTTTAGTTTTTTAAGAAAAGCTAGCAGTTAGAGAATAAATATGCAATTGATAGAGGGTCAAGTGTGTGTGTGTGTGTGTTTTGTTTTGTTTTGTTTTTTTAATAAAAAGAAAGGAGATAGATAAAATAAAATTAGAAAAGAGAATGCTAGAGTTAGAGGGTCAAATAATCAGCTGCTCGAATTGAGTTGGGCAGGTCATTCCACCAGATGGGAACAGTTAATGAAAAAGTCAGAGAAAGTGATTTTGTGCCTCTTTGGGAAGGCTCAATAATGCAGCGTTCACTTGCAGAACGCAAGCTTCTAGAGGGCACATACGTCTGAAGTACTGAATTTAGGTAAAGGGGTGCAGAGCCAAAGGTGGTTTTGTATGCAAACATTAATGCCTTGAATTTTATGCGAGCCGCTATTGGTAGCCAGTGCAAATTGATGAACAGAGGTGTGACATGCGTTCTTTTCGGGTCATTAAAGATTAATCTTGCAGTGGCATTTTGGATTAAGTGTAGAGGTTTGATGGAATTGGCTGGAAGACCACCTGATATTAGTATGTTATGTGTAAGCCAGGTTAAAGAGATGTGTCTTTAATCTAGATTTAAACGGACAGAGTGTGTCTGCCTCCCGAACAGTGTTAGGTAGATTGTTCCAGAGTTTGGGTGCTAAATAGCAAAAGGATCTGCCAACCGCAGTCGATTTTGATATTCTAGGTATTATCAAACGGCCAGAGTTTTGAGAACGCAGCGGACGTGGAGGACTATAATGTGATAAGAGCTCGCTGAAGTACTGAGGAGCTAAGCCATTCAGGGCTTTATAAGTAATTAACAAGATTTTAAAATCTATCTGATGTTTGATAGGGAGCCAGTGCAGTGTTGACAGAACCGGGCTAATATGGTCATACTTCCTGGTTTTAGTAAGGACTCTAGCTGCTGCATTTTGGACCAACTGTAGTTTGTTGATCAAGCGTGCAGAACAACCACCCAATAAAGCATTACAATAGTCTAACCTTGAGGTCATAAACGCATGAATTAGCATTCCTGCATTTGAAGTTGAGAGCATAGGCCACAATTTAGATATGTTTTTGAGATGGAAAAACGCAGTTTTACAGATACTAGAAACATGGCTTTCAAATGAAAGATTGCTATCAAACAGCACACCTAGGTTCCTAACTGATGAAGAAGAATTGACAGAGCAGCCGTCAAGTATTAGATAGTGTTCTAGGTTATTACATGCGGGGTTTTTAAGTCCGAAAATTAACACCGCTGTTTTTTCAGAATTTAGCAATAGAAATTACTCGTCATCCACTTTTTTTACATCGACTATGCATTCCATTAGTTTCTCAATTTGGTGTGTTTCACCGGGCCGCGAAGATATATAGAGCTGAGTATCATCAGCATAACAGTGAAAGCTAACACCATGTCTCCTGATAATATCTCCCATGGGTAACATGTAAAGCGTGAAAAGTAATGGCCCTAGTACTGAGCCTTGAGGTACTCCATACTACACTTGTGATCGATATGATACCTCTTCATTCACTGCTACAAACTTATGGCGGTCAGATAAGTACGATTTGAACCATGCTAAGGCACTTCCACTAATGCCAACAAAGTTTTCTAGTCTATTCAAAAGAATGTTGTGGTCGATAGTGTCAAACGCAGCACTAAGATCCAGTAGAGCTAATAAAGAGAAACAACCACGATCAGATGATAGAAGCAGGTAATTTGTAACTCTAATGAGAGCAGTCTAAGTACTATGATATGGTCTAAATCCTGACTGGAATTCCTCACAGATACCATTTTTCTGTAAGAAGGAATATAATTGTGAGGATACTACCATTTCTAGTATCTTTGACAGAAAAAGGAGATTTGAGATCGGTCTGTAAATAACTAGATATTTAGGGTCAAGTTGTGGTTTTTTTAATGAGAGGCTTAATAACAGCCGATTTGAAGGTATTGGCGCCATATCCTAATGACAATCATGAATTAATAATAGCCAAAAGAGGATCTATGACTTCTGGATGCAGCTCTTTTAGTAGTTTAGATGGAATAGGGTCTAACATACATGCTGTTGGTTTAGATGATTTAACAAGTTTATACAATTCTTCCTCTCCTATAGTAGAGAATGAGTGGAATTGTTCATCAGGGGATCTATAGTGCACTATCTGATGTGATACTGTAGCTGACGGCTGCATGGTTACAATTTTATCTCTGATAGTATCGATCTTGGAAGTAAAGTAGTTCATAAAGTCATTACTTCTGTGCTCTTGGGAAATGCCAACAACTGTTGATGCTTTATTTTTCGTTAATTTGGTCACTGTATTGAATAAATACCGGGGGTTATGTTTGTTTTCTTCTAGAAGAGACGAAAAGTAATCAGATCTAGCAGTTTTTAATGCTTTTCTGTAGGATAGGGTACAGAGACAGACTTGACTTGGCATGAACAGACTAGACTCACCGACAGCGGATTACAACATCAATACACGACGAGAGACAATGGAAACGTGATGGCAGACAGTGAAACACTGGAGGACCTGGGCCGTGGAACAGTGGCAGACCGTGATACCCTGGAGGACCTGGGCCATGGAGCAGTGGCAGATAGTGAAACACTGGAGGACCTGGGCCATGGAGCAGTGGCAGACAGTGAAACATTGGAGGACCTGGGCCATGGAGCAGTGGCAGATAGTGAAACATTGGAGGTCCTGGGCCATGGAGCAGTGGCAGACAGTGAGACACTGGAGGTCTTGGGCCATGGATCAGATCCAGAGGAGCATGAAACCATGGCGGAGCTGGCAGAGCAGGGAGCCATGGCTGGGCAGGCAGGGCAGGACGGCCAGGCAGTGCCCACAGAGCAGGAAGCCATGGCGGAGCAGAGACATGGACAGACCACTTGGCTGTGCCAGAGCAGGCAGAGAGTTCTTGAATGGCCTTCTTGGCCGTGGCAGGACAGACAGAGAGTTCATGAACGGCCTCTGTGGCCGTAACAGGACAGGCAGTAAGTTCATGAGCGGCCTCCATGACCGTGACAGGACAGACAGTGAGTTCATGAACGGCCTCTGTGGCCGTAACAGGACAGACTGTGAGTTCATGAGCGGCCTCCGTGGCTGTGACAGGACAGACAGTGAGTTCAAAAGTGGGCGCCACCACCTTGGGAGGTTCTGCAGTGGAAGCCGCCACCTCTGGAGGCACTGGAGTGGATTCATGGACAGGAGAGGCCTCAGGAGCAGATTCATGGACAGGACAGGCTTCAGGAGCAGATTCATGGACAGGGGAGGCCACAGGAGCAGAGTCATGGACAGGAGAGGCCTCTGGAGCACAGTGTGCAGCCCACACGTTCAAAATGGCGACCACCATCACGGGCAGTGCAGCAGACAGTGGGATGCCTGCTGGTCTTGAGAGTGGCACTGACATCAGTGGTGGGTCCATCACACTAGCAATCATTCTTTTAAGTCCTGGCCCAAGCTCCGCATCCACAGGAGCTTGGGTACTATAGCCCCCCCAACAAAATCCTTTGGGGAAATCTTGGCGACAGCCGTGACATGATGAGGCTCAGGCATGGCGGCCATCTTGGCCGGGAAATCAGGCATGGCGGCCATCTTGCGATGAGGCTCAGGCGTGGCGGCCATCATGGCTGAGGACTCAGGGGTGGCGGCCATCTTGCAATGAGGCTCAGGCGTGGCGGCCATCTTGGCCTGGGACTCAGGCATGGCGGCCATCTTGGCCGGGAACTCAGGTATAGCAGCCATCTTGCGATGAGGCTCTTGAGTGACCAGCATGATGTGAGCAGGCTCTGGCTTGGCAGACATGACGTGAAGAGTCTTTGGCATAGCAGACGTGAGGTTCGCAGGCCCTGGCTTGGCAGACATGAAGCTAGCAGGCTCTGGAGTAGCAGGCGTGACGTTAGCAGGCCTTGAAGCAGCAGGCGTGGCGTTAGCAGGCCCTGAAGTAGCAGGCATGACATTACCAAACTCTGGCTTGGTAGACATGTAATCAAGCTTTGACTTGGTAGACATGATATGAGTCCACTGAATGGCAAGCTGAAGATGAATCCAAGTGCAGATTTAATAAACAAAAGTGATATCCAAAATACAAACAGACAAAGACTAGACTTGACTTGACTATGGCTTGACATGAACAGACTTGACTTAAACACTAACCGAACGGAGGTAAATACGTTCATACATACATTCAATACACAACAAGGGACAATGGTAACAAATGGGCTACTTATAGCAAACAATGAGTGTCACATGACGAGAACTAACCAATGGGAAACAAAACACATGACTACAGCAACCAATGAGCAAACAGAACTGATAATCACATGACAAGATAATAACCAATGAGAACATGACACATACACAAGGCAGAGATACATGAGGGCAAGGGAAGCATGACACTAACAGCATGAATCAAACTACAAAATAAAAGACCTGAAAACAAGAAACAGAACTCGAAACAAACCTTACAGTAATATGCATAAGAATACAATTACCCTGCATCATTGTTTGATGTATTTAGTTTATATATTATGTCTAATAGTGTATTATTTAGTTTATTTCCTGGAAAAGCCTCATACAGACAAATTATGTAACTGCTGCATGTTGTAGCGGAAATTAAACAATTGCAAGTATGCCTTTTCTTTTTATGTAATACATTTGTATTGTAACCAAATACAATTGTTATTGTAATGGTTTAAAGAAAGTGGTTTATTGAGAAAGACACCACACATGGTATTGTAATTGTTTTATTTAGAAAATGGTTTATTAAGTAAAACACCACACTTGTTTTAAGCATTTATTAAGAAAATGTTTATAACATGTATAAGCAAGAGCATAACTAGAGCTGAGCTTTGAAGAAAGGAAGGTGATTTGTGGCCAAGTATGGTGACCCATACTCGGAATTTGTGCTCTGCATTTCACCCATCCAAGTGCACACACACAGCAGTGAGTAGTGAAACACACCCGGAGCAGTGGGCAGCCAATTCTGCGGCGCCCGGGGAGCAGTTGGGGGTTCGGTGCCTTGCTCAAGGGTCTCACCTCAGTCGTGGTATTGAGGGTGGAGAGAGTGCTGGATATTTACTCACCCCACCTACGATCCCTGCCGGACCTGAGACTCAAACCCGCAACCTTTGGGTTACAAGCCCAACTCTCTAGCCATTAGGCTATCACTGCCCCCAAGAAAAGCTTTGAAGAAAAAGAAGCTGGGCATTACCTCAGCTGGTGTGTTTCAGATAAAGCATAGAATAAAGCATAGCAGAGCAGAGAATCCCGAAGAAGAAAAATGAGAAAATGGAAGGCCTTTTATAAGAAACTTCTTGAGGAATTTGCAGACCTCATGGCGTCACAAGACATTGGCATCCACCTGCTGTCTATAAAAGACTGAAGTGCGATGATTAAATCAGATGCTGCTTCGGGACCACTTGAAGAGCCTCTCCGGCACCATAACCATTGCTGATATTGCCTTGAGCAAAGAACATTTTCATATTTATATTTTATTTAGTGCTTGTATACAGTAGTTGTAGAATATGTGTACTGCTTACTTACTAATTGTAATAAATAAACTGACTTGTATTTATATAACACAAGTCTGCCTCCCTTGACATTAATTTATACCTAAGCCAGAACAGACCACAGAGAAGTCTTCCGTGACCTGTTTTGTAAGTATGAACTCAGATGCTTATGAGATAGGACAGATTTGACCTGAGAATAAATAAAATACGGTAGAAGGTGTAGGAAATTAAACACCATAAAACAATATATATACAGCTCTAGCTGTGTCTGCCAGAGTTCAATGGCATGCTCCTCACCTTATTGAATGTACAATATGGGAGGTGCTGGGCTACAGGAAGCGTTCTCCTTCCTCTTAGAGAGTCCGTCTTTTACAGCCATTATTTTTTGATTCTAAAAAATGATGGGGTTGCATCCAGTCCTAGATCTGTGATATCTGAATTAGAGGGTGACACGGGAGTGGATTTTCAAAACTCTCCTGTCCCACTCCCACAAAAAAAAAAAATCTTGTCCCGTCCCAATCCCACGAAAAAACTGGGGGGGAAATCCCATCCTGTTCCAATCCCGGAAGAATGACTCCCATTCCCTCCCACTCCCGTGTTGTTGTTTTTTCTTTTTTTTTTTTTTGTACAGTAAAAATACAGTACAGATCACAGCGTGCCCACCTTAGTTGAATAAAAATCCAAAATGTAGTTTTTTGTTATTATATTGAACTGAAAGCCAGCTTAAACAATGCACAGTGTGCACTGCACACACATTAAATTTCATGTAAATCATCCATACCAACACACACATTTTCTATTTGAATTTTTTTTTTTTCATTTGAAAGTAGACATTTCACTGTATAGATATATTTTTTCATAGACGGAGTTTCGAAGTTTCTTCACAGAGACCTAGACTGCAGAAAGCGCGTCCTGATTGCTTTAATTACTTTACAGAAGCGCAACGTTACGTTGTTATTCTGAGTGCACACAAATAAACGTAGAGTCTCTATACAGATTCGAAAGATGTATTAGGCTACTTTTATCTGTATGACCAAAAATTACGGAGATTTTAAGAGCAAGTGAGCGCACCGGCGCCTGTCCTGCAGCGAGCGCGCTATTCAGCTTCCACTCTCTAAAACTCCGTGCGCGTCTTACTTTCACTTTTAGCTCGGCGTCAAGCAGTTGTTTGTTTTTAGGTCCCTTGAGTTTTCACTCTTTCCCTCACTTTCCTCCGCTTTTAAATAGCTTGTAAAAGCACCGTGCACATTTTACTTTCACTTTAAATTAGCGGCAATTCGGCATCAATTGCCGAAAAATACAAAATACAACATAACTTTTATTAACAAAACGAATAAAAATACACCATACTATATGCCTAATATAAAATAATAACTAACTTACAAATTTTAAATAGGCTAGGTATACAAAACTGAAAATCAGTAAAGACTGAGGAACAAATAATTATAAAACGTAGAACGTTTATTAGCAAAACGATTAAGAAAGTTTGAAGGCACAGACTGCATACACCTTGATGTAAAAATAATGGGGGAAAAAATCACACAGTTTAAATAAAATAAAATCAGCAAGTACGTGGAACCAAATAAATGAAAAACGAATGTTAAAAAAAAAAAAAAAAAAAAAAAAACCTTCCAATATCACCTTAGATAAATGGTAGGTCAAGGCTTTTCAAAATCTAAAACATTTTTAAAACAGGCGCTTTTCCATTTCGTTTTGAAACTCTTCTGCCATCGTCTTGTCTGTGTCACCTCTCTCTTCTGGTCAGTCAGCTGGACTCACTCTCCTCACGTGGTAAATTAAATCCGATCTATGATGCGCGACTGTAGTTTGTTCGGTGTGCTGCATAGAGCAACCGCGTTCAGTTTTAATTGTAGTGACTGTTCTCTAACTGAACTAAATGATTTTTATTACTATTAAAAAAATCAAAATGACGGTGAGGGACGGTGCCGCGGTGGGCAAGTGACGTAACCGGTGTTGCGGCTTAACTCCGGTATCACCGCCAACACCGTCTATCGCAGCAAGCCTAATTGAGTGGCCATGTGAAGTTGCTACTACATACATCTTTCAGATGAAAAGTCATATTTGAGGTCGATGAATGATAGGTGAGCGTTTGGATGTCCTGCCCAAGTATTACCACATAGACCGGCCTTTAACAATCTGTCCGGTCACGGACTGCGCCATTCACTTAATCAGCCAGGAGGAGAGCATAGAGGGCAACTAGAATTGAGTTCAGAATTAAAATATACAGTTTATAGTTTATTTATATAAAAGGTATATTTGTGTATAAAGTTGGGTATCATTACTATTCCCGGTCCCGCCCACTCCCGCTGACATTTTTTCCTATCCCGTCCCAATCACGTGATTCGTAGCGATTTTGTTTCCCATTCCCCTGACCCGTGGGATTCCCGAAAAAATGTCAGCCTCTAGTCTGAATCAGACTCTGCAAAGGTGCAGATTCAAGATGCTGGGACACAAACATATTGTATCTCAAATCTGTCTTCAATACTGGTTTGTGTCAGGATTGTCTTGTGTGTCTTGTGTTTCCCTTCCTCTTGTTTGCCCATATTTGGTTTGTTTCCTGTTCCTGTCTTTATTAGTTAATTATTGTCCAGCTGTGTTTGTTTAATTATGTCATTATGTCCTGTATTTACAGTGTGTCCTGCCCATAGGCGTAAATCCCGGGGGGGACGGGGGGGGACAGGACCCCCCCATCTGAGGGTTGTCCCCCCTAAAAATATCATTACAAGCAACTCTGTGTCTTGAAAATAATATAATGGACATATACTTAAAATAATTGTGTAAGTAGTAAAACAAAATAAACGCAAAAAAGCGTTTTAAGTTCAGAAATGTTTTGATTCCCCCCTCTTTTGCCTCACAGTGGTTTGGTCCACTGCCTCGATACACTCAGGACACGAGCCCGGTGGGAGCAGTGTTGCCAAGTCCGCTATTTTCTCGCGGAATTGGGCTACTTTCCGCGGGATGTTTTTCATGTCTGCGGGTTGGAGCGACCCCAATGACTTGATATTTAGCCCCTGGAAAGCGACATTTATCAGGGGAACCCCACCAAAAAAACGTGTATTTTACCCCACCGGAACGCGATTTTTACCGGAAATCCCCCCTGAAAAGCGATTGGGCTAGTTTTGGGCTAGTTTTGAGTAGAAGTTGGGCGGGTTTTGCTGTGAAAACCTGGCAACCCTGGGTGGGAGAGAGCAAAGTTCCTTAGGAGTTGTGTGTAAGTAATTAGGCTGTCAAGGCTATTTTATTCTCTTTAAACATCGGGTGAAATTATTCTTTCTCTTTAATACAGATGATGCTGGATCATTAATAAATTAGTCATGACAAAAAAATAATGATATCCGATGTATTTTCTATGAACAATTTATAAGGTTACCAAGCTTAATACCGTAGCTTGTCACCCACTACAACTAACACAGAGATAAACCTGTGTGTGAACTGATATTAGGCTAATATTGTAGACCTACCGATGTGTTGGGTTTTGCTCAGTATGATGTTAAGTGGCAGGCTTAATGCGGTTGAATATCTAAAGAAACGTACTCGGTCCCAGACGAAACCTAAAATACTATGGAGGACGCAAAATAATCATTATAATATGACCGCGTGGTGAACCATATGAACCGAACTCATATTTAAACACGGTCTCCATGCTGTTTACACATGCTGTGTACACATATCTGTCCTTACAAGTACAATTTTGGCTGTATTATTTGTGTCCCCTTCAAAAATTGCTCTTGAGAAATTTTATGTTTCTTGTCCCCCCCTACTGTTAGATGAAATTTACGCCCCTGGTCCTGCCCTGTGTTTCCTGTTGAGTATTAAACGTCATCTCTGTCTGTCGCGTGTGTTTCCAGCTTGTGATGTACTTCCCTGTTTGATTTCATTAAAGACTTTAGTTGGATTATTCACGTCTCCCCGTTCCTGGTCTCCGTCTCCCCGTGAGAATCGTGGCAGAATACTCGACCCACAAAAAAAGTAAGCGGCGCTTCCTTTCCCCGTGTTTTGTTTTTTGGTTTAGAAAAGTTTTTGTTTGTTCGTTTTGTCCTCCTGCCGTGATGGCAAGCCTGCCACCGCAAACCCAAGGCTGCCCGTGGTGAAGTCACGTACACCGCTCTCCGCGGTTCACGCAAACCCGCCGGCCGCTGCTCCCTCGGCGCTCCTGGACATGGAGCTGCCCCAGGGGTTCTCTGCTCCAATCCTCTCTCCAGTGCCCGCACCTCGAACGTGCCTGCCAGAGCGCCCTCCAGTGCCCGCACCTCGAATGTGCCTGATCGAGCGCCCTCCAGTGCCCGCACCTCGAACGCGCCTGCCAGAGCGCCCTCCAGTGCCCGCACCTCGAAAGCGCTTGCCAAAGCGCCCTCCAGTGCCTGTCCCAAGTCAGGTCATGTCCCCTGTAGTCTTGTCCAGTCCTCCGGAACCCATTCGAGTCGGTCTTGTCGGTCATGTCATGTCTGTGGGGGTTTCACTGGAGCAAGAAGCTTCTCTTGTCATGGCCAAGGAGGCCATTCCCAAGCTGCTTGCTTCGCGGGACGCCCCTACGGAAGCGGTTCCCAAGTGTACCCCTGAGAGGGCCCCTGACGCCAAAGCCAACACAAGGAGTGCTGGTATGCATGAGTCATGCCCTAAATGGGCATAATGTCAGGATTGTCTTGTGTTTCTCTTCCTCTTGTTTGCCCATATTTGGTTTGTTTCCTGTTCCTGTCTTTATTAGTTAATTATTGTCCAGCTGTGTTTGTTTAATTATGTCATTACGTCGTGTATTTATAGTGTGTCCTGCCCTGTGTTTCCTGTCGAGTATTAAACGTCATCTCTGTCTGTCGCGTGTGTGTTTCCAGCCTGTGATGTACTTCCCTGTTTGATTTCATTAAAGACTTTAGTTGTATTATTCACGTCTCCCCGTTCCTGGTCTCCGTCTCCCCGTGAGAATCGTGACAGTTTGTCACAATAGACCTAAAAGATGCTTATTTTCACATGCACAGGAACTTACTCAAGTTGGCTTTTGGGGATGAAGTGTGCCAATTTTGGGTTCTTCTCTTTGGCCTAGCCTTGTGACCTTGCACCTTTACAAGGATACAGCTCTGGCTGTGCTGAATTGCCTTGACAACTTGCTAATTTTAGCGCAGTTTGAGGATTTGGCGGTTCAGCATTGAGATCCTTGCCCATCTGAGGTGTCTATGGCTCAGACTGAACCTTTAAAAGAGTGTGCTTTTGCTAAGGGTTCTTGCATAATCTGGGCCACATTGTCTCCCACTTGTGTGCAGTCGATCCATGCCTGTTTAGTTTGGTTCAGAAGACACCAAGAAGTCCCTGTCAATCTGTATCAAAAGGCTCTTAGGTCTCTCGGCAGCAGTGTTTCTGGTTATTCCATTGGGCCTGCTCCATATGAGACCACTTTAGTGGTGGTAGCTCAGCAGCAGAGGCTTTTGCCCTCGTTGGACAATACGTATTATGCGCAGATGTCTTCGTACCCTTCTTCTGTGGAGATTACCCTATTTTTTGACTCTGGGGGTCCCACTAGGGGAGGTTTATTGTTTATTGTTTGACTTTTGTCTCATCTGACACTTCCAATGGGGATTGGAACATAAGGGCTGGCCAAGATAATCTTGCCAGAACATTAGCCAGAGTTTCTTGTTAGCTGGAATGAAACTTTTTTTCTGAAATGTTTAGTTGGACATTTGCATACTACACGTATGCATACTTTATAGACCATAAGTAAGTTCTTTATCAAAAGTGATTTTAGAAACAGTGAGAGTATCTGTGTTTTCTCTTTCTTCAAAATCACTTGGACTGGGGTTTCTCTCATCAGCGAGCAGAGGGCTGGAAATGGACAAGCTGGGATGAAACTCAACCTAGAGTGAGTACAGAATACTTTAAACATCCAATTTAGTAACACATGTTGTTCCAATCTGTTTGTTGCTTGAGAACATGCAAAACTCTGGATTCTTAAGGAACTTGCCAATATCACACAAGCAATTGTGTTGTAGTGCTGCATGTGATTAACAAATGTGCTGAGATTCAGAACAACAGCACTCTTGTTTGTGTGATAATACTTAAGAACCTTGTGTATCCATGAATATATTTAAATGTATTAATTTTAGTAGCTACACTGAAAATAATGGTAACATTCAATATATACTGGTATACATAAATTATTTTACCAAAAAAAAAAAAACTTTTTATGAGTTAAATCAGGTAGAAATAGCTTGCTAAGGTAACAATTGCAAGTTACCACTTTACAATGTATTGTCTTACCAAAATGCAGTTGATATGTTTCAAAACTGTGACAAAACACTGCCGATGAATCATTAAGTTTTGCTTTTGGGATCAAACAGGCTTGGTGTCATTTAGTTAGTGGGGGGTCTGGTTAAATGAGAACAGACGTGCATCAAGACATTCAGCAAGCGATTCCCTAGAGCACAGAGACAAAAAGTGATTATGCATTTTTAATTATATAGTTTGGCTGTTAATCAGTATGGGGCTCCAGCAGTATAGCAGGGAAATTCTGGCAGCCTGGAGTGATGTGGAGGGCAAAAGCAGGCTTGAGGGATCTCGTCAACACTGGCAACCTTCCAACAGCTCAGTTCACTCAAATTCACTGTGTTATGTTCACAGAGCGGCTCTGTGCCTCTGACTGTAGTTATAGTTGTGTGTATGCATGAGTGGATCTAAATTAAATATAGTGTGTGCTTATAAGATGGTCCAGCTAACAAAACTATATGGTTTTTCTTTGTTTTACAAGCATAATTCATTACTGAAATCTGTTCATACAATTCTCATTAAAATGCTCACAAAATTCTTATCACAAATAACAAATAATGAATCCTTTGTCATTCATTTAAAAAGGAACTAAGCGATCCGATCCATAAGAACAAAAGAATTGGATGAGAAAAAATCAAATCATGTCCAGATAATCAAAGCACCACCTAACAGGATTAGGGTTAAGGTCAGGAACATTAGGATTAGGGTTAAGATTAGATGTATTTATCCAACGTCCTCATAATCCTGTCCGCCTCATCACACTTCATTCAACAAACAGCAAATCAAAAGTCATTCATTACTTCTCACATTTCTGTGAGTAATAACACACCTGCCAGATGAATAATTTTCTGCAAGATGTGTTTGAAATTTAACATATATGTGCACTGAAAGATGGGTCAAGGCCAATGAAAATGTTTACATTTATCATTGTCAGAGACAATATTGTATAGCTAGTTACATTTCTATATCAGAAATTTTGGTTTATTTGTAATTTATTTATAAAATACATTTATACAATGTGGGCAGTTACACACACATTATTAGCAATATAAGCTTTTATTAAGCCACATAAAGTGCAGCAAACTACTCATTGTTTGAATCTTTTGGGATTGATGCAGTTTAACACACAGTGATAGACATACTAACCCATTCTCAATCCAGATGTTTTAAACAGTTTATAGCTTCACTTTTGCATCTGATTTCTGTGTAGTTTATCATTTGGATGTAAATGTTGCCCTCCTCATGAAATATTCAGTGCAGTCACAGTAGTAACCCAGACATGACTGAAGCCCTGTCAGTGTGAAAGCACAATGCGATGCTCAGACGCAGGAAGTGTGAAAACAGGCCTCAAGCAGATGAACTTCATCAGTGATGATGTTCTCATTGAGATGGTGTGAATTATTCACCTAAAATAGTTTGTTGTAGAATTCCCTTCCTACACTGTAAAAAAAAAAAAAAAAAAAAAAACTGCAGCTGCGGTTGCCAGAAATTTACTGTAAAAAATACATTAGCAACATTTTAGGTTTTATTGATTGAACTTAAATTTACAGTAAAAAAAAAAACTGTATATTTCATTAACTGTTATACTGATATAATGTTAAAGGACCAACCTTTAAATAAAATCTGAAATACTCAAATCTGTTTTGTGCCTTTATAATATACTGACAATCACCACAAACACAGAGAAATTACTGACAATCACCACAAACACAGAGAAATTACTGTTAACCAATTAACAGGTTTTTACCATTTTACAGTCTTTTTACAGTTAAAATTACAATAATTTTTACAGTTTGGTAAAGCAGTGGGAGAAAAGGATAGATTATTACTGGAGATGGAGAATTTTATTTTGTATCATTTGCCCACAAAAAAAAAAAAAAAAAAAAAAAAAAAAAAAAAAATATATATATATATATATATATATATATATATATATATATATATATATATATATAAAAGTAATTAATATTAATACAAGTAACTGAGCTACTGATAGGATTATAAAATTCTGTTGGTTCACTAATATTGTAGAGCAGAAATCTTGTGTAATTATTATTTTTCTGTCAAGAATATAATATGTACTGTAATTTTCCTAAACAGACACACTTTTTTTTTTTTTTTCAAAATACTGCTATTTTTGCTGGGTTGGCAATGCAAATAGCACAGGAAATGTTGTTTAATAAATTATTCATACAACTACTACATCATAACTTGCCATTTTACAAAAGCGTTCAACTGTGGAAACCCAGGGCAAACAAATAATGAGGACCCTGAAGGAAGATGAGAAGAAAGGGAGAGATTTCAATGCCCACAACTGAAAAGAAGAGCAAAGAGGAGAGAAGCGAGTCCTTCTGATTGATGAAGTGAGTCCCTCTAATTGAACATGTCATGAATCAGACAGAGGCTGGTCAGAGGGTTCAGTCTAATGTGAGCAGATCTACAATGACCTCAATTTAACAAAAAAGAGAAGAGGGAGGGATGTCATTGGTCAGTTTGTCACAGCTGGTCACTGTGTTGTGTTGTGCTGTGCTCTCTCAGACCATAAAATATACAGCAAGACTGCTACACTGTAAATGTTTTTGTTTTTTTTAATGCTATTGGAAATTATTGGTGTAAGATTTACAAGAATAATGTACTCTAATAATCTCTAAATAATCTTTGTTTCATTTGTTTTAATTTCTGCCTTAAGATTTTATGTTTAAGTTAATGTGTCAGTATGTCAGTGTTGTTTCATTGTAATTATTTATGAAATTTACTAGCAATTTCTGAATAAAAATACTTTCAAAGTAAATACTACACATTTTTTTCCAGTGTATTTTTGACCGTAAACATCTTTATCTTCTTTCTCCAAGAAGAGCAGTTCACTTTCACCATGTAGCGTTGGTGCTTGACGGGTCGGAAAATCAAACGTTGTGATTTTGTGGTGTACTTTAATTTCCACCATATTCTCCATTTGTGAATGCATTTATGGAGTTCTGCTAATACAAGAAGCAGAAGAAACCAGTGCTGCATTTCCCAAAAGCATCGTAAACCTAAGATGATTGTAGCTCCATTGGTGATAATGGTTCTGTGATCAACTTAGCCTTACGATTCTTTTGGCAAACGCAGCCCTGGAGAAGTACTGAAGTGTGTTCTTATCTTAGACCCATAACTTATGAAAATATATTGTTTAATATATTTAAAATGATCTAGCTAGTCAGAAATGAGAGCGTAAATGTTTGGAAATTCTTGTATAATGGAACAGGCATTATGTAGCGTTCATGGAGTGCTGGGTAGTAAATGATTACATGTAATTTGGATTAAGTAATCAGATTCTAAAAATAATGTACTTGTAATTAGATTACATTGTTTTAAAATGCTCATAATCATATTAGTTACTTTTTTATTGATGATATTCACACAATGGCAGTAAATTTAGAATTTATTGATGTTCACAAACTTTTCTATCTTTTAAATTACAGAATTACTTTCACAGGTATCATTTCACTTTTATGGAGTTTTCTCACCATTGAACGTTACATATATAATTAACTCCTGACAAGCACTAATTCATTATTATTTGAATTATCACTCAGTGAGTCATTTAACCATATATTACTATGTTTTTGAAGACTTTTGTTTTTCAAACATATTAAAATGCATAAATTGTCATTTCATATTTAATGCAGGGATTCCCTAACTTTTCTTTAGCAGCAAAACTTTGTAAAATTAATCAAAAGCACCCCAGAAATTTTAAGTTAATAATTATACATGAATAATACAGTTTTATTAACATTTGCATGTTCACAATTCTCTGATGTTGGTTAGAGGTCACGTTCACGTCTTTTTTTTTTCTTCTTTTTTTTTGTAAGCATTTTATTTAGATTATTTAGATTTTTTTTTTTAAATCTGACAATATAAAACTTAATGCACATCATATAATTGATCACAAGAAATCTAAAAGTAATCTAAAAGTAGTCCATATTTTTCATCACATTTTTCATCACATAATTTGAAATCAGTAATGGACTACAATTTGTAAGTAATCTATCCATCACAGTTTACATG
Source organism: Spinibarbus caldwelli (assembly GCA_039654775.1). Classification (NCBI taxonomy): domain Eukaryota; kingdom Metazoa; phylum Chordata; class Actinopteri; order Cypriniformes; family Cyprinidae; genus Spinibarbus; species Spinibarbus caldwelli. Next base: position 30,392,264 of record CM077251.1, read on the forward strand.
GCCTGACCTTCAATGAGAACAATCCCACAAAAATATCAAAACGTTCCTAAGTCAGAGAATACAGTCTACTCAGAGAAAGCATATTAGTGAAATTCCTCTAAGTAGATCTCAGCTGGTTAATCCACTATGGACTATTAACTGTAGCCCAAACAGCTTAATACAATCTCTCTGTTGGCACAGGCCCCATTTCAGGTCCTGACCCAGGCATTCTCATAATTCACTGCTGTGAGAAACTGTGGGGCATGTCTGCTCTCTAGACCACCAATATTTCACCCCAGTCATGAGGGTCACTGTCCTGCGAAGTTTACTTCCAACCTTAATCAAATACACATGGACAAGCCCATTTTTGAATAGTGTTTTTTTTTTTTTTTTTTTTTTTTTTGCATATTTAGTTTTTTTTTAATAACATTAATCATGACAATATTCTTAGAATATTAAATATAAATGGTCAAGAAATGTTTTGATAATAATATAAAAAATAATATTCTGGGTGAAAATTAAGTTAGGAGAACTTTGTAAGAAACATTTTTGTAATCTTTAACATTATAATCACAACAAGAAATTTGGACATTTTAAAATTCTCAGAATATTAAGCACAAACATTAAAATAACATTATAGTTTGGGTAAAACTAAAGTTACAGAATGTTGGAAGAAACGTTGTAACCTTTAAACACTGCTCTAATCACGACAAGAAAACTGGACATTTCAAAGTTTTAGAAACATTTCAAAACAATATTCCCACATTGTTTTTATAACCTAAGTTTGTTAAACTGTGTTACTCTACAAATACACTGTGTTTATTGCAAATATACTTATTAAATCTTGATGGCCGTCCTCTTGATATGCTTTATTCAGTAGATGGCAGTTTAATGTACATGTTAGAAATCCTTCTATGCTGGACCTGTAGTTTCCTCAGCCTCAAACTCAAACCTAACTATATCCTGAAGGCAGATGGCTGTTGCAGTAATACAATGTGTGTGGCCATCTGTATCTGTCAGACAGGAGAAAGTCATCCTGAGAAGTCAGAACACATCTGGATTTACATGGTATGGCTGTGACTATATTTATGAGGTGTTAAATCAACATGGAATACACTCTGTTGTTAAGATCTCATTTACATGCAGTTTTCCCACCAGTAAGAGCTTTGCTTTTGTTTAGTACCTGAATTATTCAAACATAGAACAGAATGTAGACAAGTTTACAATTACTATTTTTTCTGTATGGACAATGAATTCTGATTGTACATTGATTATATACTGTACAGCTTGTTGACTAGTAGTCTAAGTCGTAATTTGAAACAAAATAAACATTAACTGAAAATAAAATATTAAAAAACCTGAAACGTATTTTATTTGAGCTAGTTGCCAAAAGAGCATTTCTCATTTTCATTAACTTTAACTTGAAATACTGCATAAAATTAAAACTGAAAAAAAGATAAATGAAAATTAGGTAACACTTTATTTTAAGGTGTCCTTGTTACACGTTACATGTGCTTACTATTATAGTAACAATTAATTATGCATAATTACATGCAAGTAACCCTAAGCTAAACCCTAATCCTAACCCTAACCTTATAGTAAGTACATGTAGTTAATTAATATTACTCAGTACTTAAATGTATAATTACACTGTAACAAGGACACCTTAAAATAATGTAACCAAAAATTAAAAAAAAAAAACTATATAGACAAAAACTAAATGAAGACTATATAGACTATATAAAACTATATAGACATAACTAATAAAAATGACTTGAAAATTTTAAATTAAAGTACAATTCAAAATATTACCAAAAATTATAATGTTATATCAATGATACAAAACAACACTCAAAGCAGGTTTTATCAGCCAGAAAGGTTCATAAACTGTTATGTTACTATATAAAAGCATAAATTGTTTTTGTAGGTATGACATGAAGACACATAGCCTACAGCACAATGGAGGTAAAATCTATACTGCAACTGTAGACGCTATGTGATCATAAGCTCAGAGCCTCTCAGGTGGTGCATGAGGGGGTTAATGTGATAGATTTGATCCTCAGGGTGGTTTACAGTCTTCATTCTCCTCCAGGCTAAAAATAGCAGAAAAGCCCAAGCAGAGGTAAATCCCTGCAGATTAGTGACCGCAGCATCAGGGTCACAGTGACTGTGTGACTGCATCACCTCGCAGCGAGAGCTGCTCACATGCCCCACTCCTTAAATGTAGTGTGCATGAGTTAAAGTAACTCAAACCACTTGAGGAAACTGATTGCCCGTTTAATTTCAGAAACCAATATTTATAAGTATTGTGAACTTTAATTGAGTGAGTCAAAAAAGAGAAAGTTCCTAATATTAAATATCCGCTAAATTGCACAAAACCATTAAAAGCATAAACTTTAGCTTAAATTTTTTCAGTTAACTGCTAGCTAGTAATAGCATAAGATCACATGCATGTGCTTATGTAATTAATGTAGGCACTATCATACTGCACATTCATTTGCACAAAAATTGCTTTTTAAATAAAACAATATATAATTTTAATGTAATTTTTGGGCCATATTCAACCTAACCAGGCTCTACTCTTCAGCACAATGGTAACCCCACAAAAAAACAGCAACCCATTTAAATCCCAACATAACAACATTAACAGATCTATACTTGTGCAAAAGTATATCTTGTGCAAAACAAGTCAAGTCACCTTTATTTATATAGCGCTTTTAACAATACAGATTGTGTTGTTGGAGGATAGAGTGTCAGTAATGTATAATGATAAGATTAAACACTCAATTTTCAGTTAAAGGCATTTCATTATTGAATTCAGAGATGTCATTGTCTAGCTCAGTTTAAATAGTATCTATGAAATCAAATTGATGATAATCGTAAGAAATTAAGTGTCCCCAACTGAGTAAGCCAGAGGTGACAGCGGCAAGGAACCAAAACTCCCTCTGTGACAGAATGGAGAAAGAAACCTTGGGAGAAACCAGGCTTAGATGGGGGGCCAGTTCTCTGGCCAGGATATTATTGTTTATTTATTTTTTTACTTATTGTTTTAATAAAATTTTAAATGTATAAATGTATTATATTTCTATTTTTATATTGTTGCCATTTCTAACAATAATAGTATTATGTAGTTAGGTATTTTATTATATTTTTAGTTATTTTGTTATATTTTATTTTAATTGTATTTAAGTCGAGGTCTTCACTGGGGATATGTCCCCGGGGCTCATCCAGGTGTCCGGCTTCCGCTGACGATCAGGGTCGCAGACATCATCTCCCGGCGCCGATCCACCATCTGATCCGGACACGGACTGAGAAACAGAATAAGAAAGAAACAGACAAATATTAGCGTAGATGCCATTCTTCTTACGATGTAACGAGTACATCGTGTGTTATGAGGAGTGTTCCCGGTTCCGGTTGATCTAATTAATGCAGCCTAACAATCCTTTAACGGATTTGAATAATAGAAGTGTATTAGTGTGTTATGTGTAAACCAGGTTAAAGAAATGTGTCTTTAATCTAGATTTAAATTGACAGAGTGTGTCTGCCTCCCGAACAGCGTTAGGTAGATTGTTCCAGAGTTTGGGTGCTAAATAGGAAAAGGATCTGCCACCCGTAGTTGATTTTGATATTCTAGGTATTATCAAATGGCCAGAGTTTTGAGAACGCAGCGGACGTGGAGGATTATAATGTGATAAGAGCTCGCTCAAGTACTGAGGAGCTAAGCCATTCAGGGCTTTATAAGTGATTAACAAGATTTTAAAATCTATCCGATGTTTGATAGGGAGCCAGTGCAGTGTTGACAGAACTGGGCTAATATGGTCATACTTCCTGGTTCTAGTAAGAACTCTAGCTGCTGCATTTTGGACCAACTGTAGTTTATTGATCAAGCGTGCAGAACAACCACTCAGTAAAGCATTACTATAGTCTAACCTTGAGGTCATAAACGCATGAATTAGCATTTCTGCATTTGAAGTTGAGAGCATAGGTCGCAATTTAGATATATTTTTGAGATGGAAAAATGCAGTTTTACAGATACTAGAAACATGGCTTTCAAATGAAAGTTTGCTATCAAACAGCACACCTAGGTTCCTAACTGATGAAGAAGAACTGACAGAGCAGCCGTCAAGTGTTAGATAGTGTTCTAGGTTATTACATGTGGGGTTTTTAGGTCCGATAATTAACACCTCTGTTTTTTCAGAATTTAGCAGTAAGAAATTACTCATCATCCAGTTTTTTATATTGACTATGCATTCCGTTAGTTTCTCAATTTGGTGTGTTTCACCAGGCCGTGAAGAAATATAGAGCTGAGTATCATCAGCATAACAGTGAAAGCTAACACCATGTCTCCTGATAATATCTCCCAAGGGTAACATGTAAAGCGTGAAAAGTAATGGCCCTAGTACTGAGCCTTGAGGTACTCCATACTGCACTTGTGATCGATATGATACCTCTTCATTCACTGCTACGAACTGATGGCGGTCAGATAAGTACGATTTGAACCATGCTAGGGCACTTCCACTAATGCCAACAAAGTTTTCTAGTCTATTCAAAAGAATGTTGTGGTCGATAGTGTCGAGCCCAGCGCTAAGATCCAGTAGAGCTAATAAAGAGATACAACCACGATCAGATGATAGAAGCAGGTCATTTGTAACTCTAATGAGAGCAGTCTTAGTACTATGATACGGTCTAAATCCTGACTGGAATTCCTCACAGATACAATTTTTTCTCTAAGAAGGAATATAATTGTGAGGATGCTACCTTTTCTAGTATCTTTGACAGAAAAGGGACACACAAAAGAACATTTAATTTAAACATTCACTTTTCCTTAACAGTCCGAAGCAAAGCATGCTGGGAAAATTAAATCTGCTGTAACTCATTTAGTATGGGTTTAGCGTAATATAATCAGTTATCTAACTTTTAAGTACAATAGACTTTCAGTATTGAGATATTACTACAGTTTTGAGATATTACTACAGATTTTGTACGATCACATGACAGTGTGATCGTGTGCTTGTGCTGGAAAGAAAGCTTGGTTTCATTCAGTTTTAATGAAATAAATATTTGTATGTATTTGATGCTGACAGTTTTTATTTAGAATTCATCAGAGACTAATAATGATGTTCAAAGTGATGAAAAGGACTCATATGAATCTAGTTTAGAGTGCAAGTGCTTTGTTGTTAGAAATGTACACTGGTTGATTCGTGGGTTCATGTCAGTCACCGTTTCACACAGTTCTCTCTCACCATCCTCACTCCGCTCATGCTCCTGGACTAATCACCTGCACCTGGTTTCAATCAGCAGCCAATAAAAGACTGCATATAACCCCAGCACATACACTCAGTCTCTGTCTGTTGTTATCAATGTATGTTTCTCAACACAGATTATACAGACCTGGGGCCCATTTCGATAAGGCGGTTCAACCAACTCTGAGTTTAAACTTGAACTCTGAGTTGACTTACCGTGAGATGGGAAACTCAGAGTTTTCCGTTTCAGAACGGCTGAATTGTGTTAGTTCGTTCAACTCTGAGTAGGTTGACTCTGAGTTTAGCGCGTGCACCACGACTATGAAAACTCATGATCAGTGGAGCGCCGAAATTATGGTTCACCATGGCAACTAGTGATGCAAAGTCCGATTCATTTCCGTGAACCGGTTCTTTTCAGACAGTTCGGCTCATTGAACCGGTTCAAAAAGCCGATTCATCAGTTCTTGACGTCATCAAGCAGTACGTCTCTATGCATTTCTTTTCTAACAACTCAGTGCCATGTTGTATCAATGAAAAATTCAAGTAAGTCATTTGTGTCAACACATATTGAAACATTCAAAAAAATAAAGTTATTTGTATGAATGCATATTGCTGATTATTGCCATATAATTCACTTAAGTTAATGGTGTTTGTGGTCACAGTTTCATTCGTGGATCCTTTATATCAGACTGACTGACCAATATTGACTAGCCTATCCACCTTATTCTTCAACGCGGAAGTAAGCCGTTTTCTGTGAATGTGAGAGACTTCCGGTTCATAAGCCGCCATAGCGAAATAATGAGAAGAATAAGAAAGTGCAGTAAATGGTACAACTGCTTGCACTTAGGGCTGCAACTAACAATTATTTTGATAATCGATTAGTTGGCTGATTATTTTTTTCAATTAATCGGATTAAAAAAAGCTATATTTTCTTCTTCATTTATTTTATTGACAAAAACACTTCCACATTCTGCCCAATGTCCTTCAAACAAATGTGCCAACTGAATGCTATGAAAACATACAGTGCTTAACAATTTATTAGACCACCTGTCATAATAAAGAGAAAACACAAATATTTCAGGAATCTGTCAAAGAATTGTTTAAATCTAAAAATGTTATTGTCATTTATTGGGCAAATAAACTGAAACAATTAAATTTTTATTCACATAAAAAAAAATAGCCTCCTGCCTTTCATAACAGCATGCATTCTTGCTGGCATTGTTTAGCTACTTTTTGACTGTAATTGGGTATCTGAAAAAATCTTTCATAGATCTAGATCTTCATTCTTTCATAGATAACAGAAATAATTATATTATAGCATTAGAAATAGCCCACTGTTACTAAAGCGCTTACGCATATTGGAGGACTAACCAATACAGATAGCTAAAAAATGACTTTAGTAAACACCAATGCTGTTAGTTTAGAGCAGCAGTGGCACAAACCTTACATTATTTGTTATAAACCTAAAATACATTTGTTTTAATAAATTTAAGCACTGTATATAGGCCTATAGTTTAAATCTCTTCATAAAAAATTAAGATAATAATAAAGACAAATAAAAACACAAACTCAGTGTTAACCAACTTTTTGATCACAGTCACGTTGACTGTCATTTCTTTATCCTGTTAAAGGTGCCTATGAAGCGTCTGATATTTATATTCAGACAATACGCGGTTATCCCTTTAAAGTTCCTACTCTCATAAAATACGTGCACTACATGTTGACTTTTAAACCTTAATTTAACATTCAACAACAGATATTTCAGCACAATGAATGTTTTTGCGCTGAATATTAATCCCTCTCTGACGCGCGTTCACGCGCCCGCCGCGCCGGCGCTCATTCAGTAAAGATTTAAACTTAACGCAGACTTTCAGGACGGAACTTTATGCAAAAATGGAAATGCTCGCGTGAATTTGTGACAGTTACAGATAAGGATATGACCGTAAACTGAATGTTTTTGTGCTGAGGACGCACACGCATCTGTCAAAGCGCCTGACAAGGCAAGCCCCCAGCCAACATTTCCACGTGGGCCCCATGTGGGTTTTTGATGGGCTGTCACTTGGGCCCTGCATGGGCAACCCAAATGGGACCCATACAATTTTGTCCATCGGCTCCACTTGGGCCCCATATGTGTTAGCCCATAGGGGCACATGATGGGTCCATAGTGGGCTCTAGGTGGGGCCCATGTAGATTTTCATTATATAGGCCCACATGGTTCCCAAATGGGTTCTAATAATTGGGGCCAAGGTGGGCCACAAACAGAACCCTTATAGGGCCCAAATGGGTGACCACACTGAGCCCACAAATGGCCCATATATGTGTTTTTT